>CM023608.1:8924159-9324159 GCA_013358685.1 Antennarius maculatus
CCTTGAAAAAAGGTAGCTATTGCTACAATCTGAAAGCAAGAAATAAAAAATGTAAAAATATCAGAAACAAGCACTCTAGGATGTGTATATCAAGCTTCATGAAAAATACTGCAAAATGTTTGAGTTGTGGTACAGAAAATTAATAGTTTCAGACAGATGGACAGAGCGATATCCCCTCACATTATATTCCATTATTCCTGTGGTGTGAAAAGAAGATGAGAGAGAAGGATGTTAGAGTGTCTTTATCTACTGTAATGTGCCGTAGTTCCATATGAAACTGAATATGCGGATAAGATACAGGTTGTTTATGACCAGGACTTAAATCAAATCCTTCAAGTTTGATTTTGATTATTCAAAAGTATCCCGGCAGGTAGAGCATGATGCAGAACACAACCATACTTCATTCAGTGAATATACTCCACACACACACACACACACACACACACACACACACACACACACACACACACACACACACACACACACACACACCCCCACACACACACACACACACACACACACACACGTATATATACACTATATATATATAAAAATAAAAAAAGACTGATTCAAACATGCAAACTCCGCACAGAGCGGGGCGCAAACCCGGAACCGCCTTGCTGTGCGGTGACAGCGCTACCCACTGTGCCACCGTGCTGCCCATACTAAAAATATAAAAATAACACGCACATAATAATGACTAAATAATAATCAAGACACAATCATTAAATAATAATCCAGATTTGTCTTTCACTTTTACCATGACAGGATCTGTCTGAGCTGATCACAATTCATTCAGCTCCTTAATCATACTTCATATACAGTATATTTTAACTGAGTTTTTGAGGAAAAGCTGAGACTTTGATTCATATTTAGAAATCACTAAGGGGCTCTACTTTGTTTTCTTTGAAAGACTGGATGCTTCAATACACCTTGCTGACTTCTACTCCATCTGAGAGCAGAGAGTCCTTGACAGTCTTCATATAACTTAATCCTGAGCAGGAGGAAATAAAACAGCTCTGTGGTTTGAGAGCATTTGGCAGAGAGGAGTGACCTAATCTGGTCAAGTGTAACTGAGAAGGCCATGTCTGGTAACCCAAGGTGCAATAGAGGCGTTAAATGTTGTGAGGGAAAAGCAATAACTTGGGCATGTGTGTTTGTGTGTGAGTACGTCCTCTTTCAAATGCAGTGTCAGAGTCGATAAGTGTCCTGTGGCGGCAGCAACCAGCTGGACGTGGAGGAACTCTGACTGAGAGCAGTGCTGCAACATCTGTTTCACATACTAGCATATTGAAGATATAACCTGCACGAGTTTTTGTTTGTGGTTTTGCTTGTTGCAATGATTCTGCCCACAGATCAATCGGTGTATCTGTGAAAATTTTTTTTTGAATTTGATAGAAATGAAAAATTGTATTGATTCTTGTGCCTTGTCTGAAAGGATAAATCAAGAAACAAAAGTAAAAGATACATTTGAGTTTGTCTGTTTGTTTGTTTGTTTGTTTTTTTAGCTATTGCTAATGTTGGAAGAATAACTTCCAACATTAGCAATGATCTTTAGGAGTAGTACGACTCAAGATAGGTGAATTATTTTCAAGTTTTCATTTAAATCATTTACTTTTGATGAGAATGTGGGGCCTGGCTATTCTCTGAAGCTTTATCTGCCACTCTAAGCAGAGGCTGACAGACTCAAGATTTGTCGCTCTTGATATTTGGGCTCATTAAACAGAAAATACAGCAGCTGGAAATGTTCTGAAATATAACTAAAATAAACGACCTGGATTTTGAACAAATCCTTTCTGATTTCGGAATGAAATCAAACTTCTGCTGACTGTTTCTTTTTGAATTACAGTATTTCAGTCACCCATGAATATGACTCTGTCTAATGGAGGATGTAAAGACACACAATATTCTTGTGACAATGTTGTGAGTGGATTTGTGTTTTTATGCATATTGATACCTATAGCTAACCTGATTGATGACCTTTAATTTTTTTCTTCTCTGCTCTCTAAATTGAATTGATGTCCAGTGACACCTTGTTTTTCACATTCTGCTCTTTTTATTTGATTTAACTTTTCACAACTCTGGAACCACTCAGTGGATGCATGTATGAGTAATGATTTTGGAGTCCAGTCTCCAAAGGCAACTATGAAATTTTCCTTCCTGGAACCATTCTAAAGATGGAATAATGAAAACCTCAAGCGCCCTTTGATTTAAAAAAGCTGCTCTCTGTACTACAGAACCTCAATAAAATATTCAATTGGTGAAAATCAGAAAACTGCCTGGAAGTGAAATTAAAACATGAACCAGATTCTGCAGAAATATAATCTTACACTTTAATGAGCCAGTGGCATTTGAAGGCTTTCTAAGTTTAAAACAGTCACTGATTAATTCAATATGATTACACCTTTTATGAACATCAATGTCAGAAACAGACCTTTGCTTTGCATTGCTTTGATGAGGTTGATCATATATATGCAGATGATGGTCATAATGTTACCACTGCAGATACAGATAAATATCTGCCAACTTGGTGAATTTTATGATCATCAGAAGATTGCAAAAAATGTTACCATATTAGTGTTATCATAAAACCACCGTGGTGTTTCTCATAACCTGTACACATTAAAGGACTGAGTGTGCTGTATATCCTTTACTTCTGAGAAACAATAAGTTACTGTGGATAGCAAAAGAAAAACATGACTGAACCATAGATTTAGAATATTTTATGAATTTGAAAAAACATAATTTTGTTTGAATTTTCAATTTTTCAGTTCAAGTTTAGGAACTAATTCAAAAGGAGAGAAAGGCAAGACTCCTCAAATGCATAAGGCCCGTACTGAATCCTTAATAATGAAACCATGATTTTATTGAACGAGCACATAACAAATAACAAGGGGAATGCAAGTGTATTCCCAATGGACGGAGACCTCAGTGCCCCCACGGTGGCTGTGGGTTCGATTTCCGTCCCTTTACCGTATACCAACCCTTCATTCCTTCTTCCTATTTCCTCTCATATTCTCTCATCTATCCTGTATAATTAAGTCAAAACTGCAAAGATAAGCGTATTAAAAAAGAATGGAATATCCATTATGTCAGTCCGGCTTCCAAAATAACTTTAACAGGATCACAAAGCACATGGGGGATAGAAGTTGGATGCAGCAAATGTCTTCTGACTTTTCTAAATTGCATATAAATGTTTTACAAAATCCATCTCCATGCCAACAAAATACTAATATTCCATCTCTCATGTGCGTAATGTATTGACTGTGTAAAATAAAAAAAGAAAGCATTATTTCCCTAACTAGTGACCAGCACAAGAACTATACCATAAATGATAAATGCCTGGATGGAAGAAAAGCAGATGAACACACACACACACACACACACACACACACACACACACACACACACACACACACACACACACACACACACACACACACCCACACACACACACACACACACACACACACACACACACACACACACACACACACACACACGTTTTGTGTTAAGCATGTGTTAGTGAAGCTTTTTGGCACAAAGGCTTTGTGCTGAAGGCGACCTGAGGTAAAGCTTGTTGTGATGGGCAAAAGAAAACACAGGTATTTGGAGACATATGGATCGTTGTTAGATGTACAAGAAAGAGAAAGCATATACTTCCCCCCCTGCTGATGAAGTAAACATAGACAGCAATTTAGCAAGCAAAGACACTTCTCATCCTGACGCTCCTGACAAATAAGGGACAGGAGGACGCCTGCTAAACAGATAAGGCTTCTGTTTCTTCAGCTTCTGTTACCAAGAACCCTCCACCGCTCCCCACCCAGCGACCCAACGGCTATTTATTTGCTTACACAGCTTTCCAATGGGCCATTCAGCCTCTAAAGGTCAATAACCAAGCAACACATGTCTCAGGGAACCAAACAGACTCAAATCTCTTTCTGTATTGAGGACTGCTTGGACACATTTTTGATAACTGCTGCACCGACTTGTTCTTGTGCACACACATACTCACACACATGCACGGCCTGTCTGCTTTTGTGCAATATTTATGGTGAGATGAGGTGGGTAGACACATGGGAACCTGACACCACATTTACTGCCAATGACTGTGGAATGATGAAGTGGCCCATTTGGTTCAGATACACTATTTGTTCAAGGCAAGCTTTGTTCTGTGGGCCTGTAGATCCATCATGTTTAACAGTCAGCAGGACGTCCGCACACCTCAGCTCATGGCAACACTTATGATGATACTTATCAGCAGAGACCACCTGTAAAGGTCCAAAAATATGGATATTGTTTATCTTCATTTAACATTTGCATTTCTTTATTTGATGGTTATTGAGGTAAATTTAAGTCAGTAGTCATCATTTTTAATAAAAAATATCACATTGCAAGAGCAAAAGTATTTTAAGTGCTGTGTTGTGTCTTACAGATCTTAAATGTGTTTTCAAAATTCCAGAAATGTGTCTTGTTTCTGTGCATTTCTCTTTCTGTTTTTTGTTTTCTTTTTTTTTTTTTTTTGGTTGGAATTGTGAATAATCTGTTTTTTTTGTAAAGCACACAAAAGCAGCATGTTATATTTTGCACCAAGAAGCCTAATGACGTCTAAATCAACAGCACTGAGCAACCGCAGTTGTTTTAACTTCTGCCTGCTTCTGGTTTTACTGCCAGACGGATTTTGGCTCTCCTCTTCCCTCTACTGAGGCGTACAATCTGCACCAAATGTTTCACATTACCCAGTGTGAAAACCCTCCTATTCCTCAGATTCTTTTTTACAAGTCCATATATCCGCAGAAACTTGATATTTCATATTTCATTCTGGTTTGTGGATGTCATTGCAAGTGGACGCCGGTTCACATGCAACTGCCCGACTGCTGCCTTTGATCAGCCTGACCACGACTAATTGTGGACGGAGAACAAATGAAAGAAATATCGGGAGATTTCATGGGAATTGCCACAATGGCCTAAGCTGCCCAGCACTACTATTAGTAGTTAATATAGACAGAGAGCACAATGGAAATTTGTGTTTCCTCTTATAGTTACAAAAGATAATTTAAAAGTTAGAGTTTGTGGAATTTAGAGGTGTGCAGGAATTTCAAATTTTCATCATCGTGCTGAAACCACCACTCCTTATTCCTTTTTCAGTACAACACATTTAATCAGCACATAACATTTACACTCTGCTCCCTTAAAAAGCTTTAACAGCGTGAACACAAGTCATTCCTACGCTGAAGTGACTGACCTATTTCATGCATCCTCTTTGAGTCTGTAATAAATTGCATCTAGAAACATAATCCTGTAACCACAAAATCCCCATATGTACTTAAAAGGTATTCACAATAGAGACCAGAATTGTTCTGGCAAACAAAATTCATTTGACAGGCCAAATATCAAGGGGAAGATGTTTCTTAAAAAAAAAAAAGAAAAGAAATTTAAAGCAGCATAAATGTTCCAAATGGTTAAGAGTGGCCAAGGAATCCCGTGGGGCTCGTTCAGTTTCGTTCTTTGTTCCTTGTACAGGATGTAACTTTGCAAGCTGGTTTTCATTCAATCCTGAGCTTCAAGAAATCCACAGTTCACTCAGTCCCAAATCTAAGCTGTAATTTACTCAGACTTGCATTCATTAAAGCATCTTTCTTTTTCATGACAAAACAATTTACGCCCACTGTTTTTGTGCAGAAACTTGTCAAAACGTTAAGGTGTGTATCCTTCCAAGTTGCATTTTGACCTGTGTAGCTTCTGAGAGCATTTGTAAAAAGGCGGCTGATTTTCCGGTTAGGAGGGCAGGTTAGCCACGGTCTCAGCAGCAGGTGACTGGAATGAGGTCATGATGTGGTCATGGGAGGAGGGACAGCAGGCATGTGTATGTGTGTTTGAGTGTCTGAACAACTGCTGTGAGGGAGGTGAAACACATCAGAGGCCAAGCTATGGTGTTTTTTCCCCTCAACTCAAGGTGTCGTTTCACACCACCCGGTCCTTCTGCTATGGAATCCTCAAAATGACAGCAGTGGATTGATTTGCTAATCCATGAAAAAGATGGACTGCTACAACGAGCCCCAGGAGACAACAGGGTAGAGGACCAGCACACACCATGGAGAAGGACTCTGAACCACCTGTGTTGCATTTAGACCAGTTTTTCTGACCTTTCTAAAAAGGATTGTGTGAAAGATCTTGGCTCCTTAATTTAGAAATTTTTCCTTCATCACCCACTGACATATCACTGGGAATGCTCATGCTACAACTACCTCATAAAACTAAAACATTTTAGTTCTATAAAGTTTTGTGAATCCCAAATCATGGGCCGGCCAAGGCCCATTGTACTGCCAGAAAACACGTAGACAATCCTGTATTTCACAAGTTAGGCTTTAAAAAAAAATAAAAGTAAATTATTTATGCCCATGGATTGATATTATTCCACTTATTTCCATGGCTGTTCCCAGTATTTTAGAATTTTTCCTTTTAGAAATTAACTTTGAGACTACACAGGAATATTTGAAACAAGCTGATATTTTCTTGACTGGTGGTGAGATACGATGAGCTGCAAAGATTAAAGCAGATTAGGGCAAGGTTAGTTTCATGTGAAAAGAAGATAACGTGATAAATTTCCTACTCAAATATTAAAGAAACAAACATTGCAGCTCTCAGTTAGCCACTCTGCACTGCTAATTTATATAATGAAGTGTTTAGAAGTGTCAACCAGTTAATTGTCATATTATCATTTCAACCAGTAAGAACTGCAGGAGGTTGTTTGTTTGTTTGTACGTTCTCACCTCATCTCAATGAGGTTTTTTCTTTTTGAAATGAGCCATGTGGATGATAGATGATTTGATTCTGAATGATATTGATCTGGTATGGACAGTGACGTGATGACCCACCTGACTCTGCCTCCGATGGGCTTTGTATGACAGTGATGTTTCTCAAGCAGTCAAAGATATGTCAGTGAGGGCCACATGAGTTACTTGCTTGGCTGCAGTATGCACTTTTAAAGTACCTTCTAGTATTTCTGAAGTATTCGCACTCATGTGGTGCTTCTTTCATTGTTGGACATTGTTACAAAACCAGAGGTCACTTGGAGAGCACATACCTCTGCCAAAAAAAAAAAAAAAAAATCTACTATGGTGATGCCATTACCCTTGTCTGCCCTGTTTGTCTCAGAATGACGATTACTTACGTAGCCCCTGCTGACAGAGTTTTGAACGTGTGACTAACATCTTGTTACCGATTCAATAAGTAATAAGGCAAAGTAAGGCGGGCCACAGGTATTGTCATTGTGGGATGAAAAGCAATGATCCTGGGTCTTATTTTGATGTTTTGTTATTAAATTTAAACATACATAGCCACACATCTATAAATGTTAGTAAATTATTAATTTGAGTTGAAAAGAAATAAATTAGTTTAAATGTAAAAACATAAATAGTTTTTTTTTTTATTTGATTGCCATTTTCCATTTTCAACAAGATATTTTCAAGTCACATATTTTTTTATTATTTTGTTTTTCAAATTAAATCAAATTTTAGCTTGAACGTTGTTGTTTGGCTGAATGACTTAAAGCAAAAAATAATGATGAAATGCATTGGGAGAGCAACACGTAACTAAGACAAGCACCTTAAATTTCAGAGATTAAAGAGGTGGATCAAGCACTTTTTCATTTTTAATTTTGAGATGTTTTTCACACCTTCCATGTAATATTCACAATCTTCTAGTCAGACATTGATGAGGTTTGTGCATGAAGGGATGAATCAGGATTTATTTTTGTGCTTCTTATAGTGTTTGACCTTTTTTTTATGGTTTCCCATGAAACTGGGAGGATGGGTGAAACATGTGCAATGGAAGAAATGAAAATGGTTTGGTAGGTCTGGGCAAAGCAATGGTTGGGGTTATGTAGTTAGTTTTTCTTACATCGCACATAAACTGCTGGATAGATTTTCCTGACATTTGGTAAACAAAAGAGTAATAATCAAATCTTTAAATGCTGAATAACATCCAGATAAAGTGGATACATCAATGTTTTTTACTTACTTCAATAGAATCCCAAGACCAGTCATTTTGATGGAGCATATCCTGTTGGATTATGAATTTGATTAGATGTAATCATAAGTGACTCTTGGCAGAGGTCTGTTTCATTGCACGCCTTTCTATTATTATATTTTTTGATATTGTTTTGTCTTTGTTCTCTTTTAAAGTTTGGATTGGGTGGAAAGTGTTGGCTTTGAATGAGGTTGATTTAGTGTGCTGTTACCAGTTGGTAGGGAAACACTGAAGTAACCAATGAGTAATAACTATGAAAATGGCCAGATATAAAAAAAACCCATTATTTTGTAATGTGTCAATGCAGGATAAATTAATTTAAATATAAATTGATGTGCAGAGGAATAAAGTTGATGAGCCATACAATGAAGTTATGGGAGAATAGTTGAAGCTAGACTAAGGGCAGAAGTGAGCATTTGTGAGCAGCAGTATGGTTTTATGCCAAAAAGAGTACTACAGATGCAGTATTTGCTTTGAGAATGTTGATAGAGAAGTACAGAGAAGGCCAGAGGAAGCTGCATTGTGTTTTTGTAAATCTGAAGAAAACTTTCACAGGGTGCTCAGAGAGGAACTGCAGTATTGTATGAGGAAGTCTGGAGTGGCAGAGAAGTATGTTAGAGCAGTGCAGGACACGTATGAGGACTGTAAGACAGTGGTGAGGTGTGCTGTAGGTGTGACAGAGGAGTTCAAGGTGGAGGTGGGACTGCATCAGGGATCAGCTCTGAGCCCCTTCTTGTTCGCTATGGTGATGGACAGGCTGACAGCTGAGGTTAGACAGGAATCTCCATGGACTATGTTGTTTGCAGATGACATTGTGATCTGCAGTGAGAGTAGGGAAGAGGTGGAGGAGAAGCTAGAGAGGTGGAGGTTTGTCCTGGAAAGGAGAGGAATGAAGGTTAGCCGCAGTAAGACAGAGTACATGTGTGTGAATGAGAGGGACCCAAGTGGAAGAGTGAGGTTACAGGGAGAAGAGATCAAGAAGGTGGAGGATTTTAAGTACTTAGGGTCAACAGTCCAGAGCAATGGAAAGTGTGGAAAAGAGGTGAAGAAACGTGTACAGGCAGGATGGAACAGGTGGAGAAAAGTGTCAGGTGTGATGTGTGACAGAAGAGTTTCAGCTAAAATGAAAGGAAAAGTGTACAAAACTTTGGTGAGACCAGTGATGTTGTTTGGTCTAGAGACAGTGTCACTGAGGAAGAGACAGGAGGCAGAGCTGGAGGTAGCAGAGACGAAGATGCTGAGGTTCTCTTTGGGAGCGACCAGGAAGGATAGGATCAGGAATGAGTACATCAGAGGGACAGCACATGTTAGAGGTTTTGGAGATAAAGTCAGAGAGGCCAGACTGAGATGTTTGGACATGTCCAGAGGAGAGATAGTGAATATATTGGTAGAAGGATGCTGAGTTTTGAGCTGCCAGGCAGGAGGCCTAGAGGAAGACCAAAGAGGAAGTTTATGGATGTAGTGAAAAAAGACATGAAGGTAGTTGGTGTGAGAGAAGAAGATGCAGCAGACAGGGTTAGATGGAGGCAACTGATTCGTTGTGGCGACTAGAAGTAAGATCTTAAGCCTGAGCCTGAGTCCAAGCCCGACCCGACCCGGTCGAGCTCAAAAAGTCAGTAATTACGTTTGGGTCGGGTCAGGTCAGGCTTCAATACCCTCGGGCTCGGGTCGGGTTGGGCTGGATTTTTTTTGGACTTGGGCTCGGGCTTAAGATCTTAACACCCAAGTCCGACCCGGCCCAAACGTTTTTTAATAAATATATATTTATATATTATGTATCTCAAGAGATCTATGGGTATGAAACTATGGGTACCCATAGTTTCATTCCCTTATAAAATAAATAATTTAGGTAAAAAATAGAAGGCGCTGTATGAGAAACATCCATCTACAATACCTGCTCAGTTCCCTCTGTGCGTTAGCTGTATTTTCTCCTGTCACTTTACCTTTCCTATCGTATACGCACTGAAAGTAGAGGTAAGATCGTAAGCCCGAATCCAAGCCCGAAATTCGGGCCGGGTTGGGCTCAAAATGTCAATAATTACGTCCGGGCTCGGGCCGGGTTGGGCTTTAATACCGTCGGGCTCGGGTTGGGTTGGGCTTTAATACCCTTGGGCTTGGTTCGGGTCGGGCTTGATTTTTTATGCCCGATCTTACCTCTAGTGGCGACGCCTGAAGGGAAAAGCCAAAAGGAGAAGAAGAAGATCCTCTCAATTAATAAACTCACCTTTGTTCTGTTGTCTGAATCTACAGCTAATGTATAGCAGGTAACTTTGTTTATTACCTAGACATGTTGACACGTTTTGGCACGTTTTCTTTACTGAGGTATCACCTACTACTCTTTGATCTGTAGTATGGTAACAAAAAGCTTAACAAAATATTAAGCTTAGCTTAATATTTTTAATTGTCAAAAAGTTGAGAACAAAAAATTACTCTCAACTATGATGAAACCTGTTATCTGATATGAGTGTGTTCAGGAAAATAAGTGAGTGTAAAATGTCTTCTTCTTGGCATCCGCTGCACTTATATCTGACAAGATGAATGAGCTTGATGAGTGTGTCAGTTTCTAACAAACCCTCCTCGGGATCGGCCTTCACGGTTCCTACTTCTCTCTCACTGCGGAGTCACTTTATATGAGTCATGAGAAACATCACCATTACAGTATGACTTTGTTAGGATATTTTAACTTGATGTGTAAGTAAGAAAGGGGAAGAAAGAAAGGAAAGAGAAAACACTGGAAATGGATCATAAATGTGATTTGATCTGGGTGTCAGCTCCTCTGAATTAATCGGAGTGAGCAGAGCCAGTAAGTTGTCTCAGGCTGATTCTGATCCAGATGATGTTTTAAGTGAGAAGGAGGAGGACCGTTGGGCCCAAACAATTAGTCTCTACAGACCAATATGTTGTTTAGTGCCAAGATCCTGTGGAAATGAGTAATGTTAAACTCAGAGCAAATGACAGGTCAGATTGACTCATTTGTGGATCTGGTTCAAATGTGTATGCATTTCTTTCTGCAAAGATCTCTATAGAAAGCCTTCTGAGAAGCCATGAAAGCAGTGCAGGAATAGTCTTCTTTTGTAAAGATTATGTACATTGGGAGGTTACTAATAATTTAAATAAGTTAGACATTGCCCAACTTTGACTTAAAACATTGTCTTACTGGAAATCTTTTATCATTTTTCATGCAAGTAAAAGTTATTGATCTTGGGCGACAACCCCCCCCCCCAAAAAAAAAAAAAAAAAAAAAAAAATTTAAGGTCCTAATAGATTCATTTAAGAAATCAGATGTACTGTTTTTCAAAGGCAAGTCCGGTGTTGGTATCTGCTGCTGCTGACACAAACAAATGTACTGAAAAGCCTTCTGGGAAAGGATGCTGATGGATCTGCAATCAAAACTCTATAAAACTGTACATAAGATCCACATGGTAGCAACATATCCTTGTGCTAACTGCTATAAATCTTGTAGCTAAATGAAATGTAATAAGTTAAATGATTAGTTCTCTCAGTAACTATTAGATATGTAGTCATGTCTAACAGTTGGAACTCTAGCCATGTCTGCAGCAGCAGCAGAGGGATGTGGACCAGCTGTAAACAGCCATAGGTCAATCACACAGAAGCTGTGTCCCAATCAGGGGTGATCTCTGTCAAAGGACCTAGTCTACAAAAGCATATCCCTCATTTGTGGTCAACAAATGAGAGGTTGTTGACCTGTGATTAGCCTTCTGTCACAATGTTCCCAGCATGCATCTACTGTACATGCTGGGAACATCTACAACTTTAGCTGATGCTTTACATGATGCATGTCATCAGCTAACGTTTATTGGTTTCTGAATTAGTTGTCTTTATGTTAATAACAAAAGCTGTGTAGAAGTACTTGTAGTAAAATATGTGGTGTAATAATAATAAAGGTGCACAGTAGTGTTTTTAGTTCAGCTAGTGGAGTGTGCTTCAGATACTGAGGCTACAGTCCTCTATTGGTAGCCATGGGTTTAGCTCTGCCCTTTGCTGTAATCTCATTTGTAATCTCACTTGCTGTTTTGTCATTTCTCATCGATATTTGACCTCTCTTTGTCATACAATATATAAATTGGAAAAGAAAATGTAATATTAACAGTAGTAATAAAATTTATAAATAAAACAGTTGTAATAGTGGAAGATGGAGTACCAAAAACAGAAGATTCACCTTCAGCACCAAGCTGCTGTGGGGGTTACATAATGTTGATGCACTTTCTTTTAGGGAATAATAATCTATGATGCACTCTGAGTCTTGGCAGGGTGAGTGAATTCATGGCTCGTGGCATCAGAGAATACTGTCCTTGTGGGCTGCATTTTAAGGAGTCATAGAAACGGGACAGGCCTTGTTGTGCTGCTGGGACGCATCACAGGCTTCATTCAGACATTCAGGCTTCATTAAAGTTTTGAAGGATGTGGCCCCTGAATGCTGTATTTTTAACATCACGTTGTGGGCCTCACTTACAATACAAAGCATGCTACATAATGCATGGACAGTATGTAGCATGTATCGAAGTTACTTTGAGGAATGAAAGGGCACCTGTCTTACCTTGAACAGGATTTGTAAATGAGGCTGCAGATTTTACAACCTTTACGTAATTAGACCAAACAAGATTTTGTATAAGTTGTGGAAATAATTAGCAACTTTGTACAATGCATTTGACACGTCCCTGAGGAGCAGTGGGTAGGCCTTATGGTTAACTATCTTGCTCGAGCATAGCTCAATGTGTAGACCAGGAAAACTGAGGCTTGAAACACTGACATCCTGATACCTGGGTGAAGCTCTTACCACCTAAACCACAGCCACCCCATAAAGTATGAGTGAAATATAAGTAAAATTCAAATATATAAACATTTTTGTATATAGATTAGAAAAAATAATTGGTATATCCTTTTTTTATATTTATTTTATATTTTGTCTTTGGTGAGCCAGCATCCTGTCTGCATTTCAGTGAGGTTCTAAAAGTGAGCTATGCTCTTAGCTTAAAGTTCATTTGCTTCATTCTACATTTATTTTTTTCATGTCTAGACACTTATTGCCAATTGTCTTTCTGTTATAAACAAGTGGAAAGGCTGTGCACAGTCAATTGTATTCTAGCAAATGAAGTACAGTACTATAATTTTCACACAATTTGTGCCCACATTAAACAATGCATATATAAATATCTGGCCTTCTCATAGCTGGCTCATTTTTCATGTTACAGCCTTACTATAGTGAAACCTTTCATGATGAAGGCATCGTATCCCCGTGGAGTGAAGGAAAAAAACCCATCAGACAGCTCATGGAGAATTCAAGCAAGTGCAGCCGCCACATACCACATTTTAACAAGTATCTTACCACACTCACGCTGTAACCAAGTCAAACCATATGGACACAGGGAAGGGTGTGGGGGGCTGGGGGCTCAGCGGAGAAGTTCCATCTCAAGATCCAGCCATAAGTCATGTTGAAATACCTTAGAGAACAACATGTGGACAATTATCATCCTAGAGATGGAAAACAAAAACCAGACAGAGCTACCAGAGAGATTAGAATGATGAAACAGCAATCACCTGTCAATCCGTCCTTCGTGAATTAGTTTCATTTACTTTACTTTTTACTTTTCATATTTACATTATGTGTTGTTCTTAGTGTTGTGTTTTTTTTGGGTGGGGGGACATAATGAAATCTCATTTGTAATTTAAAATAACTCTTGGTACATTTGGGCCCTGTCCACACGATGCCGGAACTTTTTGAAAACGCAACTTCTTTTACCCGGCATCGAAAACGATTCGCGTCCACACGACAGCGTTTTCAAAAAAATCTCCGTCCACACGTAAATGCATCAGTGCGTTGATCAAATACTTATATAAACTTTATGACACATAAATAAAGAAACAGATGAACAAATATTTAAGTGCAAAGCGTGTTTATAAACGCATCTTCGACATGGAGCTGTTATACATCAGAAAATAGTCGGTTTTAGCTCCGTTTGTACATGTAGACATGGGTCACATGCATGACATCACAGCAGTTTTGGTCCCAGGGACACGCCAATAAAAAAAGTTGCGGATACAGTGTCTACACGACAACGCAGACCCAGCGTTTTCAAAAAATTCCACCTTGACCAGGGTTTTCAAAAAGTTGCGTTTTTGTTACAGATATATGCGTTGTCGTGTGGACGGAAGGCGTAACCGCAACAAAAAAGTTGCGTTTTCAAAAAGTTCCGACATTGTGTGGATGGAGCCTTAGATTTTCTGTTTAGACTGGCTGACCAGGATTAGAGGTTAAATATTTTCTAGCTTGTCATTTTCAGATATTCTGCTTTAGAGAATCAATTTAAAATGTTATATTATTACTTACATAATAGACTACCATCATATTATGAACTATCCATACGTATTTAGGTGTTTATCTTTCAGACACATTAGTGAAATATATTCAAACAGTACCTTACAGGTATTTAACATGGTGAGCTAACTATGGAATGTAAACTATATAGTTTAAATAAAACAAAGACCTGTTTGGGTGCTGTGTAGAGTCATTGGCATTATGATCATGTCACATTCTGCTAGAACGTAAGTGTATTTTTACATACAGCTAATTTCCACAACAAATACATTCATGATGGAAACTTGATTACTGCCTGGATGAGTATCACCATTATGTTATATCAGTCAGTACTCATTCATCATACAGCTGTGTTTGTATAATAACAATAAAGGTGTAACAGTGGTCATTATGTCCAAATGCATGCCAGTAGATCTGCTCTATTCTAACTTGTTGTGAAAAACATAAATTGTACTGTACAAAACTTTTCAGGTTTAGGAATCCACACACAGTTGATTTGTAAAAGTCCACTATTGTACAATAGACATGATGTTTGTTTCTCATTGAAAAACTTTCAAATAGGTGTCTAAAGTGACACCCTGACCAGTTTATCAAAATAAACTTGTGCACCATCAGGCCTTATCTTCTTTGAGCAAGAAATTTATGAACAAATCCAAAATTAACATTCAGAATAATTAACGCTATATTCAGTTTTACCTTATTTTCTATCTTTAAATGTTATGAGTTAGATATCAGACTTCAAAAAGATGTTATCTCAAACATTTCCTGAAAATGTATGTAAAACATTCTCTTGTTGCTACTTTGATGAAGAATTTGTCTTGTGACAGCAAGCAGGTCTCTGAAAAATTGCACCACTGCTGACAGCCCCAGTTAAAAGTATGTATCTATGGCAGTGAGTAAAAAATGAGCTTGCTTTAAAAACTGCCCAAACATTCCTCCAACAGAAACATGCAAAACCTTTTAGTTCTACTCAGCATGTGCGCATAACAGTCAGCCACCTGGCTCTGCTATCTTTTTTTTTTATGTGAGAAATTCAGACTAATTCAGCCTGGAATGTTAGATGTGTTCTCAAGATGATGCACCTGATACTAAAAAGCACTTCACAAGAGCTCCAGTACAAGACAAATTGTTCCCCGGAGAGCGTTGCTCTTCTTTCCATTCGAGAAGCTACAATCTTTATTCCTCCAACAGAGACGCCTGCTGGTTTGCACTTGACAGCCTCCCATCATGTCATTTAAATTTGGTAAGAGGAGACCTTGTCCAGAGGAATCTCATATTATCTGCAAACATGCAAGGGCTGAAAATCTGGCAGCATACTGAATCACCTCTCTTTTTGTGCACTTTGTTTTTTGACCCCTGAAGATGATGTGTTGAGACACCAGCAGGCCTGAGCTCAGCAGGGGAGTGAGGAATATGAAGGAGGTGTGGAGTTTTGTTTTTTGGCAGTGACTTCAGAGCAGACGGGACACCTCTGGATTAGTTCAATTGGGGTTTGCGTGCCCATGTCCAGGTTTATGGTGGCTTTTCACCGGAACATAACCTCTTTGTTCAACAGAGGGGGGAGGCAGGTGTTTTCTTCCCCTTCTACCGCTCATCTTTTCTCATCACTATGTTGAGTAGTTCAATAGGGCAAGGAGATATACATCGACACATTGGAGAATGAGGCACCAGCCTTTAAAATGACCTCTTTAAACTAGAGGAAACACTTCATAGGTTCATGTGGGGGAGCCCTGCTTTGCTCCCGCTCAACCTCTCACTCTAGTGAAACAGAATAGAGCTGGCCAGCCACAGAGCCAGGTTAGCACACAGTGGTGGGAGGTTCTGGAAATATCAGATTTATTATACCCATATGTTTTTCGTCTCTAGTGGAGATAATTATGACCAATTGTTAGGAGGGCTGGTGTTTGAAAGACTAATGGCAAAACATTCATGTTTGGTGTGATTTCAGGTGGTTGGATGGAACTACATTTCTTCTACTGCTGTACCTAAACACAGATCTGAAAAGGTTTACTTTGTTATTTCTTTTTTATGTTATTTCATGGCTTTCACTTTAGATTTTAGAGACAAATGTAATTTCTACTACATTTGTTGTTACAGCTTTATTTGCAGGTGTGATTAGAAATGCAAAATCTAGAACACCTTTTTCACACACATGGGCATGACATAATCTAATTGTCAAATGGTATTATATTTATGAAATTTAAGTGTCTTTTGATATTTTTGGACTTCCATAGGTTTTAAATGCAGTGTTGAATGCTATTTTGTTATTTTCTCAAGTAACTTAATTATTATTGGCATGTATTAGACAAAGATTTCCTTCTATGTATGGATTTCAGAAGATAGAAGTAAATGGTTTAGTTCCTCTTAACTGCAGACATTTTTTCCTGCAATTTATATCATGTAGATATATTATGATGTATAATTTGCATGTAATTTAAAATGCTAGAAAAACAGTAGCATGTCAGCATGTAGCTTTGCTGAAATAAGAATTTACAGCTGTGGGAAAGAGGAATTTAGTTCTGACATATTGGATGTGGACATTTTTACCTTCTGCTGTATCCACAAGTTGAAAGAACCTCCTCCAGCTGTTGCCTTTCACTCTACACAAAAATATATTTATTGCATTTTAGATGTGAGTTTTAAGAAATGAAAATGCACAGATGTAAACCTTTGTATCAACACATACAAGATTTATCCAAAACTTTAAACTTTCATTGATCTAATCAGTTCATTGTAGTCCAGGGTATTGCCAACATTTTATATTGGTGGTCTTCTATCAAATAAGAAGTAGTTGGTTAGACTTCTGTTTATGTATTCTTCCATCTGTTTTTATTATATATTATTTGAATTTATCTTTGACATATTTGGTTCTTCTTGCATTTATACTAATGTGAGCTCTATGCAGTAATCTGTGATGTTTCTAATCTTGAAAGGTGTCTTATAAACAAGTTGAATGAAACATGTGAAGACAGCATTTTTTTTTACGAATGAACAAAGTAAATTATATATATTTTTTTAAAGGCAGCAGCACAACAGCAAGAGGTACGTACCAAAAAATACCAGTTTGCGTCAAAGTTTCTCTTAAAAGTTTGAAAGCAGTGATAAAATAACTTATATTGTTGTCTTATCATTGTGACAGAAACACAGAGGCTTATCTTCATCTGCCGTGATCATTTATGCAAAAAACAAACACTAAAAACACTTCAGGCATATTCAACCCAGCCTTTACTTAACCTTTGCCCTTAGTCAGTTATCCTCACCCAGTAATACACACACACACACACACACACACACACACACACACACACACACACACACACACACACACACACACACTGCATGCACGTACGTACCTTGATTTTGAAATGTGGGATACTTTAACTTAGTAAATTTATAAAAAAAATTAAGTGCTAAAAATACCAACATCATTTACTTTGTAAGAAGAGGAGTAAGAAAAACATAAAGCTTTGAAAAAAAATACTATATTTTATAGAATCAAGAGTATTATAGTTGCAAATTCACTTTAATGACATCTGCGCAGGAAATAGCATCAAAATTCAGTTTCCCTGATTACATGTTATCTCATTGAGAAATCAGATATTTTACTTGAAACAATGCATTAGTCTGGAAGAAACGAATGAGAAAGGAAACAGGAGAGGATTTGAAGCTGAAAAGTTCTGTATCACAAATGTCTGTCAGTATTTTGCATTTTCTCACAAGTTTGTAATATTTGTTTGTAACAATTGTTTATGAAGTTTGTATATTTTCATCACTTCTGAGTTCAGACAGTTGTTGATATTAATACGTTTCATAGAGAGAAAATATCTCAACAGCCTTAAAGGTTTGCTTAAAAAATGGCTGTAACAGCTGGCCGATAAGTTAACAAGTGCAATATTTCTAGAACAAAGTGGAGAGTGTTAAGTATAAGTCAGCATATCAAATTTAAGGAGATAATACAATATTATTTAAAAATACTTTTCCAGCACTTTAAAAAACTTTCATTCCCCTACTTTTCCTCCACAATGCAGGATGGATTTGATATTTTATGGTGATTAAAAAAAGAAGCTTTTCTTGGGTGGCCATATGGAGGGCAAGACGTGAGCAAATGTACACATGGCAGAGTCTCCCATCAGCAGAGAAGTTAGGAAAAGGCTAAACACATCAATAAAGTGTATGTCTTTCACATGTAGAAATACCAAACTATCAATCACACAGCAGGTAGTGGGGCCAAGTCCACGGACTCCTTGACTCACATCCTCTCAGAAGATATGCATTCAAAATGTGTGCCACCTTGTCTCTAACTCTCACACTGAAATGGTACTGTTGTTTTTGCAGACAATGAATCACATTTTAAGCAGCAATCTTTATTAGTAAGCAGTGACATAATGATCAGAGGGTAACAGATATATTGGTGTCCTAATATGTGCATGCTTTCTTATTGACAAAAGATTTTTTATATAAAGAGGCAAAATAATCTGACCTTCCTGACCTTCATCATACGGCGAACAGCAGGTTTCAGAGCAATGTTTTAATCTGTCATCAGACTGAGTGGTGAGAGATCACTTTGTCGATTCCTCTGCATTTTCACTTTAATAGTTTTATTATTGTTGTCATTTTGTTGTTATCCTTGGCCAAAGAGCCACACCTATACTCAAAACTTCATGAGAATCTTTCTAGACCATAAACAACAGCAACAAAACAAACAAAAAATTATAACTGACCACTTAATATCCTTCTAAACTATGTTAGTTGTCAGAATCTCGAATATGCAGATAGGCAATAGTCACATAGAATCTGTTGTAATTTATGAACAACTATGAGGATGCTTTAATATACATGGGCTGGGGACCACAGGGTCACCAGTTCAAAACTTTTTTGGAGTGTCAACTGGCAGTGAGAGGTGCTAGCTCACCTCCAGAGTGGAGTGGAAAAAAAAGTAATTCCCCTACGGGGATTACTGAAGGACTGATTTTTTATTTATTTATGTAATTTATTTATTACATGTTACATTGATATACATTACATGCATGAGGTAATCTGGCCTATTTAGGGAATTCATCTGTTTATTGAGCACAACGGGACATAAACTATGGTGAAATTAAACCATATTTTCATTTCATAGCCAAAAGGTCACTCTGTTTTGTCTGAGACAAGTGTTTTTTTTAAACGGTAATTTTCCATGATGTGAAAAGCAGAAGTTATTTTTCCTTTCATATGTTTCAGAACGATTTAAATATGTTTAATCTGGTAACAGTTCATCAAATAATAACAGATTTCAAGCTGCGGCAAAACTGTCTGTGGTTTCAGACACAGTCAGTGTAGACATAATTAAATGGATGGATGGATGGATGGATGGATGAATAGATAGATAGATAGATTGATCGATCGATCGATCGATCAATAGATCAATAGATAGATAGATAGATAGATAGATAGATAGATAGGTAGATAGGTAGATAGGTAGATAGGTAGATAGATAGATAATCTATTACTCTTAAAGGCAAATTATTTGAAAATAATGCCCTTTGAACTGTCAATAACCGTTAAGGCTGGAGATATGGAATATTTTGGATGCTGTTTGAAAATACCATTAAAAATTACATAGGTTTAACAGAACAAAAACGACTCAAAACAATTTAATGTCCTCATTGTGTCTCTAGCATTTAATCCTCAAAGCTATTTAGTCTGACTAAATAATATATATATATTAAATAGATAATTTTGAAAAACAGTTTAAAAAATATATATATTTAAAATATTAACCCACTAATTTAAAGTTAAGTAAAAGTGTAATAGTATGGGAACTATTCTCAGCTTTTAATTGGATATGTTAACATCAAAATACAGTCTCATCTTCTAAAAATTGTTTAGTGGATCTACATTTAAAATTAATCTGGTAAAAAAAATAATTGTATTTCTGTATTAATAAACATCACTCTCCTTCTTCTTTTCCCTTCTCTGCAGGAATTGTTTTCTGGTGACGTCTTTGTCTTCACCTTTTTCCTTTTAGGGAAAATACTGTGTTACTGTACTATCTACTACAGGGATGCAGGTATTTGGATTATATGTACTAAACAATCGCTACAAACCATCACCAAGATAGTTATGATTGGGGTAACAAGAAGGCCTGTTGATTGTGATTGAGGCTGATAACGGTGTAGCACAAAAGGCCCTGCTCTGATTGGTGAGATAGCAGAGATCCAGCCATTTTTAGGAAATGCAACACTTTATTTTGCACACCTTCATGAGCAGAAGCGTGTTAACATTTTGATGGATAACCATGATCTATATCTGGTTTGCAAACTATCAAAAGGCCATCATCCTATCAATTTTAGCATGAACAATAAACTGGCTCGTTGATTTGCAGGTGGAAAAAAATTCCCTGGCCAAGGTTTGAGCTTTGATCATGACCTCAGCGAGATGGATCCCCAAATCTCAGATGTACAGCAACAACACCTGCGCCATGTTGTTTGGCGATGCTCCATTGGCTGTCCATCAACATGAGATCTGATATACTACCAAGGCCTGCCTACAGGATAAATGACCAACAAGCCCGTGGGAAAAAAGCGACACTTATGAGACACAGGCTATGATGAGAAAACATTATTCTGGCTGGATGGTAATGAATATCAGTGGATGAGATGAGTCAAACTCACCATATATTATCATTGAAAACACAAGCTGTCCTAAACACATTAGTGTTTTAACACAAGAAGGCCACATTTCTAGGTGTTCAAATCAAATAAATGCAAATATGTATCTTCCTTTTCATCAAAACTGACGGTATAGTAATATATCAGTAAGTGCAGTATACTGATGTTGATACAGTATATATAACACATTGTGTGACATTGGAAAATGTCATTTCCGTCGGATTTTAAACATCTTTAATTTTTGTGGAGGAGACTGAAACCCTGCAAATGCCTTTGAGCAACTAGTTACTGGTGCTTAGCACAACAAATGATGACAAGGAACAACTGGCCTGGATCTCTCCAAAGGGAGCGTCTCTTATCAGCGACAGATTTTGTCAGGTTTCTTTGCAAAATGCAAAGCATGAAAATGTGAAATTGATCTAGAGTATTTTGGCTAGATGTTTCTGGACCAAATCACGTGCTTCTTATGTTCTCCATGGACATAGAAAAGGTGCTATCATTGGCCTTTTAATAAAAGAAACCCCAAATATCAGGAAAGGAAACTCCTTGCTATACATTTTTAAGGGAGTTTTCCATGAAGGAGGAGGGCATGTCAGAAAACACCCAAGGAGCATTTGTCAATGGAGAGCTGCAGCTGCTGGACCACTTTCATCCTCAGGAGTTTATGATCTCTCCCATTCACCAAACTGCTTCCTTCCCCAGGGGGTCATTACAGTGCTTTTGACTTCATATTGGTACTTAACATCACCAATAAAGGAGGATCCAGTGTCAATAAACGGCACTGCTGATTCTTAACTGTTTCGGAGAAGAGGAGGCATGCTGACAGACTTGATTCACAAGGGGTTAATCCAATATATATTACACACAGTTTGGCAGCTACACACCCTCCCAGACTCAAGTTTGCTTTTTACCTTAAAGAGGATTTCCATGTGAAAACAATAGATTTGCAACGTTGGTACTTTTAGTGTGACGCCCAACCTTCCAATCACAGTAAAGACATAGCGTCAAAGTGTCAACCTTTCAACATGTATCGCTTTGTCTTGATTTGCATTGCTTTAAGAATAACACCTGATCACATTTGCCTTCTGGGCTCATGAGCATGACTTATTGGTGTTGTCTCTTGACTGTTGTTATTTGTCACAGACAGACAGTCAGTTGGCTTCTGCAACTGCCAAGATACAATCTCTCTCACTCACTCCACTTTGCATCTAAGATGGCTGCAACAGACAAAACAAGGAAACATTCAGTAGGAAATTAAAGGAACACTCTTTGACAGGGCTGCATGCACAGTTTATTATTAAGTGTCCACAAATATATGCCACAAACTCCAAATACACAGTATATCTAATATCTGTAAGGTCAGTTCCTTATCAATGTTGTCGCAATAATTCCTGTACTTTCTCTTCTTCTTCTTCTTTTGTTTAACTTATATATACACTTGTTTAGTTACAAAATAAAATCCACAGACTGCAGGTTTCACTTATATTTATACAACAGATTTTTTTTTTCTATAAAGGCTACCATTTCTTTCATCAGAAAATCCTATTTGACATCAAACAAGAAGCAGAGGCGGCTGTTGCAGTCAAATGCTGTCCATGTGTGTTATGTAAATATGTATCCAGGCTTTCTAGGAATTATGTGTGAGTAATATTTCAGTTCATTTGGAGGAAACACAAAGCGAAAATAACTTTAAAAAAAACAAAACACTGTTGTTATGTCCCAAGTAAGACAACATTCTTGGTACAAGCAAGTCATCATATAGATAATGAAAAAAATATGTTATTTAAAATTAATAATAAAATAAAAAAAAAATGTAGATTTCAGTTTGAAGAGATTTTTTCTCAAGCAAAAGACCTGCATTTAAAGAGTATATGTAACTCCATCAAAGAACTAGCAATAACATGTACATCATTGGAGACACCTAAACGCTTGTAGGGGTCAAGGAAATTCTTATCTTGGGTTCATTTAGATATATTATATTGAGCAAATTTGACCCTAAACCAGTGCCGTGTGGTGAGCTTCATGGCTGGTGAGGCACAGACTTCATCATAATCAGATGAAGATGTTTAAAAACATATGAACCTACAGTGTAGCTTATTCACCATTTAATAGGCAACAGTAAGTGGGTTATTTTTAGTCTCATAGCAGAATTATTTACACACACAAGCACATTTGATTAAGAAAACTAGTTATGTTGTTACCTGCATGTTTTTTTTTAAATGTTATGTTATAAAAATACTTATAAATGAAGTTCATGCACCTCTCGTTCTGAACAAAAGCATCGAAAATTTTTTGAGTTGAGATATGTAATCCTCCATTTTTATAGTAAGGCAAGGCGAGCGGAAAACAAATGAATGGTTGAACTTGACGCGTTGACTATAAATTGTAGTTTGCTGTCACTTCTTCTACAGCCGAGGAAGAAGAATCCTTGGCCGAATCCCTGGGATCACCAGCGCCCCCTACCATGAGGCTGGAGAATGGCGTGCCTCTTCCCAGTGGTTTCAGGGCTGCTCAACTCATGAAAGACGGTACACACATACAGTTGTTGACAAAAAAAAACCCCACTGTACATTATATACATTAGCTAAATTATGGAAATTTAGTTCATAGCATAAACGTGTTTGAACATTTTAATAGCGATGTACAGAGAGATAGCATTACGGTCTAACTGTATAGCATGGCAGCACAGCTAGCTGAGCCATTGCGCAATCCATGGTGCGGCTCAGCTGACTGGTGCCTCACCGCAGGCCTATTCTCAGTAATTCAGCAGTAAATGTGAAAATTCAGTGAGTTTGAAGAAAAATATCCTAAAATTGGTGACGTTACTGTAAACGGAAAATAACTTTATAATACACATCACTGGATAAATATAACCATTTAATTTATTTCTTCCATTTTACTTTTTTTTTCATGACGGCAGGTGAGAGGTGTGCTGATTGAGCAATCTCAGTGAATTATTCAGCACAATATGTGCCAATGTCAAAATAAAAGCATTAAGAAAACCATAGTTATGCCTTTCTCATGCAGCGGTAGGTACAATACCGCTGTAGCCAGCAGGCTGACACATTGTCAAAAATAACATACATTACATAATCATACATTATAATGAAAATGGAGATAAAAACATCCCTGCAGGTACCTCGCCCCATTAAAAATGGGATGACTGTTTATTCTTATGGAAAGCTTGTAAAAGCTTTTACATGTTTCTCTGACACTTTTCATTGTCACCTACACAAAAGCAACAACCAAAGAGAAGGGGGGAGGTGGGATGAGGAGGATCATGGAGGAGGAGGAGGAGGAGGAGGAGGGGTGGACCTGACAGTGTACCCATGCTCATTCATCATAGCTGAAGGTATCTGCATCATGCATTAGAGTCAATAAAGCCTGGTGAAACTGGAGCTGATTTCTTGCTAAATTCCACCATTAGTCACAGGCCCACATTTCAGGATTAGCCAATCCTAAAAGGGGTAATTGTTGCGAGTGGGCGGGTTGGGGGGGGCCTCCTAAGGCTTCAGAAGCCAAGAGCACTTAACTTTTAAGAGTGTTTGTTTAGGTATGATTTTTTTTTTAAAGTGGTGTCATTTTTTTGTGGATTGGAGTTTGTGGCCCTTTGAGGTTTAGAGTCATCTTGCTCCACAGCACAAAAGAAGGATATAAGAGAAGCTCTCCATGGAAAGGTTGCTGTATGTTTTCAAATGTCTAATGGTTACCTTCCAAAAGTGTTCAATTGTTGCATGTACACATGTGCTTTTTTGCCCCAGTGGCGCTTAGCGTGGTGTGATCATGTTTCTTCATTGACGGAAGGCGTCCAGAGGACAATATGACGCCGCAGAGCCACTTTAGATCCTGCTGATATTTGATCGAAACCTTAATCGTTATTTTGGGGCAAAGTGGTAGAACGGCGCCTGCAAGGGTATTTGTCAGATTGAGTAGCTTTTTTCCCCATTAAAACTCAAAAATGTGTTTTGCACGTTAAATTGTCTGCAATTGAGCAAAATTTTCAGCACCAAGCCATTATTTGCAACACAATCCTGTTTGATTTTTTTCCACAGTGAAAGGAAATAGTTCCCATTGAGCTCTGTGAAACAAGAAAACCATAACATTTGGTCAGTCTCTCTTGTGTGGCTTCAAAAAAACCCCAAAATATCCCATTCAGAACAGGCTTCAACAGGCTTGGGGTGCAGACTGAACTCCTGTTGAACTGGTTGTTAATGATTATAACCCTGATATATGCAGGTATATATGGTAAATGAGGGCACACTTAGGAAACCACAGGGGCCTTGTTATGCTTTTGCTATTTTCCTACCGCTTAAGGAGGTCCACCTGTTGCCAGTTAAGTCAGGCCATGTTACTGCTAACAGAATATTTTAAACGCAAAGTGAAGAAATGCAAAAGCAAAGCTGTCAGCATGTCTGCTCTAATCGTCTACTGGTTAAAGCTTTCATTAAAAAGACGTGAAAATATCAAGCTCCCACTCCTTTGGTTATCATAAATGGTATTTTAGACCTCATCTGACTTTATCTTTCTGTTATGTAACTAATTTTAACACATTTGTAGTTTTTGATTCCAATGATAAATGAAAGTGGCTGCACAGACTGCAAATGTAAACCAAAGAAGACGATGAACATTTTCAGTGCTTTGATGAAGTGTCTTCAGTACATTTCTTGTTCCTGCAGTAAATAAAAACTTTTCAATGTTGGTTCAAGTTAGAAAAACTGAAAACATTGTTCACCTGCTCACATAAAGCCATATTGTTTCCTCTTAGTTAGGATTAAACAGAGAGAAAAGCAAAGGTCCTCTTTCAAAAGCATCTAATAAACAACAAGAATTGTTCAAATGTATGAACACAGAAGAAGACATACCGTGGCAACTGCTCTGTCCTCCTTCACTGAGGTTACAGGGTCATATTTTGTTTTGAAATATTCACTTAAATGCAACTTGCAGTCATGATGCCAAGGAATTTTCACATATTGGTGTCTAAAGAAAAAAAAATATTTCAGCTTGTTTTGAATACATGAGCCAAAACCAGTCAGATGTTATTAGTTTACCAGATTTGAAAAAAATATAACTTTGTATAAAAAGAAATCCTTTTTATGTTGTTGTAAAATGTGAAATACTTTGTCAGTGTTGCTCCCACAAACCAAGTAGCTTGATCTGCTATGTTGGTACGAAACAGAAAATGGTAAATAAAAAGTAATTTTTCTTGTGCTTTACATCCAATCTTCTTCTCCTTTTGGCTTTTCCCTTCAGGTGTCGCCATCAGTTGCTTTCATCTAACCCTGTCTTCTGCATTCTCTTCTCTCACACCAACTACCTTCATGTCCTCTTTCACTACATCCATAAACCTCCTCTTTGGTCTTCCTCTAGGCCTCCTGCCTGGCAGTTCAAAACTCAGCATCCTTCTACCAATATATTCACTATCTCTCCTCTGGACATGTCCAAACCATCTCAGTCTGGCCTCTCTGACTTTATCTCCAAAACCTCTAACATGTGCTGTCCCTCTGATGTACTCATTCCTGATCCTATCCATCCTGGTCACTCCCAAAGAGAACCTCAGCATCTTCATCTCTGCTACCTCCAGCTCTGTCTCCTGTCTTTTCCTCAGTGACACCGTCTCTACCAAACAACACTGGTCTCACCAGTTTTGTACACCTTTCATTTTACTTGAAACTCTTCTATCACACATCACACCTGACACTTTCCTCCACCCGTTCCATCCTGCCTGTACATGCTTCTTCACCCCTTTTCCACACTCTCCATTGCTCTGGACTGTTGACCCTAAGTACTTAAAATCCTCCACCTTCTTGATCTCTTCTCCCTGTAACCTCACTCTTCCACTTGGGTCCCTCTCATTCACACACATGTACTCTGTCTTACTGCGACTAACCTTCATTCTTCTCCTTTCCAGGACAAACCTCCACCTCTCTAGCTTCTCCTCCACCTGTTTCCTGCTCTCACTACAGATCACAATGTCATCTGCAAACATCATAGTCCATGGAGATTCCGTTCTAACCTATGCTGTTTGGCTACACTCTCACCTACCACTACTTTGCAGTCACTGATCTCCTTCAGATGACACCATCTACTCAAGATGAGGTCTACCTGTGTGCTCCTTCATCCACTCCTATAGGTCACCCTATGTTCCTGCCACTCTGCAAGAAAGTATTCACTATAGCTGTTTCCATCCTTTTTGTAAAGTCAACCAGCATCTGTCCTGCATTCCTCTCCTGGATACCAAACCTGCCCATCTCCTTCTCATCACCTCTGTTTCCTGCACCAACATGTCCATTAAAGTCTGCACCAATGACAACTCTGTCATTTCTAGGTATGCTCTGCATCACTTTATCAGAGTCCAACCAGAATTTCTCCTTCTCCTCCAGCTCACATCCTACCTGTGGAGCATACCCACTAACAACATTGAACATCATACCTTTGATTTTTAGCTTCAGACTCATCACTCTATCTGACAACTTTTTTTTTTTTTACCTCCAGGACATTCCTAACAAACTCCTCCTTCAAGATAACTCCTACTCCATTTCTGTTCCTATCTACACTGTGATAGAACAACTTGAAACCTGCTCCTAAACTTCTAACCTTGCTACCTTTCCACCTGGTCTCCTGGACACACAGTATGTCTACCTTCCTCTTTTGCATCATGTCAACCAACTCTCTCCTTTTTCCTGTCATGGTTCCAACATTCAACGTCCCTACTGTCGTTACCTTTCTCTATCTTCCTACGAACACACTTTCCTCCTCTCCTTCTTTGACCAACAGTACCGATGGCGGTCTTTGTTAACCCGGGCCTCAACCAATCCAGAAGTCATAGATTTGATTTGCATGTTTGGCAAAAGTTTTACATTGGATGCCCTTCCTGACACAGCCCTCTATATTTATCTGGGCTTGGAACCGGCACAACAAGACACTGGCTTGTGCCCTCTTGCGGCTACATTTGTGCTTTACGTCCAGTGTGAAATAGAAATTTTAAACTTTCAGGTTTGTGCTTGTTGCAAACCTTCTTTGAGTACTTCAGTGTCAGAATCTCTTTTGTTAAGCATCATCTTGTTGAATATTTAGAATCCTTCATCAAATCCAACAACTAACGGATTGCTAAAAATTTATAGCACCACATGTAATATATTCTATACATAGGTTTTATCAACTGAACAAATTCATCATCCATTTTTGTTTAAGATGCTGAACATTTTGACTAATTAGCATTTTATTATTTTATTATTTTATAACCTGAGCTTGAAACACTTGTTCTGAGAGAGTTGCTCATCTCTTTATCCACAAGGAAAAAGACAAATTAAATTATTGATCTAACATTAAAGAATATATTAAATATATTCAGGTAAGCCATTTGTCTGTTTCACACACTGGAGGACAAATTTACTCACAGTGTTCACACATTTCATGTTCTTTCATCAACAAGTTTTTACTGGTCTCGTAATTATTCCCTCCTCACTGTTCTGACTGTGATGTGAATTCCTTTTGATGACTGCAGTGGGCCTGCTATTCTCTGGCTCAGAGCCAACCCTGTCTACAGTTCACTGATGGACTCACACAGCAATTTGCCTGAACAAACTTATCCCAGCTGTACAGCTCAACCTCTGGAAAACGCATCACTGTGACAATTTCAGGCATGTTTGGCTTTTCAAATAGATTTTTAGAGATGTTCCTTCCTGTAACTCATGTTATTCGAGTCAGAATAAAAATAGAATCAAACTGACTCATGTCAGCACTCCTCTCAAAGATGGCATTCAGTTCATATGTGAGCATTTTCTATTCAGATGAGTAACACTGAGTTCAGTAGAAACCTGTCAGGAGATGAATAGCAGGGTAATACAGGCTTTGAATGTATTACATATGACAACGTCATAAATAACTTTTCCATAAGACTGAACAGATGTTTCTGCTTTTGAAGGATTTTTGAATGTTTGATGTCGTGGCTCTCTCAATATATAGTTATAAAAACATGTCCAATGCTTTGATGGACAGTATTTAACAGTCTAGTTCATTACATACGAAGTTCACATTATAACTTTATACCATTATAGGTGTAATCATTAGATGGATGGATGGAGGGAGGGAGGGAGGGGGGGGGATGGTTGGATGGATGGATGGATGATAGATAGATAGATAGATAGATAGATAGATAGATAGATAGATAGATAGATAGATAGATAGATAGATAGATAGATAGATAGATAGATAGATAGATAGATAGATATAGATAGATAGATAGATAGATAGATAGATAGATAGATAGATAGATAGATAGATAGATAGATAGATAGATAGATAGATAGATAGATAGATAGATAGATAGATAGATAGATAGTGTGAGCATGGTGTGTCTTTATAGGAATTGGAGCTAACTGCAGTGTAGGAAAAAGACAAGAACAGGTGAGACGTAAGTGTGGTTTAATCTCAGGATGTTTTATGTGAACAGGGTTGTGCGACTTACTTTACGGTTCATTTATAGATGTGCATGAAGAGGTGGTGGTGTAGCTGCATATCATTTATATTGTGAAAAACCGCAAATACAGCAGTCAATAGGTGCCAACTTGTAAATGTGGCATACTGAGGTTGCAGAGATACAAGAACTGTGATGTTTACTGATGTGTGTTGGTTATCCTCACAACTTGAGGCAGGTTGAGGGCTCATTTATGTTCTCTTTTTCAGAAATGCTCAGATAGCAAAGCCCACCAATAATATTCTTTCTTGAATTATAAAGTTGATGGTAAAATACCAGTGCTAATACTAACTTCATGATGTGAGCTTTCATGACTGTGCTGACAACCAAATGTAAATCATTACAGACTTGACATATGATAAAGTCAGGACTCATCCCAACAGTCAGGCTGCTGTGAGATGTGGTGTTTTTGGCAAAGAGGAGACACTTTCTGTGAAAATGAAAAATACATTTATCACAAAACAACCATGAGCTTTTTTTTTTTTAATAAAGATACAGATTGTTTTGTCACCACATAAAAATATTCTTCATCTAATTTATTTGAGTTTTCAATTTTATGCAATAAATCAGAAAATGTAGCTTTTTTTCACTTTCTCCAAATCATATTCATATTACAGTAATTATAATAGCAGATTATCCCTCTGGAAAGTTTATTCTAGAGAATTCTGATTAATTTTAGATGGTCCAATTTCCTTTGATAGGAAAATAAATGTTTTATATACCATATAAATTAGCTTAATACAATGAAGTGAGAGGTTCTGCTGCCATTCTACTGCAGCTAAGAGACTGTGTACTTTGCCAACAAATAGATACAACTCACAACATGCACTTGCATAGACCTACTAGAATCACTGAGTGCTGCAAAGAGCGTTACTCAGTCAGCTACAGATTAAATTACAGGGTGAGTTTTTGGAAAATAAATAAAGCACTGATTTTACTTTGCTTTTTGTGCTTAGAGTTCATCTGATGGTGTTTTGCAGCAGTGGGTCTGCACTACCTCTATTTTATCATGTCACATCTCTCCACATGTACACTATATTTGCATATTATACAAAGCATTACTTCATTAGTTTGGTGCCTTTGATGTTGTATCCTGCAATGACACATCCCAGTTTCATGAAAAATGCAACTCCATCCTGAAACCCTTTGTATGGGTGTGCTGAGTCTTTAATTTTTACTAAAGCAATTACTGTAAATACGTGTGCTAAAAATTTAAACTAATGTAAGGATATACAAACATTAATATTCCACAATGACATATGATAAAGGTTTAATGTAGCGCCCCACCTTCAGATACTAAAGGACTTTTGGATTCTGGCAGTTGAAGCTAAATGCATCAATTCACACTTGGACAGGTAAGTCAGAAGGTGTTTGGATAGAAGCAATCACTAAACATAACTGACTCATGTGAAAGCTGTCCTTTCTTAATCCCATAACAAAACAAATATGACAGGTCAGTCTGCTTGTGAATGACAGCAAGTCATCATAGGATTCCAGCGCAGGGTGAAAAAGTTACATACACATCTGCCTTGAGGGGAAAGATAGAAAGTGGCTTTTGAATACATGGTGGAGGCCTTTAACTGCAGCAAATAGAATGGCAGGGGGATTTGTATTGTGAAAGGCCTCATAAGAGAGGGGTGGGGCACTTTGACAAGCTCTTTGTGAGAGTAGGAATCGCATATTAATTGCAGTAGAGGGTTGCTGCCATCTCTGTCAATGGGCTTTCATCTGCAGTCCCAGGTGAAATACCAAAGGCTTTGATTCAACAACTAAATACTTATCTCAGGTATTGTTCCCCTAAAGTAGGCACTGACTCTCTGAAGGCTGATGTATCTGAAGGCAGGGCCTGATTCCGTTTGTCAAAAACACATCTATCGTTACCTCAGTCATGGGCTGAGCCTGAAAACCTGTCAAATAGCATGGGGTTGACAAAACATACATCATCCTCTCACACACTTAATGCTGATAAGAATGGCTTGCATTACAGCAAGTGATAACCTGTTAAAATTCCATATACACAATACAATCTAAGTGTGTAAGTTTAAGAATCATCCAAGTGGCAGACTGCTCTATGAAATAAATGAAAAATTAAGTTTCAAAAATTAATAAAATGAAATAAATAAAGACAGCACAAAATGATTTTAAAAGGCTGATACAATCAAGTATTATATTGCAGCAAAACAACTGCAACTGAACAACAAAAACATTTATTATCAGATTTGCACAATTAGATTCAAGCTTAGAATACATCAATTTTGAAGGTTTTAAAGTAGGAAAAGAGAAAAAAATTAATGACAAACCAATTTTTTAACTAATTCTAAAAATTCTTCCATAGAGATCTGTCAAGATCACAAACTAAAGCACAGCCAGGTTTTAAAAAAAACATCTAAATCTTAAAAAAATTTATTTAGGATGAGGTTGTAAAACACGTTCTCAGTAACCTGCTCAACTTACAAAGCTGCCCCTCAACTTGAATGTTCCACCCTCTTTACTCTGTTTTTTGACCACCATCATGCCAAACAGTTCTTTTTCCTTTTGTTTGTCTTGCAAAGACGTAGAAGAGAAGACAGATGCCTTAGATCACCCGACACTCAGCTGGAGCCTGCTGCTGGCTAGCTTAGCTTAGCACACAGGCTGGAAAATAGGGAGACTGCAATTGAAGATTGTTTCCACAGTGAAAAATTTTACCTACAGCTTCTTTAAAACTCTAACTGATACATTTTTTTTGCACCGTCTGTACAAAAAAACCCCAGTATTTATTTGGAGTGACTTAAGGTTTTTACATGTGTATTTTCATTAAAGCAAACACATATATTTGTGAACGAATAACCTGAGCAAATTATTCATGAGATTTGTGAATCATGTGACTAAAACGTCCTCTGACGCTTTTTTTCAGGCATCTTCATGTTGCATCTTATTTTTCTGTATTGGCCGTGTGTTCTTCACTGGTAAATTGTCAACACTGTTTTTCTTTCACCTAACACTCACTAGTAATGTACATTAACGACAGCTTCCTTTTGCAGACTTATCTACTTCAAATAAAAAAAAGCAAAAAACAGAATGGTTGTAGTAATGCAAGGGGAGATAGGATGGTGAGAAAGATGAATCCATAGATACGACCAATTCACCCAAGGTGATCTTTGGCTTTTGACACCTGACTTTGACACCACTGCAGGGCAAAGACTGGGAAAACTATTTGACCTCACAAGAACCCATATTTTCATAAAACAAAAGCAGCTGGCTATTTTATTTATCCTTTTGAACACTAAATTTTTTTTTTTACTACAAATTCATTTGGTAATGACATTTTAATGGACTTGAGGATGGAAAATGACTATTCCAAAGTAGCAAAAAGTCTACTGGTAAATAATTAACTGCTTAACTTAATGGTTGAGAAGAAGCAATTAGTCAGCGCATGCCACACATTCCATATTACATCACCCCTTGTCTTTCCTCACCAGTTCACAGGAACAAGGAAAAACAAATTCATAAACTTCTCTAACTGGATACTCACACATTCCTTTACCAATGCAGGTAGATATACTGACCCTTCATTACATTTTAACAACACTCTCCAACTCCTGTCGATGTGGCTATGTCTTAACAGCTCACAGATGGACATCATGCACTGATGGTGGGCAGGTATTTAGGGTTGACTTCATCTCCCCAGAGCTGCAGCATTTCACTGTAATAAGTTCAAAACACATGCTGGCATTGCCAAACCTGTGCTACATGTTGAAAGGGCTGGAAATACATTCTGGTAAAAAAAGCCAAAGTAACCCTTCTGCCCTGTTTCAATTCTAAACCACAGTAATAGAACACAACTCAATTACATTAATGGACAAACACAGTTGCTCTTGTTTTTGTTGCTGGTTTAAATTATGCTGTTTCTTACAAGTCCAGTGACTGAAAATTTGTAGAGCTGGCACTGAATGTTGTCTATTTTACAGATCCATTTTTTGCATTTATGTATGACGCAGTCGCTATGACTACTTTTTCTCATAATGATGATTGAGAAGTACTTTAAAGATTTCTTGTCTGTTCAATGCAGGTCTCCTTTCATGTCCCTGAACAACTAATCATATAGTGATTTTGACCTTTTTAGATTGTTATTCTGTAAAATTCCAATATCAGCATTGAGGAAATGTACAGTATAGTAACAGAATAGAATAATAGTTCAGGTAGAGATTTCACACAACCCTCATGATTTTTACAGCAACTCATGGCACAATTCAACCGGAAAATTTTTTATTTTGCTATCAATTACCACACATATTTTCTTCCAAAATCATTTAGGGAATCATAGTTGTTAGTTATCAGGAAGTCTCAGAAGACTGCAAAAATATTGTACAGCAAGTGCAGAACCCATGAAGACAGTCCTCTTGAGAAAAAAACAGTATACAGTAAATCATCTCTGCAGATGCTAAACAGTCCTCCATTACTCCTGCCTGATGGGATTAAATTTCAAAGTTTTGATGTTAGCCTCAGACTGAGGTGGTTCCCTTCTCATTCTGTTATTTCCAGTCAAGTTTAGTTTAATCACAATGAAGAATAAGCCTTAAAACTCCGCACAGAGCGGGACTTGAACCCGGACCCACAGTGTTGTGAGGCGACAGCACTACCCACTGCGCCACCGTGTTAAGTTATATAAATATGTTGGTGCAGCTAAGAAAAAGATTTTCTGTGAGAATACTATGCATGCATGCTGACTCACCATTTTCTTATATACAACATCTGGTGCTTGGAAGTAATTTCTCATCAAATACTATCAGGCATGGTCATTGCTGCACATCATGCTGCTGCTTTGGTCCAGGCTGAGCCAGCAGATGTCAGGCAGGTTGTAATATTAAAGAGAGTGCTTTAACAATGAATGGCAGGACACCTGCAACAAAGGCAACTACAAAGAAACTTCCTCTGACAGCATTTCCTCTCTTCTCAGCCTCCTACATGACCCCAGCACCATCTTGGAAAAAGATCTCAGTACCGTTGTTCTGGTTCAGACACCAGTCCCTAGAGACGTCTCAAAAGCAGCTCTCTCAAAATGATTACTGGCAGGCAATTATTGAGGGCTGGAGTGATGGAGGACAGCAGAATATACCTGCCCATAAATCCTGATGAAGTTTCTCTGTTAGAAGCTCTTGAAGAGAGAAATAGCCAACATGGTTCAGAGGGCCAGGGGATAAAGCAGAGACAGCAGTTAGTTAACTGATGGTGTTTAGGAAATCCTTCATTGAGATAGAACAACCGTGTCCAAATTAGATACTCTGTGCAGATAATAAATGCATTTTAACAGTCTGTCTGAATGAGGATTATCTTGCTCTGTCCTTCCTTCAGTTCCTTTATCTTGCTGTTCGGCTCACACCCTCCACCTCCCATCACTACCCGGTCTTTCCAGATTCACCAACTTCATAATTTTGTCAGTCTCCTCAGCCTCATGAGGCTCAGCCTACTCATCAGCCATCACCACCAGCATCTGAATTCATTGGGGTGAGGTGATTTACCTTTAATCAGTATTACTCTGGAGAGTCAAAATGCCAAAAATGATTACCGGTGTTGATGCTAAAACTGTAATGATAACGCATAAAAAGTACGGTGTAATTAAACTGTCAGATGAATAAAAAGAACCACTAATTGTTACCATCAGCTGCTACATAGACCACTATAGTGATAGTGATTAGCTGATGGTGATCGCAGCTTGAGATGTGTGGATGTATTTTATTTTGGACCTGTGTCTTTTTTATGACAAGAGTGAGAGCGAAAACATTGAAAAACTAGCAGAATAAAGAATGTAAACATTTAAATGTAGATGATGAAGGGAAGGAGAACAATAATAAAGAGTGAAGTGAAAAGCAATAAAAATAGTAATACAGTCATAAAAATTACAGTCATAATTTGTGTGCAGTATTGCATCAAAAACTATTTCAAAGAAATTAGGGTCCTCTTCTTCATTTGTTTGATGTTGGCTGTTTCTCTGTTTGAACACAACATCCAGCATCTGCCTCAGAAATAAAAGAAGTGCACCACAATGTAAGCATTGGTTATGCAAATGGAACTCTCAGATAACACACAGTAAAAGCAAACAGCTCATTCTAAATGTGACTCATGTAAAAGTAATTATAAATACTTTGTTTACCCTTGTGAATGGTGTGTGGACACTTTTGGACACACACAAGTGTCTGATACCTGACAGCAACACTAAATCCAAAGGAAAGGCAGATGACATATCTGTTTTTATCCCTAAATGAAATGTCATACAGAACAAATCATGAATCACATTTTTGATTTATTGCATAATGGTGAGCAAACACTTAAAACCGGAAGCAGAAAAGCTTGCTATTACTAAATACTATCCCAAGGAAGCACTGCCAAAGATGTCTTCATTCGGGAAATGTCTTCATTTTGGAGATGTAGCAGCATATTTTCTCTATTCTTTCATAAAGCCAACTCAATATTTCAAAAATATTTTTGTGACATAATTTCAAAGCATTCATTTTTATGTTTCAAAGTAATTGATGACTTACTGTAAATTTCAGAGAAGACAGTAGGTTACAGTATTTGGAAAAAGATGACAACCTCATGTTCCTGCAAAATTAATTTATGTATTATCCTTTTACTTATTTTATTCACTAATTACAATGCTTTTGCTTTCATCACACAGGCAATTACTGTATAGATAATTACTGTATGCCATAAGTTATTTATTATATCTACTATTTCCTGCATATTAATGTTATGTATTTCATAAAATTTTATTTGACTCCCTTTTGTTTCTGTTCAGGCAGCCTTTGTAACTACTTATTATTACTTATTATTTAGAATGCATGTCAAATAAATTCTCTAATTTTCAACAACGTTCATATTATAAAAAAAATACTAAAAAAATTATAAACGTAGGATCGGAGTAAATTATTTATTGTAGCTTTACGGACATTTATCTAGATGTATAATAATAATCATGAAGACTGGATAATCAGTCTTCATGATGTTCTAAAGCTAAAATGTGCACATAACATTTTGAGTTTTATTTTCCCCAGAGGCCAAATTTATATCTTTTTGCATTTCTTAAGAAAAATAAAGCATAAACGGTCTTCATTAACGTAAGATGGATGAATTCAAGAGAGCTCCTTTGCATTTGTAGATGCATGTTCAATTGTTCTGCCCAGCCTTTTAACTACCTGTAGACTTTGAATAAAATGTCACGCCATTGACTCACCGGAGCTTTTTACGGAGGGTTTCAAGGTGAATGGAAGCCACAACCACTACTCTTTTCACTGCCAAATGGCTGTGGCCGGGTCTTTTCCTGGCTTGATGAATTTAAAGGTGGGGGTGGTTTGAACCACAAGTTAATTAGGTTTATTTATTTGGATAAAATTTACATTCAGGAACCCTGTGCACAGCCTTTATGCAGACATATAAGAAAGGGCAGAATTGTTAAGGAGGGGAAGTTAAGATCAAAGTTTAAATGTGGCTTTGTTGACATGTAAGGTATTCAAATGATGGGCGGACAGGAAGGTTTTGAATGTCTTACAAGGTCAGCAGTATATCATCCAAGATTGGACAGACAGGCAGACAGACAGACAGACAGACAGATAGATATAGACATATTCCTTAGTATTTATAATAACAATCACAAGATTGTACAAATAAAAGACAATTAACACACTCTGCTAAAAAGAAACTCAGTGGCATTTGAACAAACAAATGCAACAGTATAAACAGTTCTATTTTGTACAAAGAAAACAAAACAAAGTATTTGAAGTAAGGATGCAAATTTAGCTTGACAAAACCTTTGCATTATTTGCATGACTTGCCTATAAAAACTTGACGTTATCATCAGATTGACTAAGTTAGAGCATGTAAATGAGAGACAGCACTGACTCACATGGGCCTTGGCATGACTGTTCAGAGATGCTGCAGTAATTCTGTCAGGTGCTTCAATGTTAACACACACAGTTTAGGAGGACGTAGGAGGCATCTTCTGGTCATTGCTGCCATCCTGTGTTCTATTTAAGGACTGTCCTCAGTAGGTTTGAAGTGACAAACGTATTTGCTGACCACAGTCATGTTATATTTTGCTTACAAAACCAAACTTAGTCTGTAAAACATTCATATTTGATATTAACATTTTATTATCTGACCTTAAGTTATGAATATGAATTATGAACATAAGGTATGAATATGAATTTGGTAGTCACATTCTTTATCACATTTCTCTAGGAAGAACTGTTCCAATTGAAATAAAAAAGTGATTCATTATTATTATTGCCCGTTTTCAAGTTGAGGCCAATGCTACCATTTGGGGTTTTCCAAACAAAAGTGGAAGTACACTTTTCTTTTAATTGAGAATATTAAAACTACAGAGCAAAACTAAGTAACACCTACAATTCGTAGATTTTGTATTGTTCATACTGCAGCGCCACGAAAAGCAAATTGTACTCAGTACACGTATTGCTCTCCTGCTCTTAGAGTTAAACGGTTAAGGCAGCGTTGCGTTTCTCAAGCAGTGAGAAACGCTGTTTAAACAAGGTTTTTTTTTTTAATTTGTGGCAAATTGATACACTTACAACTTTTCTGATGTAGACTAAAAAAATGTTAATAAATTATTCTTTGTTATCCATTGAATTAAGTTTCTGTTTATCTATTTTGTTTTCTTTAATGTTAATGAGGATACAATGTTATGCAGAGGTGTACTTATAACATTTAAAGACAGTTGATATTTATAGTCGCGGCAGAGAGTGGGTGGGGCGAATTGTTTTCTTCTTGCTAGGGGGGCGTAACAGAAGATAATTGCGAAGCACTGGGTAAAGGCAACAAAAACGACTCTTGCAGACACAGTTAAATCGACTTACGTATTGTTTTCATTAATGGCCACTCCAACAAAGTTAGTGCGATGGTTACGGGGAAAATAAACGCCCGAGCGTAACGTTACATGATTGACATCATGTCAAGCTAATCATAGTAGATGTAGGCGGGATTTCCGGTAATAGTGACAAATCAGTAATGGTAACACAAGAAAAAGTTTAATGTGTCAGCAAAACAACATCGAGGGGGTGTGAACTTACAGGCAGCAGTCATATTTTGAAGAAACATAACATTTACACCTATTTGTGTGCAGTAACAATTCAGCCGAAAGGTAAATTGATTAACGCAGTTTCGTTTTCGATAAACCCAGACATCGAACTACGTATTCTACTGCTACCTGTCCAAACTTTCTGACATGGAAGGTTGTCTAATCAGAAGAGCGAGCGTCACCCGGACTAGCTACCAGGCTAGTTGCTAAGCTAGCTAGCGTCACCTAGCTGTTAGCTAAGTACCTCCACGATCGAACGATGCAGATAACATTTAATGTATTCGATGGTCTTTAAATTATATACGTTTATATTTAATATTGAAGTTTATTTTCGCCTGTAAGAATATCTCCAAGGTCATGTCACGAGCCTGACTATCCTCTAAACTTTGATTTTGCCTGCATTTCCGTGATGGCCACCAGTTTTGGGGAAGCCATGATCCAATCAGAGTTGGCTCCACGAAGTGATAGTTGCGAAGCTAATGCTAATGTCATGCTGCGTAAATTTGTATCAAAGCACAGATAAAATGCGAACGATCACGCTCTTTTTACGATAATGACAACGCGAATGAGTAGTTCGTAATTAATTAATGTCAACATTTAAGGTGGCAAATATGGCCTATTTTGTTTAACATACTGTATTTCCAGAGCCCTCAATTAATACCCTAATGCCACTCAAAACAGGTTTTTTTTTCGATGGTGTATAAAACGAAACTATTCATTAAAATACTGCAGCTAAAATAGAATAAAGGGCGCCCCTTTATCATATTTATCGTGTTTCGTTATTTCACGGTCACAGAGGAATTTAATCAATTCCTTGAGACGGTTGTGAGAATCAGTAAAGCGTTTAACATTTTAATACTCTCCCCTCAATTAAACAAGAGAAGAGAGAATTTTCACTATTGAAATATTAAAATGCAAAATATTCCTAGCATTTGAACCACTATTGTTTGCAAGTAAATCGAATTCTCTTGCCTTTTTTGAAGCTGCGTGGCATCTTCCCTGAAAGTCGGTAGATGTCCACCCCCTCAGACACCTCTGGTGGTATGTCCCATCCTGGCCCTTCTCCGGGAGCAGGTCTATCCCCAGGGCCCATCCTGGGCCAGAGCCCTGGACCTGACCCTTCACCAGGCTCAGTTCACAGTATGATGGGACCCAGTCCTGGGCCTGGAACACCTAATGCACCTCACAACATGCAGAGCCAAGGACAAAGTGATTTTTCTCAGGACAGCATATATCCTATGCACAAGGTACAGTGAGTCTGCTGCTATCTTTTGAGTCTGTAAAGTGTCGATTTATATCAATACAAATAAAGATCGGCACTTTTTTCTGTGACGATGTTTTTGACAGTTTTGACCTTGGACTCAGAACTGATCTAGAGATTCTGACTGAGCAGTAGCTCAATCCACAAGGATTTTGCTTGGGGTTTGGAAAATGTCCAGTTTCAGTCCAATGTGGATCAAAGTCTAGAATGTGAACTTGTAGCAGGAGAGGTGTCAGTTCACCACCTGAGCATTGCAAAAGTGCCGTTGAGCAAGGCACCAAGCTCAAAAATCCACTTCCAGGGCACCGCCACACATCTCTCTGTTATTTTATGTCTACAGGCCCTTTGTGTGTATGTGTGTGCACTCCAGTGTGTATGGGGGTTTAAAATATATATCAGATGTAAAAGAAATTCCCCACTGGGAATTAATAAAGTACATTAATCTAGAAATATATGTGTGCTTTTATTTTAAAGTAAATTCTCAGAGTCTTCAGCTTGATCATTTTTGTAATTATGTAAGGTTATACAGTAGTTTTGTTTCCAAGTTGTTGCATTTAACATTTCAATTTTTATACTGTACTTGAATTTTAATCATGAATCTTTTTCCAACATTTTTCAGAACATTGAAGGAATGAATGACAAGCCGATGGCAGATGCGATGCACTTTGGCCATATGAAAAGTGTGGGGATGAGATCATTGCATAGTGGTATGGGGCCTCCACAGAGTCCCATGGACCAGCATAGCCAAGGTTATTTTCAAATTATAAAGCTCATAAGCTCAGGAATTTGATTTGAGTTGGATTTTTGCTCACAAGTGTTTTCTCATGATTCAGTTTTTGTCTACAGGTAAAATCAAGATGTTGAGTATATATTTACATCCCGCTTCAAAGCGGTGATGAATTGTGATTGTTAGTGTTTGTTTTTGTTCGTCTGTTTGTTCGTGTGTCCACCAAATATCTTCACAACCATTGCAGATAGAAAGATGAAACCAAAAGCACATCACTTGAGCGGCAAAGGGGATGAAAATGAGATGATGACCTTGACCTTGAGAAAACTAGGTCCAGGTCAAATTTCCAATTTATACACTAGGAAATAAGATAAAAATAAGAGGGAGAAGGCCAGTGTGAGTGAGACCATAGATCAAAGCTAGTGCTTTGATCTACCTATGCACTAGCTTTGATCTATGGTCAAAGCTAGTGCATAGCTTTGACCTACACTGAAAGGTCAAAGCTATTCACTTGTCAAGTACTACCTGCCCTTTGTGAGATGTTGCAGTTTCTGACTGCCTTGGTTCTTGTTTCCTCTTATTTTCATGTTCTTTATAAAGCCTTAGAGGTTAAGGAGTGCAGCCGTCAACAAGAAAAAAAGTAAATTTTGAAAGAATTATGCTGCCTTGTTTGACAAAAATACAGTTTCCTGTTTTCATGAATAATGTCCTTGTCTCCTTTTGATTTTTTTTATGACCCATGAGGTAGTTTCCAACCCTTTTTGTAATTCTTCATGATAACTAATGAGATCTTTAGTATGTCAAATAATTAAAGCTTCATCCTTTCTATTGCAGGATACATATCTCCCCATCCATCCCCCATGGGTGTACATGAGCATGCCTCTAGTCCCATGTCAGGAGGTGGAGGTGGTGGGGGACCCACACCACCCCACATGCCTCCCTTACAATCAGGCCCTATGATGCCCATGGATCCCCAGGGAGCCATGTCCAACATGGGCCAGCAGGGGCGGGGACCTTCTGCTTTCAGTCCGGTCCAGCTGCAGCAACTCAGAGCACAGATCCTGGCCTACAAGATCTTAGGCCGAGGGCAACCCTTACCTGAAAACCTCCAACTGGCTGTTCAGGGCAAGAGGAACCTACCCACAATGCAGCAACAACAGCAGCAGCAGCAACAACAACAGCAGCAGCAACAACAGCAGCAACAGGCACCCAGTGCAAGTCCTTACAACAGACCTGCTGGTATTTTTTATTTTTTTACTGTGCATGTGATCAGTATTTCGATGGTTTCTAATGCAACTAAAATCCATAGATGATTCTTATCTGAACTTGATAAGGATTTGCATCGTTTTAATAGAGGCATTTTGTGGTACATGATCTGATAGTGGTTTGTCCACTGATAAAAATGAATCCTTCGGCACACAATAAATATTGTTGCAGATTGTTGAGGAACATCAATTCAAAATACATTAGAGCTACAACTAAAGGCTGTTTCATCACTGATTATTTTCTAATTATATACATAAATACTCAAACATTGTACCCAATTGTAATGGTTAAAAAACATCAAACAGTTTTGTAGAGTTCACATTGACAAAATACTTGTATTGTCTGACAAACAGTCCAAAACCTGAAATTGATCCCATTTGCAGTTACATAATGGATATGAACAGCAAACTCAAACATTTTGAGGACCAGGGCAATCAGTGTTATGTCCATATTGAAACAAGATTTATTATGAAGAATGCTTAGCTCAGTCATAATCCATAGCATACAAATTGAAAATCATCAGATTAATTTTAAAAATATGAATCTTTTTTGTTGAACAGGTATGCCAATGGCACCTATGGGTGTACCCCAGTCAAGTCCCTGCCCGACCCCAGCCATACAAGGACACACTCAAAGCACAGGACCCAAGCCTTGGCCAGATGGTGAGTAGTTCACAAGTGATCCCGTATGTTTTATGTCCCAAACACCAATGAAGCAGATAGTAAAGGATACTAATGCTACGTTTCAGGGCTTTATACTAAGTTTTTCTCAGTCTCTGTCAAGTAGAATCCAGGTTCCAGCAAGGAATGTCCTTCATGCAGTTGACTGATTGGGCAATTGAAAAATAAATGTTTTGCAATTTCTGAAAACAAGCGGCACGGTGGTGCAGTGGTTAGCGCTGTCGCCTCACAGCAAGGCAGTTCCCAGTTCCAGTCCCGCTCTGTGCAGAGTTTGCAGGTTTTCCTCATTTCTGCGTGGGTTCTCTCCAGGTTCTCCGGCTTCCTCCCACCTCCACAAACATGCTGGTTAGGTGAACTGATGATACCAAATTGCTTGTTGGTTTGAGTGTGTGCGTGAGTGGTTGTCTGTTTACATGTGGCTCCGAGGTGCACTGGCATCACGCATGGAGTGTACCCTGCCTCACGCCCCCAGTCAGCTGGGATAGTTTCCAGCACCCTACCACAGCGGATGAAGCGGGTATTTGACGATGAATCAATGAATGAATGAAGGAATTTTTTGAAAATAAATGCTTTGTTCTGTATTACTATATGTATTTGTAGCAATGCATGCTGGAGGCTTGGTAGAGATGTTAGAGGCACCAACAAAAAGAACGGTTTCTTCTTTTCCTTTCGGCTTGTCCAATCAGGGATCGCCACAGAGTGTCATGTCTCATGTCTTCCCTCACTACATTCATCCACCTTCTCTTTGGCTTTCCTCTTGCTGTCTTTGTCTGGTAGCTCCATTCTCAACACCCTCTTACCAATATACTCTTGATCCCCTCTCTGTCCAAACCATTGAAATCTGCTCTCTCTAACTTTGTCTCCAAAACGTTTTACCTTGCCTGTTCCTCTGATGAACTCAGGTCTGATCCAATCCAACCTGGTCAATCCTAGAGAGAACCTCAACATTTTCATTTCCTCCAGCTCAGCTTCCTGTCTTCTTTTCAGCGGCACTGTCTCTAATCCGTCCATTGTGGCTGGCCTCGCCACTGTCAGCAATAATGATAGTAAATATGTATGAACAAAAGCCATAATGACATCTTATTTTTCACGCAACATTTCAGCTTTTGATTTCACATATCAGAATTCAGTATGTAACTTGAAGGGGACCTTTGAGACCGACAAAGCCACATGGTCTATTTGTTTGATGTTCATCCAGACATCAGAGTCGCTTTGAAAGGAAACTGAAGTGGCTTTTTTGAACTGTGAATTACTTAAGAAAGATACTGCAATCTGATGTCCATTTAAATTGAGTGCAGAGCTGGCTTTGAAGATACCGTGTTGTTTTGTGCTGCAAAAAGTGACATAGAAACACAATTTCTATGTCTATGGTCATTTCAGTTCCTCCATATGGCCAACAAGTATTCTTTTTTAAAGCTAGAAAGAAATTAGAAGCCAGGTGGTTTCAATGAACAAGGAACAAATTCTACCTCAGAGATACATTTAGTGACAGGACTGACTAATTTCATGTGGGTCTAACCAAAATATTGTGTAACGAGTCTCATAGTGAGATGAATTCTACGCACAATGAGTCTTAATCTCCTGCTGGCTTAAAAGATATCCAATTCTTGTCTCTTGTCTGTTGTGGAATTAAGTGTAGTCTGTAATTTTCAAGACATTTTTTGTTTTCTTATTTCCTTGGTGGAAGATGTCATCAACGTTCCAGAGCATCCCAGTAGTCATTTTGAATAGTAGTACTAACCCACATAGGCAGCAGCAAAACTTTTTTTTTTTTCAGGGCTTGCAATCAATCACAAGTTATATAATGTAGCTATATAAAGGAATATTTATCTTATTGGAAAGCTTCTATTCATACTTTTTGCTTATTGAAGTGACATGACAGGTAATATTCACTGACGGAGAGAAAATAATACAGTAATATTCCATATGATGTAATTCTGTGCTGTTTATGCAGTCACAGATGCTTTTGATTCATAACCAAAATTTAAACTAAGCATGCAGTAAATCTTATTTTAATGCATGTTTTAAGTTTCAGACTCTTTCACCTATAGCTGGAATCTCTTCTGTCTTTTTAGAACTGTACAGATATTTGCATGTACTCAAATATGTATATTATTGTGGAATGGCTTCTTATTGCTGGGATCATGTCTGTATCAACCTGATGTCTTGAGAACTGATGTTGTAACTGCTCTCCAGGTCAGGGTGGTGAAAATCAAGCCAATGCTCAGAAGCACCTCACCCCCGCTGCTAGTGGACGCCCGTCCCCAGCACCTCCTCTGGCCTCCTCTGTGCCAGCTGGCCCCATACCTGGTGGCTCAGTGACACCTCAGCCTCCGGGGCAGCAGGTTTCCCCTATGCTCCAGATGCAACAGAAGCAAAATCGCATCACGCCAGTTCAGAAGCCCCAGGGTCTGGACCCAGTGGGCATTCTTCAAGAGAGAGAGTACAGGTATTTATTTTCAATAACCATTAAACACTGGTCTTATTTTACAAAAATGCATACTGCATATGTAGAAGTGTTATTTTTACAACCAGCATAACCTACAGTCAGTTATAGCGAGTCATCAAATATTAATTTACTAACTTTTTAAAGTTTGAAACTTGAGTTTTGCAGGAGAAAAACAGGTGTTCAATTCCGTGTGTTTTGTCATGTTTCAATTTGGTATAAATCAGGCTTGTGTTTTGATGTGTCGTAGAAATATCCAGACTGATGCTGAGAAGGGCTCAGTGTAAAATTCTTGCTTTGAAATTTATTAATGTAAAGAACTTTCTATGGTTTGACTTTCTACAGTGCATGCAAAATTCCAACTCACCCATTGTCAGAGTAGCCTGCAGGCTGTATCATTTTGTGAGACCTGTTGAAGGCTTATGAGCATTGTTCTTTTTGACACACGTCAATACTCTTGTTTTGATGCTTTTCCTTATGCTGTTGGAGGACTGTTCACTAGCTGCTTTGTTCAAGAGACAGCCAACTTTCTAAATAAACCATCTAAACATACAGTGCCTCTGTGAAACTCATGAATATAGCAGCATGCTTATTGGTGGTCTGGAATTTCTAGTTGAACACTCAAGTCATCCTTGTATTTCTGCAGACACATTAATTTAGTCTTGCTTCTGAATTATTAAGCACTGTTCCTTTCGGGTTTATCTAGGATGAGGTAAGCTATTTGTAAACAGTACAAAGTACAGTATTTGTAATTGTGTGTCTGTATAGATTATGTCTAGATTTGCTTTCCTAAATTACTGTAGATGGCAAAGAAACAGCAGAGGTTGAATTGCAATAAGTAAAACAACTCACAAAGTTAAAGCTACATTCAGTTTGTGTAAAGTAGTAGATCAAAGCTGTGTTTTATAATAGCACAAATAATAAACAAATAAAGTTGTTCTGACTAAACTTTTACTGTTACTTATAATCATTTATAACTTTTCAGAAAGATTTACCTCATTAATTAAGCACAGAACAATGTAATTCTTCTTTTTCTTGGGTAATTGAATACAAATGTTTGCTTACATACCAATCCTTTTTAAAGTATCTTTATTTTTTTGGGGTAGTTGTGTTTTATTTTTTTTTTTTTTTTTTTTAAAGTTTCTGAAGACCGGTTTTTGCCCAGTTGGTAACCTTTTAAATTTTTGTCTTCATGACAATCCTCAGATTGCAGGCTCGGATTGCTCATCGAATCCAGGAGCTGGAAAGTCTACCAGGCTCCCTTCCTCCTGACCTGAGGACTAAAGCCACAGTGGAGCTCAAGGCACTGCGTCTACTCAACTTCCAGCGTCAGGTATACAGTAGTTGCTGTTTTTCATGTACATGTTCTGATTGTTAATTCACCCGGATTGACTCGTCGATGTGGGAGCTCAATCAATAACAGACTGTCAGGCTACATTGGTAATTCAGTCATGCTGAATAAATCCACCACAAGAGGTATTGATTTCTGAATACTCTTGTAAATGAATTTTCTCAAATGTCAAATGGTTAAGACTGATGCAAAACTATAAGTTTTTTTATATTTTTGTGTAATAATTGCTTTTAACTCCAATTTAAACTCAATAGAAATCAAGACAAAGTAGTTGCTGAAACTAGTTCGGCCATTTGATGATTTATTGTTGTCTTTTTCCATTTAACTGTTCCTGAAAAACACTATAAGGATGATCACAATCATAAAGCCCCCATTAGTCTAAATATCTAAGCTCACTATCAAGTTTTGTTTTGTTTGTTAATATAACCTATCCATAAACTTGATGTGTCATCTGTGCATACATCTAGCTGAGGCAGGATGTGGTGGCTTGTATGAGGCGAGACACGACACTGGAGACGGCCCTCAACTCAAAGGCCTACAGGCGAAGCAAGCGGCAGACGCTGAGGGAGGCGCGCATGACTGAGAAGCTGGAAAAGCAGCAGAAGCTTGAGCAAGAGAAGAAGCGCAGGCAGAAACACCAGGTGATCTGTGCTTGACTGTTACAAATGAATTTGAGAAAACTGCTCTCCCAGGGCTGATGTCAGAGAGGTCTGGTGTGGTTTCAGCACCCAGCCATTAAACAGCAACGCTGTTTTTCATCATGTGTTGTTGTGGTGGTTTTATAAATTTGCCATTAATGCTGTTGAAACAATTGCTGTCTGTATAATGATAATGTCATGAGACATCAAGAGAAAATACAAATTAACCATTATTAATGTTTTTAGTGAACTTCAGTGCCCCTCAAATGTTTTTCGCACATTTTGAAAGCATTAGAATGAAGAGTTAAGTAGAGTGATCCCTCATTACTCGTAGTTAATGCATTCCTGGACCATTTAATTTATTATTTACGGTGATTTAAACGTTTATGAAACCCCCGTACTGATATTAAACCACTGATATCTTTATTCTGTCAGCCAATAGAATGCGTGTACGGTGTCACGTGACTACTAAAAATCCGCGATGTAATGAAGCCGTCTATCTTGAGGCGCGAATAAACGAGGGATTACTGTATGTTTAGAAAGATGTTATGTCTTTGTTTCGACAGTGAACATCTATAGTAGGTACAAAATTGAACAAAGTTAGACAGCTGAAGGCTTGCATTATTAAAAGCTGCCTGCATCAAAATAAGTCCATCTAATGTGGATGACAAACCCTACAAAAAAAGTTGAACCTGGTGACAGAGTACTGTTTTATTTATACTAACTATGCCATCATGTCAAAATTGTACCTGTAGTTAAACAAGTTTTTTTCTTTATTCAGGAATATCTCAACAGTATCCTTCAGCATGCGAAAGACTTCAAAGAATATCACCGCTCAATCTCTGGTAAAATCCAGAAACTGACTAGAGCTGTCGCCAACTGGCACACAAACACAGAGAGGGAACAGAAGAAGGAGACTGAGAGAATTGAGAAAGAGAGGATGAGAAGACTAATGGTGAGCATGAGTTCTTCCAGTAATGTATTGAATTACAAGTAAAGCAAAACCTTGGACAGTTCGTATTGTTCAGCAGTGAAATAATGATGTACAACCCTAGATTTTCTCACCTAACTCTGACATGTTGGATAACCTGAAACTTTCTCTTCCAAAATACATTTATGTCAATTCATATAACAGAATGGACTCCTTGTCGGTGTAAGGCCAGTTTTATGGTTACAATAGATGTCCAAAGTTCAGGTGTCTGGTTGAGACAATATTAATTATCTAGCTTTGCATTACTGATCTGGTGTGTTGGATTGATACATTAGAAAAGTAGAACAGCGACGACCACACGATTGTAGACACTGTGGCTTTGATTAACACAGATCAAATTGTACATAACAATTGTTTTTTTTGTGAACTTCAAAATAATCTGATCATCCTCTGATTAACCTCCTGTCATCATCCCCCACTTAGGCAGAAGATGAAGAGGGCTATCGAAAATTAATTGACCAAAAGAAAGACAAGCGCTTGGCTTATTTGCTGCAGCAGACAGATGAATATGTGGCTAACCTCACCACCCTTGTGTATGAACACAAAGCTGCCCAAGCTGCCAAGGAGAAGAAGAGGAGGAAGAAAAAAAAGAAGGTATAAAGAGAAATGGAAAAGTGGTGCTTATTCATGGGAGGTTCTGTGTAGCAGGCCTACATCCTAGTGGCAGAGCAGACACATTTATTATGACTGGTTCTTATGACCGGTGGTTATTGTCAAGATCAACACAACTGATGTCATATGTTAAAAAAGTGCTGTTGATAAGGTTTCAACATTGTTAAATATGTTTAATAATGGCATGTGAAATGGTATCTAAATTTTGTTCATTTGGTTTTGCTGTGAAGTACATGATCTGTGGTAATCCTGTTGGACCTGTCCCTTCAAGACCACAATGGTCAAGTGACTTTGTCCTAATGCATTGATGGAAGGAAATAAAAGTACTCTTAACCTTTATAGAGCCACATTTATGTAGAAAATGCACAAACCTGGTGTTAGCTGCACTTTGAATATACTCTGCTATTAATAAATGTTTGGCAGTGAAATGGGTTTATTTCTCTGATTTGCAGAAGGTGGATGGAGATGGAGAAGGAACCAGTGCTATTGGACCAGATGGAGAAGTAAGCTGCCAATTCTACCTGAATAGTGGGGTAGTAGTGGAGCACATAGTTTCTTATGTCCTTGTGAGGAATGTTTGAACTTTTATGATTTTTATGTCAGTTTGCTATGAGGTTATGATTAGTCTGTTTCTGCACTTGTTGAGCTTTTATTAGAGTGGGTTGTCTGCTTTTGGGTACAGATTTTCAGATTAGACTGCAGTGTGTCAAATGAGAATGTAGTATTAAAGTGTGGGTGATGCTCATAGACTGAGGCTAGAAGCTCAACTGGCAAGAAAATTATTACCCAAATCTGGAACTCCCCTCATCTATGTCATTTGGCTCCAATAAAACACAGTATATGTCACCCAGGTGGTGCAAATAGTAATTAGTCAGCTGAGATTAGCTGCAAACATTAACATGGATGAGTAAATTTTACAAATCATGTGCTCATTTTATCTGCAGCCAATGGATGAGAGCAGCCAAATGAGTGAGCTGCCAGTCAAAGTGATTCAGACAGAGACTGGGAAAGTTTTACAGGGAACCGATGCTCCCAAATCCAGCCAGCTGGAGGCCTGGCTGGAAATGAACCCTGGGTAAGGAAGCACAATACTGCACGGGACTCTTATCAAAGCCTTTGGCATTCTTCTGAAGTAAAAGTGTCACTGTTTTTTTTGGCATGTTTTATAAGTTAGTGTCTTCAGGTGGCACTTTCTGCTAATTATGCCCTTTTTATGCATGAACCAAAACTGTCCAGTTACAGATAAAATGATCACCTCCAGGAGAGAGAGGCACAGAAGCATATGTGGGATGATTTGCTGGTTGTAATAGTGAACAGACTACCACTGCTATATTCTTAAGACATAAGGAAAATAAATGTACTTTCAGTAAACAACAGGTGTTCAACTGCTGATGGGTAGTTGGATAAAGATTTAACTAACTGAAAGTTGTGACACATTATATTTAACAGTTGCATGATGTTTTGTATGTGTGTATTACTGCTTTGCATTTGGATGTCAAAATCTTAAGCTGTAGTTTTTCCAGCATAAATGAAACTGCAGGCACAGTTAAACATTTGACACCACAAATACAAGTGGAATTAATGAGATAACATCACCATCCTAAAATAATAACCCAGTTATTTATGACAAATAATATTTTGCCTCAATCATCTAATCATGGTGTGTGACACGGTGAGGCAGTGAGTAGCGCTGTTGCCTCATAGCAAGACGTTTCTGGGTTTGGTTCCTTTTTGTGCAGAGTTTACATGTTCTCCCTGTGTCTGTGTGGGTTCTCTCCGGGTTCTCGGGCTTCCTCCCACCTCCCAAGACATGCAGCTTAGATGAACTTGTCACTCAAAATTGTCCGTAGGTGTGAGTTTGAGTCAGAATGTTTTTTCACACAATGATTATTTTTTCCATTTTACTTGTGTACATGTAATAAATAACTACAAAGTATGAAAGGTATAGTAACTACAGTTGACATAAATTTCCCTTGTTTCCCCTTTCTTTTGTCATTCGGGGCGGCAGTAGCTCAGTCCACTGGGTCTTGGGCTGGGGACCAGAGTGTGGCTGGTTCAAAACCCATGTAGACCAAAAATTAATGGAGTGCGAAATGGAGTTTTAGAGGTGCCATTTCACCTCTTGAGCACTGCCAAGGTGCCCTTTAGCAAGACACCGTCCCATACAAGTTGCTCATTGATGAAGATGTAGCTACCTGTCACCCTTCCATCCTCCTCTGTGTTTGCATGCCTACAGGTCCTTGTGTGTGTTTGGACCTGTGTCTGTCTGTCTGTATGTTTGTCTGTCTGCCTGCCTGCCTGTCTGGAAAAAAACAAGGAAAAAAACAATTTCCTTGCAGGGATCATTAAAGTATGCTTGCTCTTCTTTTTAAAACCAGGTATGAAGTTGCCCCACGTTCAGACAGCGAGGAGAGTGGTTCAGAATTTGAAGAGGAGGTCAGTGCCAAACTTTAACTCTAACACAGCAATTAAAATTATACTCTCTGACCTAAGGTCAGCATTCCTCTCTTGTTATTTTTTTTTATTATGCAGATGTCATAACATGAAACACTTTAATGTGCAGTTCAAAATCCACCAGGGGGCTCTAGGAGTGCGCTTTCAGCATTGCTATTTGTGATGATTTTGTTTTATCCTAATCACAGCTACTTCTGTCATATCATTGCAATTATTTTATGTGTTGTCTCTCTTTTTTATCTATTGCCTCATTTGTGTGTTATTAATGCTGTTGTTAAGGAGGAAGAGGAGGTGGCTAAGGCAGAAGCAGAGGAGAAGACAGTCGATTCAAATGGAGACGTCAAGAGTGAAACGGCTGCCAAACACATCATCGAGTACTGTATTACTTATTACTATTACTCTCTTCTGATTTCCTTGAAATTACACTTTTTTCATCCAAGTTTGCATCAGTCAGGAACAACAATAACTAGAACCGAGACAGTCAGAGACTGCAACATACCGAGACACTCCTGAATTCAAAATTTTACCCTGATCTACTGTCATAGATCAAAACACTAGCTTTGATCTGTGGTCTTACTCACACATGCCTTCTCCCTCATCTTTCTATCTCAGCGTGAGTGTGCAAAAGTTTAAATTTGACCTTGACTTAGTTTTGTCAAGGTCAAGGTCATCTTATTTTCATCTCTTTTGCTGCCTGAGTAATGTGCTTTTTGTTTCATCTTTCTATCTGTAACGGTTGCAAAGAAACTTGGTCTAACTAACAGACAGACGGACGAACAATTGCATGAATACTGACAATCACAATACATCACTGCTTTGAAGCGGAATGTAAAAACTTTTTCACCAAGTGCTATTTGTAAAGATAATTAAATTCAACTGTCAAAAATATGTCAAAATTCTAGATGACAGAAAACAGAGTAGAAAAACATAAACAAGAGCTGTTATGTACTGAATGCAGATTTTTACGGTTGTGCAATTAGTAGCACTCGATGTACTCCAGCATGGGTCTAGGTGCCAGACACAGAATCTTGCACTGGTGATTTAATTACATTTTAAAAAGCAAAGCTCAGTGTGACTTAGTGGGTTCTCAATATACTCCATTTTTATTTTTTTCAACACAATCAGGTCTGCAAAGCAGGATGTGGATGATGAGTACAGTGTTCCGACTGGACAGACCAGCTCCCAGTCATATTATGGTGTGGCCCATGCTGTCATTGAGAGAGTGGAGAAGCAGTCATCACTGCTGATCAATGGCATGCTCAAACATTACCAGGTACACACACACACACACACACACACACACACACACACACACACACACACACACACACACACACACACACACACACACACACACACACACACACACACACACACACACACACACACACACACACACACACACACACACACACACACACACGTTACACATTGTCTCTTGTTATTGAAGCTCTGACAGCATTTATCCATTTTCTGATTGGTGCCTTCTACAGAACTTTTTTTTTTTTTGATGATTGCTCAGTTTTAAATGATTTTCAGATTTAATGTTTCACTACTTTGTTATGTCTTTAATGTAAACACACAAAACCAGATCTTTGACAAATGTTACTTTTTGTTGTTTTGTTTTCTGTTGTTTTGTTTTCATTAACATGACTTATCAGTGCAGAAAAGCATCGCTTCACAATTATTGGATGATTAGTTGTCCTCAGCAGCTGAATTTAGCAAAAAAAACTGAATTTCCATGTGCATTACATTTGACACCCAATATAATTAAAATAGTGAAATGAGTAGATACAACACAGGACATTGAGCTCTTGTCTTTGAGAAGCCATTTCCAAAATTGTTCCATTATGACGAGGTTTTCCTATCATTTAGGCTCTAAGAAACAGCAGGTAATCTTTGAAGATGTAACACTGCACAGGCACAAATTGGCTGCTTATTGTTACTTTCATAATAAATGTAATTGTAGTTGTCACAGTGGAAAATTAAAATCTCTGACTGTCTTTTGAACATCTCAAGAGCCATTTATCTGATCTGCCTCAGACCTGGCCAGGTTGTTGTTGGTGGCTTAATAATGTACATTGCTGGATTTGGTGCAGTGTGGGCCCATTCTGTTCATAATGGTCAGGCACACTTTCAACAGGCAGTGATTTAGTACTTGCAAAGTGTTGTTGGTGTCTAAAGATGTTCTTCCTCTTTATAGCAGTCGTGAAGATTGCCTATCATCATCTGGTAGTCCACAATCCTCATTTTATGCAATTTAAAGCCCAGCAACATGAAGATGAGACTTTAGTCCTTGGAGATAAGCTAAGAGAAAATCTACCATTCAGTTTTACATTGAACCATAACTATAGAACTTCCACCCATCTGTCATTCAGGATCATGTACAGACCCTTCCGTCATTTGGCAGACCTACAGAATTCAATAATGTCGCGTACACCATCAATATTTGTTGTCAATTGAGATTCTGCTGTTCCATCTATAGAAACAGCCATCTGTCAGCTGTAGCTTCTGGAAAAATAGCAGCTGCCTATACTTCCTTCACCAGGCTGAGTGACAGTAGATATTTACCACACATCACATTTCTTTTCACTTCTTGTCATCGCTAAAGAAATGAATAAATAGCATTTGATTTGTTTATTCATTGATGTTATTTCCCCTCCACCACAGATTATGAAAACGCAGGAGCTTTACGGTCGATGCAGACATGATTATGATCTTAAAACATTATGTGCATTTGGACATTTGTGTGACTCAGATTATGCCTGTCAGTAGGCAGCAGAAATACTTAGTTAAGAAAAAAGTGGTTGTATCTGGTTACGGTGGAGACAGTTTTTTTGTTAAGACAGTAACAACGTTTTGTTGCCTGCTAGGAAATATTGAATCAAAAAATTAATTTTACCAGTGTGAGTTTGTGCACACCTTTCAGGTGTGTACAGGGGTGCCATCAGAACATGTTTGGGTGTGCATACTTCATACTGTATATGTATGTACTATATATGAGCCTTGTTAGTCTTATTACAGTTTTTTTCAGTCGCTAGCAAGCGCTTACCCATACTTCAAATACTTTTTCTAAACTGTTAACACAGACTCACACCTAGAAAGCACAATTGACCAAATGGTTAATTTTCTTCTCAAAAACACATTTTGTTAAATAAACACCAACTCTTCATTTCAAAATAGAACACATCTTTTTCTGTACACACACACTTTACCAAAACACTGGATATTTGACTCAAAATGAAATTATTATGTCAAAGAATAATGCTTGTTTTCACTTCATAAGGTACATGCAGTCAATCAAAGGTACACCAGGTTTCAAAATACTGGGTATTGTTGACATTATAAAAATTGCATAGACTTTTATGTTTCAGTTTTACTGGTATTTGCGGCAGTGACTCCCACCCAAAAATACCCATAGTGTGAGCTGACAGTGGGAGGTGTAAGCTCACCTCCGGAGCACTGCCGAGGTACCCTTGAGCAAGGCGCCATCGCCCTTACAACTTGCTCATTTGGGCACACCATAAAGGGGCTGCCCACTACTCTATATACCCCTGCATGCGTACGGGCCTTGTGTGTGTGATTGTGTGTTCAGAGTCTGTTCACACTAATATATGCACGTATAAATTACTAACACTAGAGTGTGCCACTAATTTCCCTTTTCGGGATTAATTGAGTACATAAAATTAAAAACAAACAAACAAACAAAATATTCAATTGTTTGTTTATTAGCTACGATATATTGTTTTTGAACTGATATCATTGCAGAAGCAGAGGTTTTTATACTGTATCTAAAGTTTGGAATATTGTTGTTGCTATTGTGGATGTTGTGTGTTAACATTCGTACATAATAAAAAAACAGTCCATAATTTTGTTGGGAGGTATAGCTTGTTTGTTAAGAAAATGAAAGCATTGTGGTAATATGTTCACTGACTGCATATTGAGTGAAAGCAACATGAAATGTGTGAATGGTATGGCCACAAAAGACCGATGTTGTGCTAATTGTGTTTAGAGTTTTGAAAATGTGACTACTGTTTGGACAAACGCTTGTTAGCGACTGAAAAAAACTGTAACCCTTCTAGTGTGACACTTCAGTTTCTAGTCTGCTATAATAAATTGGGTAAAAAATTGGAAGGGATATGAAACTGGTAGTTTGAAGCTGATTAATGGTCTGCCATGATTTAAAAGAAATATGGTGGCAGCCCCCTGGGAAATTGGATAAATTCTCTGTTCCACAAACCAGCACTGCTGACAAGAATTTACAGAAACTACAAATAAGTGTAATTTTTAGTGTATCGTGTCCTCGAGTTTTTTTGCTGTGTTGTGATAAGTAGGATGCAAGTGGGCATTCATGGTGTCCTTTAATGCTGCCGATACCCATGCTCCCCATTTTTGTTTTTTCCATCCTGTATTTGTTTCCTCAGGCAGCCAAGCTACAGAGTTAGTAACTCAGTTGATATTTATCTACCATGCCTGAATCGCTTGGTTTATGAATGTCAAAGTAGCAGCAAGATCAAAATGGATTTGCAGTAGGCACCATGACTTTTCAATTATTTTCTGATGGTACATCAAACAATTAATTGGAAACATAGGTATTGGATCGATAATAATTCTACACCAATCTGAGTTGCATCACTGTTTCCTTGAAGTTTTTGTCCATTGGAAGGCTCCAGCATAAAGTGAGTTTAAACACCTGGATATGTGATGTTTATTTTGGTTGCACATTATGCATAAAAGCCATTTATTTGTCTTGTACCATTTTATTAAGATTGTTGTGCCTAACCTTTCTATAACGTGACCAAATTTGGTCAAATGCAACATATAACTTATAATAACATGACTGCCCATGTCACTGCATATCTTCATACTTGTCTCTAATGCACCACAAACAAAAATGTTGCTTCTCCTCAGCAAACGTTCCATGCATGACGTTATTCCTCTTTTATGCAGATCCAGGGATTGGAGTGGATGGTTTCCCTGTACAACAACAATCTAAATGGCATCCTCGCTGATGAAATGGGACTTGGCAAAACCATTCAAACTATTGCTCTTATTACCTACTTGATGGAGCACAAGAGGATCAATGGTCCCTTCCTCATCATCGTTCCTCTTTCGTCAGTATTTTTATCCTTCTTATACTTTAAAATGCAGGTTATTGATATCCTTTAGAATATATTTCAGCTTTCAGCTGTGTGCGTACGTCATTATACAAGGAGTGATAATTCATTGTTAATACAAAACACAAACTGTCTCTAGAATGGCACTGTTATATCTGCTGTCAAACACAGATGAAATTGCACTAATCAAAAAGTTTATGTTGGGTCTAAATTGTTAAAATGGTCTTGACGGCATTCCATTTGATGCCATTATTTTGAATCTTTTGTTAGCTTTTAAAAAGATTTCTAATCAAAATATGAGAGTTTTCATTTTAGTTTAGTTTTTATTGTAAAACATGTGAATTCCCTTGCTATTAAGGCCAATGAGTCCTGTCATTTTCTTTTATAATGCAACTATTTAGCTGTTACTCAAATTACAGTCGATTTTTACCACACATCACATTTTTTTTTCAATTCTGTTTATCTCCAGAGAAAGGTAAAACAACATTTGATTTTTTTAGTCATTGATTTTATTTCCAATCCATCACAGAGGATGAGGAGAATCTAGGAGCTTTATTGTCAATGCAGACATGATTACAATGTTAAAACATTATGTGCACTTGGACATTTGTGTGATCCAATCAGCTGATTCAAGCTGCAGAAGAAATACAGAAACACTGAGTACTTCAGCTGTTAGGTGTGAAGAGCAGCAGAACATCTCTCCATGATGATTCCTCAAGTCACATCTGCGTCTTTTCATTACATATTAGCCAAGTTAAATTATGAACACGTCTAGAATTGATCTATATTCAGACCATTCCTTACATGTAACATTCAACAGTTGTGATTATTCAACAGTTGTGTCTTACTCTTTTCCAGAACTTTGTCAAATTGGGTCTATGAACTTGACAAGTGGGCACCCTCTGTGGTCAAAATTGCCTACAAGGTAACAAAAATGTTTTGCCTTTATATCTAAGATATTATGATTTTTTTTTTCTGGCTTATGACAAAGTATTTGTCTTCCCTGTGGAAGGGCACCCCTGCTTTGCGCCGTGGATTTGTGCCTCAACTCCGCAGCGGGAAGTTCAATGTTTTACTGACCACCTATGAATACATCATCAAGGACAAGCAAATACTAGCAAAGGTAAATGAGAACAAAGCATTGCTTTCTAAAACCTATTTGCCTGTTGCACTTCTGCCAATTTTTACAATTCACCTATACGACACATGTTTTTTTTCTTCACTCTGACCAGGCAGGGCTTTTGGGGTGACCCATGCCTGTAATTTGTATGTATTAGAGCGTGGTCAATTTACATATCCTCAAAAATTGCTGAACAGAATTAAATGAAATTTCACTTAAATGACTGTCCAGAGATGGAAATGTCATGTTTTTGGAACTTTGAATCCCCCTGAAAGTAATGGAAACAGACGAATTGTAGCGTGAATGCATGGTTGAAGACTCTACAGAAATTATATTATTTTGTTCTGTAAACATGGACCAGGACCTCCATGAAGACACCTTTTTCAATCCATGGCATGAGCAGTGGAGGCTAACATTTGGTGACAAAAGACTGAAATGATTCTCAAAGCTTGTTTTTACATACCGTGCACAAGCAGTTATTATTGCCATATGAAGTGAAGGGAGGTTAATTATATGCAGTGGTGTTGTGTAACCTTTGGGAAATCAGAGGTCATTTCATAGAAAATAAAATATACTCTTCTGTGCAGCCACTCTTGACCCTTGGTTGAAAAAAAAAATCAAGACAAATTATTTTTGTTTTTCACCGTTCCAAAAGATATGATAATTTGACTTCCACACACAGATTCGTTGGAAGTACATGATTGTGGATGAGGGTCACCGAATGAAAAACCACCACTGTAAGCTGACCCAGGTGTTGAACACGCACTACGTGGCTCCCCGCCGCCTCCTCCTCACTGGGACACCACTACAGAACAAGCTGCCGGAACTGTGGGCCCTTCTCAACTTCCTCCTGCCAACTATCTTCAAGAGTTGTAGCACCTTTGAGCAGTGGTTTAATGCTCCATTCGCCATGACAGGAGAAAGGGTATGTGACAGACGATGGAGCCCAGTAGTTACATCCCGCGGTGATGTATTGTAATTGTCAGTGTTTGTATGTTCGTCTGTCCGTCCACCAAATATCTTGACAACCTTTACAGATAGAAAGATGCAACAAAAAGCACATTACTCGGCCGCAAAGGGGATGAAAATGAGATGATGACCTTGAAAAACTAGGTCTAGGTCAAATTTTCACTTTTGTACCTTTTTAGGTACACATTTCTGAAACCTGATGAGATATAATCACAAAACAAAAAGCAACATTTTCAGGAAGCCAGAGGCACAAAAATGTGTAGGTCAGGGTAAAATTTTGAATATAGGGGTGTCATGTGATGTTGCAATTTCTGACTGCCTTGTCAAATATGATAAATGATATGAATGATAGTTGCTGCCGTAGGGCGTGAGGCGGAGGAAACTCCGTGCGCCACAAGGATAAAGCGGTGATAAGAAAATGGATGGATAAATGATAGTTGTCATAGAAAAAACTTAAGATAAAAATTGCTTTTTAAAATTAACATTAATTGTCGAAATCTTCATCTTCAAAGTCAACATCTTCTATGATAGCATTTACCTAAAAGTCCTGTTTTTGGCATATAGCATGTGCTAATTACATAATGGTACCTTTAAAGGGCACACCACCTAAATGCTTCTCTAATGTGGCATGTGATAACTATAGTAATTTAGCTTTAAAACAAGGCATGAAGGAGTGTATTCAATGAGGCTGGGCTTCACTTAGTATTGTAGAAAAGTTTCCGTTTTATTGTAAGCAGTTCGCACCTGTGCAATAATGATATGCTTTAATCAGCTCCTTGATGATCCACTGCTCTCAGCTAGATCAAGGGTGGTGCTTTGTGTTGAAGATGGGTGGGGACATGATGTACTGTACAATTTGAGACATCTGGGCATTGTGTTGTGTGCCTTTTTATTGAGACCACCTGTGCAGTAATGATGTTCAGTCAGCATCTTCATATGTTTTATTAGATTTATTGGATCATTTTTATCAAGGACAAATGCTCATTAAACAGATTTATACAAATTTGTGAGCAGACTAATCCTCAGGTCTTTTAGTTCAACTCATAAAAAGTGGGAGAAATGTTTTATTTATGTGAAGAATATTAATAAAATGAAACCGAAAAGCTTAAAAGGACTTATTGTAATACATAGACTCATTACTGACCCCAGCAAATGATAAATGCAGCAAAAACAAAGCGAACACGATGGTTGCTTGAAATCTTTCAAGCAGTAGAAGTCAGGACGGAGAATCCAGTGTTTTAATTTTATATCAAGCAGTAAAGTGTGAACAACACATCAGCAGGTCAGCCTTTCATTGTGCTGCCATGTATACTTGTATATGTATACATGTATATGTATACATTTTTATTGTGGGAACACAACCATGTGTTATGTATTTTCATGTTTACCGTCCGACCTCTTTAGGTTGACCTGAATGAGGAGGAAACCATCCTGATTATTCGGCGTTTGCATAAAGTGCTCCGCCCCTTCCTGCTGCGCAGACTGAAGAAAGAGGTGGAGTCACAGCTACCGGAAAAGGTTAGATTGAAATGAAATGTGTTCACTTTAATTGTGTGTATTGTGACTATCTTTGCTTGACAAGTATCCAGTAATCTCTTGATACTTTTCAAAAGAATAAGGACCTTGGTATCTTGCTTTTCTTACTGTTTGGTTATGTATAACAGTACATTTGTGTTTTTATGTTAAGTTGATCATGCTGATACAGAGCTCGACATCCTATTTTAATGAATAAGAAAACCGTCAAGATGATTCTAAAACCACTATCACAAATGTTCCGAACCTTTAGTTGTGTTTCCCTCTAGGATAAGAACTTAAGATACTTTCAAACAAGATCTTACAATTCCAGAGGCAGGGAACCACAAACTCCAACTGTTTAGTTTTCTTTATCTCCAATGGCTGCAAGCTGTTAACAACAGGGAGAGTACACTTTTCAGGGAAACAGGTTGAAATATAAGAACATTTGTAGAAATTTATTGAAATAACTTGAAATAACTAAATAGCATGTATACTAAAGTATATAGATTATTTTTTATATGCAGTAGTACGTCAAGATGCGAGTTCAATCCCTGTGACTCAGCTCATAACTCAAACAACATTTCCCCTTTTAAAATAAATAAAATCATTTTAATCTGTTCCAGCCTTGTGAAAAAAAATCTGTTCCAGCCTTGTAAAACCCCCAAATTATGAAAAATAATTAGGGGACTACAATTGAAACATTCTCAGATCAAGCAGCCTTGCATTTGAAAGACAACACTGTTGCCCTGATGTACTTTCTGTATTCTCTTTCTTTCAATCACTTAGGTGGAGTATGTCATAAAATGTGACATGTCTGCCATACAGAAGGTTCTGTATCGTCACATGCAGAAAGGAATCCTTCTAACTGATGGCTCAGAGAAAGATAAGAAGGTAAATACACAAAACTTATAAATAATTATAATGAATTTGATTCTTGGTATTCCTCAAATTTTACTTGTAAGTTTTACTTAGACTAGAAGACATTTTAACTTTGACCACCACCATCAACACCATTGGTATATCATAGTTTATTTCTTTTTTCCTTCGATAATAGGATTTTTCATATCAATTTTTAAAGGCATGAAAAATAGCAAGTGAGGTGAATACACATTTACATGCATCGCTGGTTATTCCTGCCGGTTATAGGGATCAAAAGTCTATGATTACAAAAAGTATTGTTAATATCTTTCATTTACCTTCTGATCGGTCTGTCACCACTCCTACCCCCTCTCAGCATTCACCATTTGTTGTTCAATTAGAATTTTAACACAAACTCTACTATAAAACACTCTATTCTCATTTTCTTTTGATCGATCGTCCTCGCCTTGTCGTACACCAATTTGCGGGTTTAGCTTGTAAAAATAGAATCCTTTTTTTTTTCATTGGATGAGAGAAGGCCATGACCCGAGTGCATATTTAATGATCGGGAGCGTTTGGGTTCACTTCGGCTATTTCCGTCGGCATGTGCGCGGACAAAGAAGAAGATGTGTGCCGCCTAGCGAGAGAAAAAGTTTGTTTTCTTATGTTTCTTACACTCGGGGATTTTTGCGAGTCCGAAAAAGTTACAAGTTTTAGCCTTTTTTTCCTAAAAATAAGAACGCCACTGTGGCTACACAGACTAAAAACCTTGTAGTCACTCTGGAATTTATTTTGCCTATGGCGTAGTGGAGAATGGCTAGCACAAGCCCAGGTTATATTACAGTGTCAGTCTGACAAACTGAGCTGTATAACGTTGTGCACAGTGAAAATGACCATACATGTTTGCCTGAATTCAACAAAAACTTTTCTTCTATGCATAATTGTTTTTAGGGCAAAGGTGGAGCAAAGACGCTGATGAACACCATCATGCAGCTGAAGAAGATCTGTAACCATCCTTACATGTTCCAGCACATTGAGGTGAATCCTTTCAGCTCAAGATATCTGATTTTAACTGTTAAAAAATTGTTGACTTCTGACACTGAAAAAGTATGGCACTGATTTCCATATGACCCTGCAGTTTTTTTCAATGTAATGTCTTGGATGTTGTCTCTGTTTTATAATTTTATGTTGAGTGTAGATTTTTAAGGTACAGCTATTTCATAGATAGCGCTGTTACATGTTTGATGATTCCAGCTTTGTTCAGAGAGGAGTATTTCTGTTACAGGAATCTTTTGCTGAGCACTTGGGCTATCCAAATGGCATTATCAGTGGGTAAGTTGTACCAAATAGGTCTTCTGTCCCATAGCATGTTCTATATTTGTATAATTTATATTTCTTCTTACCAGTTATTGTTAGTATTTGAGGTTGAATATTAAATCTTCTATGAAGACATAATATTACTAAACTACTACTACTACTACTACTACTATTTTTTAAAATTTATTTTTATTTTATATACTTTAGTAATCCTCGAAGGGAAAGTAGTAGCACACTCTAGTTAGTCAATAACATGCATATATATATAGGGTGTACAGGTCCTGTAACACACACAGACACGCACAGCATGCAATGGGGATGAGGTAGAGTGGCGGGCAGCCCCGTCGTGGTGCACGCTAATGGGCAACTTGTAAAGGGGAATGGCGCCTTGCTCAGGGGTGCTTCGGCAATACTCCGGAGGTGAACTGACACCTCCCAACGTGGTGGCTGGGCCGGAGCGGGAATCGGAACTGTCGATCATGTGAACATTGGATGACCTGCTCTACCAACTGAGCCACTGCCGCCCCATACTACTACTACTACTACTACTACAAATAATAATAATAATAATAATAATGATAATAATAATAATGCCACTAAAACTTTTGCCAAATCAAAGATGCGAATCAAACCTATGACTTCCATACCGGATCGGTCGAGGCCCGGGTTAACAACGACCGCCATCGGCGCTGTTGACCTACAGAGCGCCGGTGGAAATTTAGGAGCATGGTCCAAGTTGTTCTATCATGGTGTAGATGGGAAGAGAAATGGAGTAGAAGTTATCTTGAAGGAGGAGTTTGTTAGGAATGTCCTGGAGGTAAAAAGAGTGTCAGATAGAGTGATGAGTCTGAAGCTAGAAATAGAAGGTGTGATGTTCAATGTTGTTAGTGGGTATGCCCCACAGGTAGGATGTGAGCTGGAGGAGAAGGAGAAATTCTGGTTGGACTTTGATGAAGTGATGCAGAGCATACCTAGAAGTGAGAGAGTTGTCATTGGCGCAGACTTCAATGGACATGTTGGTGCAGGTAACAGAGGTGATGAGGAAGTGATGGGCAGGTTTGGTATCCAGGAGAGGAACGCAGAAGGACAGATGGTAGTTGACTTTGCAAAACGGATGGAAATGGCTGTAGTGAATACTTTCTTCCAGAAGAGGCAGGAACATAGGGTGACCTATAAGAGTGGTGGTAGGAGCACACAGGTAGACTACATCTTGTGTAGACGATGTAACCTGAAGGAGATCAGTGACTGTAAAGTAGTGGTAGGCGAGAGTGTAGCCAAACAGCATAGGATGGTGGTGTGTAGGATGACTCTGGTGGTGAGGAAGATGAAGAGGGCAAAGGCAGAGCAGAGGACGAAATGGTGGAAGATAAAAAAGGACGGGTTTTGCATGACCTTTAGGAAGGAGTTAAGACAGGCTCTGGGTGGTCAGGAGGTGCTTCCAGATGACTGGACAACTACAGCTAATGTGATCAGGGAGACAGGTAGGAGAGTATTTGGTGTGTCATCTGGAAGGAAAGTAGATAAGGAGTCTTGGTGGTGGAATGAGGAGGTACAGGAGTGTATACAAAGAAAGAGGTTAGCTAAGAAGAAGTGGGACACTGAGAGGACTGAGGAGAGTAGACAGGAGTACAGGGAGATGCAGCGTAAGGTGAAGGTAGAGGTAGCAAAGGCCAAACAAGAAGCTTATGATGACTTGTATGCTCGGTTGGACAGTAAGGAGGGAGAGACTGATCTATACAGGCTGGCAAGACAGAGAGATAGAGATGGGAAGGACGTGCAGCAGGTTAGGGTGATTAAGGATAGGGATGGAAGTCTATTGAGGTGCCAGCAGTGTGATGGGAAGATGGAAAGAGTACTTTGAAGAGTTGATGAACGTGGAAAATGAGAGAGAACCAAGACTAGAAGAGGTGACTGTTGTGGACCAGGATGTAGCAAAGATTAGCCAGGATGAAGTGAGGAGAGCACTGAAGAGGATGAAGAGTGGAAAGGCAGTCGGTCCTGATGATATACCTGTAGAGGTTTGGAAGTGTCTAGGAGAGGTGGCAGTAGAGTTTCATACTGGGTTGTTCAACAGGATCTTAGATAGTGAGAAGATGCCTGAGGAGTGGAGGAGAAGTGTGCTGGTGCCCATTTTTAAGAACAAGGGAGATGTGCAGAGTTGTGGCAACTACAGAGGAATAAAGCTGACGAGCCATACAATGAGGTTATGGGAAAGAGTAGTGGAAGCTAGACTAAGGGCAGAAGTGAGCATTTGTGAGCAGCAGTATGGTTTCATGCCAAAAAAGAGTACTACAGATGCAGTATTTGCTTTGAGGATGTTGATAGAGAAGTACAGAGAAGGCCAGACGGAGCTGCATTGTGTTTTTGTAGATCTGGAGAAAGCTTATGACGGTGCCCAGAGAGGAACTGTGGTATTGTATGAGGAAGTCTGGAGTGGCAGAGAAGTATGTTAGAGCGGTGCAGGACATGTATGAGGACTGTAAGACAGTGGTGAGGTGTGCTGTAGGTGTGACAGAGGAGTTCAAGGTGGAGGTGGGACTGCATCAGGGATCAGCTCTGAGCCCCTTCTTGTTCGCTATGGTGATGGACAGGCTGACAGACGAGGTTAGACAGGAATCTCCATGGACTATGATGTTTGCAGATGACATTGTGATCTGCAGTGAGAGCAGGGAAGAGGTGGAGGAGAAGCTAGAGAGGTGGAGGTTTGTCCTGGAAGGGAGAGGATTGAAGGTTAGCCGCAGTAAGACAGAGTACATGTGTGTGAATGAGAGGGACCCAAGTGGAAGAGTGAGGTTACAGGGAGAAGAGATCAAGAAGGTGGAGGATTTTAAGTACTTAGGGTCAACAGTCCAGGGCAATGGAGATTGGGGAAAAGAGGTGAAGAAACGTGTGCAGGCAGGATGGAATGGGTGGAGAAAAGTGTCAGGTGTGATGTGTGATAGAAGAGTTTCAGCTAAAATGAAAGGAAAGGTGTACAAAACTGTGGTGAGACCAGCGATGTTGTTCGGTCTAGAGACAGTGTCACTGAGGAAAAGACAGGAGGCAGAGCTGGAGGTAGCAGAGATGAAGATGCTGAGGTTCTCTTTGGGAGTGACCAGGAAGGATAGGATCAGGAATCAGTACATCAGAGGGACAGCACATGTTAGAGCTTTTGGAGATAAAGTCAGAGAGGCCAGACTGAGATGGTTTGGACATGTCCAGAGGAGAGATAGTGAATATATTGGTAGAAGGATGCTGAGTTTTGAACTGCCAGGCAGGAGGCCTAGAGGAAGACCAAAGAGGAGGTTTATGGATGTAGTGAAAGAGGACATGAAGGTAGTTGGTGTGAGAGAAGAGGATGCAAAGGACAGGGTTAGATGGAGGCAATTGATTCGCTGTGGCGACCCCTGAAGGGAAAAGCCAAAAGGAAAAGAAGAAGAAGAATGCTACTAATAATACTAATAAAACTTAGGTATTTTTGTGTGTACCCACAGAAGTTGTCATAGTTGCTTCCAAACCCTAGCAATAAGTCATTATGTCTGCTCACATCTATTTTGTGATCTATTTGTGATATTGGAGGAAAGAAAAGCCATCTGGCATTAGCAGAACAAGTTATGACTTGTCAAAAACTATTACTGTGATTTTTTTTTTTCTTTTTTTTGTTTTTTTTTAATATAAAGAAATCACTTAATTGCAAGTACTCTGTGATGTTTTGGGGGCATTCAGTCTCCAGTGTTCGGTTTCACAGCATGACATTGGGCCATTGTTTGCATTTAAGGCTATTAACAGTTGCAAAATTGCATTACACACAGATGGGTATGACTTACCTGTATATGGTGGGAGGGTTTCTTTGTAATTGTTTTTCTATCTTTAATTGTGTTTATTATTTTTAATTCAGTAAAGCACTTTGCAGTGCATGTTTTTGCATGAAAACTGCTTCATAAAAACAGTTAATTTGATTATGAAGGCTATGTTCATGTGGTAATGAAGACTGAGGTTCTGTGTTTTGTCTCAAAAACATAATCTAGGCATGATCTGTACCGAGCTTCTGGCAAGTTTGAGCTTCTTGATCGCATCCTTCCAAAGCTACAGGCCACCAACCACAGAGTACTGCTGTTCTGCCAAATGACTACTCTCATGACAATTATGGAAGATTATTTCAGCTACCGCAACTTCAATTATTTGCGTCTTGATGGTAAGCTACGTCCTCTGCTCATTTGTAGTACAATTTAATGTGTATCTTTCTCTACAAGACAGAAAATATAAATATTGGAGATGTCCATATGGGATTCTGAGGATTAGTATCACATTGTTATCACCCTTCAATACAGACATATGTGTTGAAGTAATAAAAAGCCAGTCCTTTCTTTATTGCACATCGTTGAGCAATAAAGAAAGTTAGTTGTTAATTGGTCGTAACAACCATTAACAATTAACTAACGTCAATACTGTAACTCACTTTTAATTGAATCTCATATTAATACTTTAAGGCTGTAGAATTACAAATATGCAGATGAAGTTGCCTACTGCTGTGTTAAATGTTCCAAATAGTATATAAATCTTGTTAAAAACAGCTCATAAACATGAAATATTTTGGTAATTGTAAGTATCAATAGAACTGGAAATTACAGGTACCCAGTATTTAAGAACTCAGACAGATATCTGGGCCAGCAACATGTGGAATATATGGATTATTTAGGGGTCCTATTATGAAAAACATGTTTTTTTCAGCTCTCTACATATGCATAGTGGTCCTCCCTAACCCTGCCAACTCCTCGAATCTGGAAAACAAAAGGGTCCAGTTTAGGCTGCACGCCCTCAAAGTTGTCCAAGAGTCCATAAAACGTTGTGACATCACAACGGGGTTGATTGACAGGAGTGATTAACATAGCCCGCCCCATCTGCACAAGAGCACCCCTCTCTCCCCCCCGGATAAGGGCGTGTTCATCCCCAGAGTGAAGTTCATGTTAAGGGTAAGATAACAGTATGTGGCAATGACCTGACTCAGAGCTAGATACTGAAAGTTTCTCAATTGTTGTTGAAGTCATCTTGTATTTCACTAAGTAGTTAGCTCTGATTTTGGTCTATGTATGTGTGTGCACGCTGGTGTACGGCGTATTATCAGCTTCATAGCAAACGTGCACACACTGCATGTTTTTATCTTTTTCACAGTTGATTATGAGTCGGGTGAAGTCAAGATGAGGGAGATGATTGTTGGAGATGCACGTATGGAGCCGTGCTGCTCGGTGTGGGTTGCTGCAGAACATTGTAGTTGCGCGCTCGTGTGCACATGGCATATGTGCACCACATCAACGGGGGTGTGTAGCAGTCGTTGACAGCGGGAACTCATTAACATTTAATGGCCAGCCCAGACAAGCAGAGAGTTTCAAAAAGAGCTCATTTCAGCAATTTTAATTAAAAGAAATTAAGGTCCACAGATCAGTTTGGGGCAATACATTTCAAATATGGTGCAGCTGGACATCTGGAAGCTGTGTGAAATTAATAAAAATAGGATACTATAGGACCTTTAGGTCTATTAGATTCAGACTTGCATTTTCTTTGTCCATTGTTTTATAAATGGGGACACCCTCTAGCAGATTATTGCTTGCATTTAGCGAAGGTAAAATCTATCCATGCAGGTTTGTCACGTCTCCTGCATTGTCCATTTGCTGTGTAAAAGTAAACACATTGTCATCATAATGCATGAACACACAGTGCATTTTGTTTACCAAGAAGAAGAGTCGTGTAAAGAAATCCATTGTGTTGTAACTAGTCTCTGCTCCAAGACACATGATCATAATCTGAGATAAGTGAATTTTGTAAAAATCTGTTTATCTCTCTACGTATTTTGTGTATTAAAAGATAACATAATGTCATGCCATTTCATTTCTAAATTAAATTGACTTAGAGTTGCCAGACTACAGGAACACTGAGGTGTCAAGAGAATTTGCATCACACATAAAATTCATAAAGCACGCACTCAGTATCTCAAATTAAAGATCATATTGATTATATAGTCAGGAGAGCCAACATCCAAGTCCCCAGATCACTAAGGCAATATTAATTATTTGATATTATCAGCCTTTTTAAATAAATCTGATCAAATATCTCACAATTAGTTTCTCTGTTTTTCTTTGACTCCTTTGTGTGTGTAACTGATGGGTCATAGGTTCCTACAGCTGTAAAATTGGTAGCAGCACATAGAAGATATGTTAGACAAGAGTATGGCCACTGTAATCTGAAAAGGCACTTGGCAGAATTTATTTCTTCTTCTATGATCCAACAAAAATGAAATCTAAGTACAGTAAATATTCCAATGTCATGAAAATCCGCCGTGTTTGTCCTCAGGAGAGGAATCATTAATCCACACGTTCATCCTCATTGCTTCACTGAGTTCCTTTCTGCTACATACCCAACCCTCTGATCGTGGTTCATGAAATCATCTCAAGCAGCTTTTGTTTTATTATGCTAACAGACAAACCATCCAGGTAACAGTAGAAAGATGCCAATGAAATATGACCACCTCAGTTGAGATAAAAAGGGAGTCCTTTTTTTATATGTTCTGCAAATTGAGTGAACTGGGGAGACTCACTGAATCGCCTTTCTAGACATGTGAAACATTTGCCAGAGATAAGGTGCACTACTCAGGTTGCTGATTTAGTTTTGACTCATTTTTCAACACATTTATTTGTGTCATTTCAGGAACAACTAAGGCTGAGGATCGAGCAGCACTGCTGAAGAAATTCAATGAAGAAGGATCTCAGTACTTCATATTTCTGCTCAGTACCAGAGCTGGTGGACTCGGCCTAAATCTTCAGGCTGCTGACACCGTTGTCATCTTTGATAGTGACTGGAACCCACACCAGGTTTGTCTCTCAGCAGATTTTATATTAATGAACTGTAAGAACGGTTCTTGTATTAATGCTCCTCTACAAAGCCATCCATCACCTTGCCCCTCAATACGTCTTTAACATCCTACATGTTATCACACCTGTCTGCACTCTCAGTTCCTGTTCGTCAGTCTACCTCACCGTCTCCTCTGCCTGGAGCTTCTATTAGCTCTGATCCTTAGCTCTGGAATTCCCCCTGACCTCTGTTACAGTGACTCCCACTCTTTGTATCCAGATTGAAAACAATTTTGCTTAAACATGCAAGATTGTTTTCATAAATCGTTGTGACATCACAACGGGGTTGATTGACAGGAGTGATTAACGTAGCCCGCCCCATCTGCACAATATATGTATATTATATGGTTTTATTATTAAGGACTTTTATTCTTTTGTGCTATAATGTGATCTTGGGTATTTTAAAAGAAAGCCATGGATAAAATGTATTATTATTGTGAGGCTCAAAGTTTAGCAACAGAAAAAAAAACAGGCCACAATCTTATCTTACTTATCAGCAGCTTTTTGAGATTGTAATTTGAGTTTGTTGAAACTTGTCTTGATTACAAAGTTAACAAAGGAAGTTGGAATCCAGAAAATCAATGAAATAAAAGTTGCAACAAAAGTACCCTGTCATGACAAGCAGGTAATTGGCTGTCAGTTGAATGTTGCCAAGTATTTGTAAGTGGTTGTTAAGCCACTCGCAAATAATGAACTGTCAGAGATAGCACGTCTATTGAATCAGTAACTTTCCCATTTTGTGTGTTTTCTGTTTTCATTTTTGTGTCCACATTTCCACATATAAACCTACACCTATGCAGTCCAAAGTGCAGAAGAGCAAACAATTATTGTGCCCATAGTAGTATTTCAAGAGATGACCAGACAGATTAACCGCTGCATACTGTTAAAGTGGCTGATTTACTGTTTTTTTATGACATTTTTGGAACACAAACTGCTGATTTAGTGTTTCTTCACACGTCAGTGCAGAACATAGATTAACAGCATATATATGTCAATGCGATTTGTGTTATCATTCATTCAGTCATCTCGTTTGTGTGCGTCCTTGCGTCTTTGACGCACAACTTTTGACGGGGACACACGATCGTCAGACAGCGTGCGTCCCAGGGACGCAAGCTTTAAATGCTTGCAATTAAAAAAATCGATGATACCTGTTTCCGCGGTATAGTATTGGGAAAAAATGCACTTCCATTCAACAAAAAATATTCACAATTTATCCATTTCTCCACTTAAATTTCGAACCCGGAAATCGACGTTATGTCTCGCACAAGACTCACCTGCGGGATTCAGCCCCGTTAAAATCGACCTGCATTGAGAGTACCGGCAACAAGACGTCTGCTCATTTTACACGCTGCAGTGATAGAGCGACAAATTTATCTTATATCAACACCATGCCTCCGAAAAAAAACAAATAACAATCAGTGCTTTTTCGCATAAAAATCAATCAAAAATTTATGAAGACAAAGAGACAGATATTTCTCTGGACAGTAAGAATGAAGAGGCAGAATAAGAGAAGCAAAAACCAGCAAAATCCGAGCATTTGTACACCAATGGGTGCAATTGTTTCCATGAGTGAGGCACATTGATAGCTATGGAGAAAACTACATGTATTGCAAGGTATGCACACAACACAATTCAGTCAATGGTATGCACAAATCTGCAAAAAAAATCTAAATTTCATGAGGTCCACCTTTACTTGTCATGCTGAACTGAACTCACACGTTGGCCATGGATATCCCCTCCCTGCAAGAAGACCGAAAGAGATGCATTGCAAAACCCAATGCCAAGAAGGATAAAGCAATCTTAGTTCTTTTAAAAGTTGTGAAAGTGATGGCTGCTGAAGATATACCGTTCAACAAGCTTAAAACTATCATTATGCATGACATTGGTGTACCTGATGTGGATCTCCTTAAACAAAAAAACATGCATTATGACTCGTACATGACTCCAACTTTTGGATAGTTCAGCCGAATTCGCAGAGAAAGATTTAATAGAAAAAAGTTAGGCATCTCCGGCATCCTTGCACACGAATCAACTGTAAAAGGTTAGTTCTCTATGCTCAAATTATTTACTCTGATACAATATTTCTGAAATTGTTTTTTTTTTAAAGAATAACTACCAGGCTTTAACATTTTGATAAAAAATTATACGTAATTTATTCTTTTTTTTCTTTTTTCTTAATAAACAGTTATGACATTATTAATAGTATCATTAAAATTAACAGTTTGTTTTGTTGTTATATTGTACTATTGGCTGAACTCAATCCTTTTGCGATGCATAAATGTCATGCTGGGATGCACAAAATTTTGTTGCAGCTCATCCCAGGGATGCACTACTTTCTTGAAGTAAAATGAACTCTGTTCATCGTTGAGCGCTTCATCTGCGGTGGCGGGTCGCGGGGGGCTGGAGCCTATCCCAGCTGACTGAGGGCGTGAGGTGGGGGAAACTCCATGCGCGACGTCAGTGCACCACGGATTCACACAGAGACAAATGTGTACGCGCACATTCACACCTACGGTCAATGTGGGGCCGGCCAATTAACCTGAAGCGCATATTTTTGGAGGTGGGAGGAAGCTGGCGAACCCAAAGAGAACCCATGCAGACACAGGGAGACCATGCAAACTCCGCACAGAGTGGAACGTGAACCCTGAACCGCTTTGCTGTGTGGCGACAGCGCTGCCCACTGCGCCACCGTGCCGTTTTGGCTTATCAGTTATTGTTAAAAGAATCAATAGATATTCAGTCAGGAATTGGCTCTAAATTTCATTGACTAATTTCTCTTTCTAGGCAGTGAAATGATCTTATATTTCTCTTTCAACTGCTGATTACAGGATCTTCAAGCTCAGGACCGGGCTCATCGCATTGGTCAGCAGAATGAGGTACGCGTGCTTCGTCTCTGCACCGTCAACAGTGTGGAAGAGAAAATCTTGGCAGCTGCCAAATATAAACTCAACGTGGATCAGAAGGTCATCCAGGCGGGCATGTTTGACCAGAAGTCTTCAAGTCACGAGCGCCGAGTCTTCCTCCAGGCCATTTTAGAGCATGAGGAGCAGAATGAGGTGAGGTCTACATTTACAACTTGTTTCCCCTTATACTTTTGAGTCAGTCTTCTTGTACAGAAAAATGTCTCAGAACTGAGGTGTATTATTTAGGCTTGATCATGTTTTATGTATGATATTAATGACAGCTCATTAAATGTAGTTATCCTTCACCCATGAAGTTACATGGTTAAATGATGTAATTTCAGGTATGCTGTTGGCATACGATGAAATCTCAATGCTAGATATGATTGATCCGCTTTGAACTGAGAAAGTGGGCCTTCTGTTTTGCACAGTTAAAATGAGTCTTGATTATGTCTTCAAACAAGTTTTTGATTTGTATTTTTTTCCTCTCCAAATGTAACTCCAGGAAGAAGATGAAGTGCCTGATGATGAAACCCTTAACCAAATGATAGCCCGCAATGAAGATGAATTTGAACTGTACATGGTAGGAGAAGCACATATTTCTGTTAGGTTTAAATGAGGCAGAAATTGCAGGGTGGAAAATTAAAATAAATGTTATTTTCCCCCAAGTGGAAAAGCTGGCCGTTGATTTTACCACCGGAATAACTGTAGGCTGTCCTTCATAACAAGACCAGTGTTGTGTTTTTTTTAAACGTCTTCACTTATTCAAGGACCTCCAGACATTACTAATCACGTTTCTTCATCTTCTTGCACATGGAAGGATATAACACTAATTCAGAGATGTTTGGAATTTACAGTGACTCAAGCACAATGATTTGATTGTCTTTTATACCCCTCCTTGAAAATGTTTTGGTGATATCAGCAGGATAATCCAATATGGATTATGAAATCAGTATCATATAATTCAAATTTTCCCATCTAATGTTTGACACATTATGATATCCTACTTTTCTGCTCTGCAGCGTATGGACATGGACCGACGCCGGGAGCATGCCAGGAACCCAAAACGTAAACCTCGTTTAATGGAGGAAGATGAGTTGCCTTCTTGGATCATCAAAGATGATGCAGAGGTAGAACGACTCACCTATGAAGAGGAAGAGGAGAAGATGTTTGGAAGAGGATCGCGCTGTCGCCGGGATGTGGACTACAGTGATGCCCTGACTGAGAAGCAGTGGCTACGGGTAAAATCTGGGCACACATGTAAACACGGTGAAAACCTTTTGACAGTAGTGATGAAAAAGCAAACATGACTCATGAACAATAGCTGCAAAACTGAGGTAGTCTGTTTTATTACACAGACTGAACTTAATGTGATTAATTATAGAAAGCTGCCCTTAAGATGCAGTTGGACTTCATTTGTAAACAAAAAAACCTGTCTTTTGGATTTGACAAAAGAGGTAACTGGGTGGTGTTCTGGCAAATTATTGATTTTACACATGGTTATTTTTCATTTTATTTTCTTCAGTCACAACAATGTGCTTCGAAATATTTTCCAGCGTTCCTCCTCTATGGCTCTCAGCCTAAAGCGTCTTTAATCCTAGTGAATGCATACATACTTCAAGTAACTGATAAGTCCTTATTAAAAAAAAAGTTTAATAATATTTAAACAGGAATGTCATCATATGTCAAAAGTAGATCAGGCCTCAGCCGTGACTGACATTAATGACAAAGTTAAGATAAGCTTGATGAAAGTAGAATTCAGTCACCCATCCTAAATCCACTGGGACACGTTCCCTGGAGAGCTATGTCAGGCCTGATATACTGAAAAAGATTGATTTTATTGACTCTGGCTCAGGTGTTTCAGGGAACAAGACTAGAACAAAAATAAACTTGGAGACTAGATTGTTTCACATTCCAACTGCAATTCACAGACTCAAGTCTGTGACCAGACAAATTAACCGCTGCATACTGTTAAAGTGGTTGATTGTTTATGACATTTTTGGAACACAAACTGCTCCAAATGTGTAGAGATGTGTGACTGCTCATGTTAATAATGGTACGCTCCAGGTCATATATATTGGAGATTTCTTAATGACAATAATGGTTTAGGAAAAATTTAGATTAATTCAAAAATCCCAAAATAGCCAACAATAAATGATATTTTGACTGAGACTTGACAAATATTTTTGCTATGAATGTTTCAACTCCAGGCTATTGAGGATGGAAACCTGGAAGAAATGGAAGAAGAGATTCGTCTGAAAAAGCGCAAACGTAAGAGACGTCTGGACAAGGACTCCTTGAGCAGAGATGACGGGGGCTCCAAGGCCAAGAAAAGACGTGGTCGTCCACCAGCGGAGAAACTCTCCCCAAACCCTCCAAAACTCACCAAGCAGATGAACACCATCATTGATACAGTCATCAACTACAGAGATGGGTAGGGCATGGATTTATGTACGATCTAACCCACTGCATCATTCAGTCTGTAAGATTTTAAGGGGATTTATATCTTGCCTGTCATTGGTCAATCAATAGAAAAAGGAATGTTTTATGTGTAGCAACACTAATTTTTTAGTGTTTTAAAAGCTGTTTTTGTGGATCAATCAATCCAATAGAAGCCAATAGATTAAAAAAATGACTGTGCCATAAAGGTACTCTGCAGGCCATTGTCAAAACAACGCTAAAAAGCATTTAGCGTTTAATGCATGATAAGCACATTATGATGATGGCAGATACTCTACCCTTGAGCTGGTTGTTATACCAGTGCAGTATTGCAGGGTTCAACATTAAGTCTATTTGGTTGCTTGCTTGAGGCATACGCAGTCCACAATTTCACAAAAATATTACTCAAGTGGAGCCTTTTCTGCTGCTCAAATTTTTCTCCCCAACACGTTTTGACAGGGTCTGATAAGAAATTTCTGTCTGCATACTGGGTGTGAACACTGAGCATCATGATCTCCAGTGAGAGTTCAAATGAGTGCTCTTGTGTGATCATGTCCATGTAGAAGCTTTGTAATTCAGAAGTTAACTGCAGTGATTTTTGTAATGATAAATATAATTTAAAAAATGATAAATTCTTAATTGTACAATTTAAGATGTTTGAGCTTGACTTTATGGGAGTTCTAATGTTAGTCAGCTGTTATATAGTCCATCCAAATTTAAGTCAAGTTTTTGCAAATATTTTCTGTAAAATTATAGGTTTAATTTTTACGATGCTTCGGTTATTCACCATGTTTTCCCTGCTAGTGATCTTCTGTGAGTTTAGATTGAGGGAGGACAGAACATCAGTGTTGTGACCTGTGTTGCTGATTTTTGTAAACGGTTTTCTTATTTTTCATGTCCAAAACCCCGAGAAGAATTTTTATGGGTTTTAATCAGTAAAGCTGTAGATAATGGCAACACAGCCTTGATTGTGCACTGAACTGTGAGACTTCTGTTCTTCTGACTGCTCAGACATACAGTAGCATGTGCTGATGCTGATTTAGTGAAATGTCTCATTTGACTACATGGCTTGAGCATATGAGGAGAAATTTCCACTTTAGATCAGAGGGGGTTCTTTGGGCCATGAAATCAATTTTAATTTCCCTAATGTCCATTAAATCCTCATGTTTACTCACCAAGCAACTTGCCACTATAGCAAAGGACAGGAATGACTACCAATCAGTCAGTTTGCTCCATGTTTCCTAATCAAAATCTCACTATTGCAGTGTCATTTATGAAACTGATTTACAGTGAACTCTCATTCAATTGATTAATTTATTTATGAAATCATGGAGATGGATAATTGAAACCATCTGCTTCTGTGTGACTTAGTCCTGCAAGAATTGACTATGTTCCCAAGGTATAAGTAGGTATTGTACATTGCCGGCTACAGATCGCTATTTTGAGACTAAAGACTGACTTCCACGTCTCTGCTTTCTCTCTCTGTCAATGTGTTCACTTAAACTTTGCTACCAATCAAATAGTAGTAGTATATACGCCCAAAGGCAAACAAAAAACATTGTCATTTACAGAAAACATGAGACGAGCAAAGGGATTTCAGTTGTGTTTGTTGGGTTTCTGTAGTGATTGATGAGTGCTGTCGCCAACTTAATCTCAATTAGTACATGAAGTGACTTTGGAAACATTTTAAGTTTGTATTAAATACTGTAGGGATGTCACCGGTATGTACTTTGTCTTATAGGGATTGATTCTGTCCTTGTACAGAACAGTACACACAGTTATGTTCAAAATAATAGCAGTCTCTCAACACTAGCAAGATACTGTAAATCACTGATTTTGTTATAATTTCAGCCTCTACACTACAAGTAAGTTTTTGGAGAGTCTAGTAAAAGTATAGAAAATCAACAGCCCCAACGCCTAGGCCTGCTTCACAGAATCAGCATGCCACTGATTCTGTGAACCTGAATAATTAACTGAAAGCGGTGTGTTAAAAAAAATAGAAGTGAAGTGAACGGAGAGCGTTGATTCTGTGAAAAAAAAATTGTGTTAACAGGTAGTCCTTATTTAAGGATCAAGGCAACTGACATTGTATATGCTGGCTGTGCATTTGTCTTGAAAAACCGAGTAAAATGGGTCATTCAATACACTGTTCAGATGAATCAAGAGATGGATAAAAGAGGGGAAAACATACAAAGAAGTGCAGAAACTTATAAGCTGTTCATTAAAATGATATCAGATGCTTTAAAAGGGAATCGAAAACCAGAAAGATGAGGAAGAACAAGAAAAATAACTTCTTGTATGGGTCGGAGGATAACCAAACTGGAAAAAGCTTATCTACAGTGACTAGTTCCAGAAGGATTCAAGAAGATTCAAGGTGGTCTCTGAATACTGTAACAATCAGAAGACGTCTATGTGAAGCCAAGCTACCGGCAAGAAGTTCCAGCAAAGTCTCAATGTTAAAAAAAACACTGAAGTGGTTATAATTTGTTAACGAACACGTTGACGGGCCTAAAAAGAAATGTCATCATTTAGGACTGATTAAAGTCAGAATGTTCTTTTTGGGTCTAAAGGCCACAGACAGTTTATCAGACAACTTGCAAACACTGAATTCAATCCACAGCACACACTGAAGACGGTGAAACATGATGGTGTTAGCATAATGACATGGGGATGTTTCTCATACTACAGTGTTGGTCCTGTTTATTGCATACTAGAGATCATGGATCAGTTTGAGTCCATCAGAATGCTGGAAGTAGTCATGTTACTGTATGCAATGACCCTAAACACGCCCACAAGCTAGCAAAATCATGTTGCCAGACAAACTGCATCCAACTAATGGATGCTAATGGAGTGACTAACACGATCCCCAGACCTAAATTCCATAGAAAACTTGTGGGCTGACATAATAAATGCTGTTCATGATACAAAACCAAGAAATTCAGAGGAATTGTGGAAGATTGCACAACTGTCCTGGGCTGCAATACCTGTTGACCGGTGCCAGAAGTCGGTCGACTCCATGCACCACAGATGTAAGGAGTTATCAGAAACCATGGTTATGCAACAAAATATTAGTTTAAGATATTCAGCAAAGTTGATTTTTCAAGAATTTCTTAGTTTGTACAGTAATTTTTCAGTTTCCAAAGACAGATGCCAACACTGCTATTTTTAACATTACATTTCTTCACTCTCTGTGAAATATTATAAAATTTTATTACTTTTTCCAAATTTCTTGCTTTGAAATAGAATGTGCAGTGACCCCAATACATTTGTGTTCATTAAAGTACAATTTATTTGAAGAATTTTGACATTTACTCACCTTTTTAAAGACACTGCTATTATCTCTGGTGGATTGACTGGGTTTTGATTTTGTAAAACACAGACACCCTCCTGGCTTGAAGTCATTTCGTGTTTCTTACCCATCTGCAAAATGTTATGTGGTCTGTGATGTTCACCTGAGACTGAAAGATTGTGCGTTTGTGTTCCTGTTGCTAAAGAATGCACTGGCTGAGTACTATACCAGAGCTTTTCCAGGAAGCTACTATCTGCCTCTCCAGAAGACACATTAATTCCTTTGTCAGTTGGCTTTTCATCCCGAAACATTTCAATCATAGCTATCTGGCGCTTCCCTTACCTTTACGGGTTTACCGTTCGTGGGAATGAGGCAGCAGTCTGTCCATATCAAGGTGAAACTTTGTAGATGTCTCCAAAGAGCATAACAGCTCACTGCCACTGTCTGAAAGATAGCCCCTCTCATTCAAAGCATGATCACACTTTTAATTATGCCAGTATCTTTCACCTACGTCGACAGCTTCGTCTGTCCCAGAGTCCCTGCTGCCATATCACTCAGTTGAGAGACATCAAAGACTTAAATCCTATTTTCTACATATCATCTACTTTTTTCATTTGAGCACAGTTTCTACAGTGGATCAAGACTCGTAGCATGTTTGGAATGTAGAGGTGCTTATTCCACAGCTGTGGAATAATTGTACGAAATCTAAGCCATATGTAGTCTGCTGCCTTGAAATCAGGCTGAATTGCTCTGCTGCTTCACGTTTAACTTTTGGGTGGTATTTTATACTTATAGGTAATATTTGGGGGGTTGCTTTTTCTGACAAATTCAAGAGTTAACAATTGAATACAGCAAAACAGGTCAAATTTAATTAAAAAATATTTCAAACACTGTTGGGGTTTTTGTTTTCACTACCTCACAAGGACTGAGCTGACCTGTGTTTTCTTTCCATCAAATAAATAAATTGTTCAAACAAAAAAAATGAAAATGAGCAATCTTAAAAAATGGGAAATTAATTTTGATAAACAATTTCAATTAAATATTGTTTGTTGTTTATCCTAAAGTTATACTGTGATTACATTTCAGTCTTCTTCTTCTTTTCCTTTTGGCTTTTCCCTTCAGGGGTCGCCACAGCGAATCAATTGCCTCCATCTAACCCTGTCCTTTGCATCCTCTTCTCTCACACCAACTACCTTCATGTCCTCTTTCACTACATCCATAAACCTCCTCTTTGGTCTTCCTCTTGGCCTCCTGCCTGGCAGTTCAAAACTCAGCATCCTTCTACCGATATATTCACTATCTCTCCTCTGGACATGTCCAAACCATCTCAGTCTGCCCTCTCTGACTTTATCTCCAAAACCTATAACATGTGCTGTCCCTGTGATGTACTCATTCCTGATCCAGTCCTTCCTGGTCACTCCCAGAGAGAACCTCAGCATCTTCATCTCTGCTACCTCAAGCTCTGTCTCCTGTCTTTTCCTCAGTGACACTGTCTCTTGTCCAAACAACATCGCTGGTCTCACCACAGTTTTGTGCACCTTTCCTTTCATTTTGGCTGAAACTCATCTATCACACATCACACCTGACACTTTTCTCCACCCGTTCCATCCTGCCTGTACACGCTTCTTCACCTCTTTTCCACACTCTCCATTGCTCTGGACTGTTGACCCTAAGTACTTAAAATCCTCCACCTTCTCGATCTCTTCTCCCTGTAACCTCACTCTTCCACTTGTGTCCCTCTCATTCACACACATGTATTCTGTCTTACTGCGGCTAACCTTCATTCCTCTCCTTTCCAGGACAAACCTCCACCTCTCTATCTTCTCCTCCACCTCTTCCCTGCTCTCACTGCAGATCACAATGTCATCTGCAAACATCATAGTCCATGGAGATTCCTGTCTAACCTCGTCTGTCAGCCTGTCCATCACCATAGCAAACAAGAAGGGGCTCAGAGCTGATCCCTGATGCAGTCCCACCTCCACCTTGAACTCCTCTGTCACACCTACAGCACACCTCACCACCGTCTTACAGTCCTCATACATGTCTGCACCGCTCTAACATCTCTGCCACTCCAGACTTCCTCATACAATACCACAGTTCCTCTCTGAGCACCCTGTCATAAGCTTTCTCCAGATCTACAAAAACACAATGCAGCTCCCTCTGGCCTTCTCTGTACTTCTCTATCAACATCCTCAAAGCAAATACTGCATCTGTAGTACTCTTTTTTTGGCATGAAACCATACTGCTGCTCACAAATGTTCACTTCTGCCCTTAGTCTAGCTTCCACTACTCTTTCCCATAACCTCATTGTATGGCTCATCAGCTCTGTAGTTGCCACAACTCTGCACATCTCCCTTGTTCTTAAAAATGGGCACCAGCACACTTCTCCTCCATTCCTCTGGCATCTTCTCACTATCTAAGATCCTGTTGAACAACCCAGTCAGAAACTCTACTGCCACCTCTCCTAGACACTTCCAAACCTCTACAGGTATATCGTCAGGACCGACTGCCTGTCCACACTTCATCCTCTTCAGTGCCCTCCTCACTTCATCCTGGCTAATCTTTGCTACTTCCTGGTCCACAACAGTCACCTCTTCTAGTCTTTGTTCTCTCTCATTTTCCACATTCATCAACTCTTCAAAGTACTCTTTCCATCTTCCCATCACACTACTGGCACCTGTCAATAGACTTCGTTCCTATCCTTAATCACCCGAACCTGCTGCACATCCTTCCCATCTCTGTCTCTCTGTCTTGCCAACCTGTATAGATAAGTCTCTCCCTCCTTACTGTCCAACCTAGCATACAAGTCATCATGAGCTTCTTGTTTGGCCTTTGCTACCTCTACCTTCACCTTACACCGCATCTCCCTGTACTCCTGCCTACTCTCCTCAGTCCTCTAACTGTCCCACTTCTTCTTAGCTAACCTCTTTCTCTGTATACACTCCTGTACCTCCTCATTCCACCACCAAGTCTCCTTATCTACTTTCCTTCCAGATGACACACAAGTACTCTCCTACCTGTCTCCCTGATCACATTAGCTGTAGTTTTCCAGTCATCTGGAAGTACCTCCTGGCCTCCCAGAGCCTGTCTTAACTCCTTCCTAAAGGTCATGCAACACTCTTCCTTTTTTATCTTCCACCATTTCGTCTTCTGCTTCGTCCTTCAGGTTACACCGTCTACACAAGATGTAGTCTACCTGTGTGCTCCTACCACCACTCTTGTAGGTCACCCCATGTTCCTGCCTCTTCTGGAAGAAAGTATTCACTATAGCCATTTCCATCCTTTTTGCAAAGTCAACTACCATCTGTCCTTCTACGTTCCTCTCCTGGATACCAAACCTGCCCATCACTTCCTCATCACCTCTGTTACCTGCACCAACATGTCCATTGAAGTCTGCACCAATGACAACTCTCTCACTTCTAGGTATGCTCTGCATCACTTCATCACATTCCAACTAGAATTTCTCCTCCTCCAGCTCACATCCTGTGGAGCATACCCACTAACAACATTGACCATCACACCTTCTATTTCAAGGTTCAGACTGCTGACACTCTTTTTACCTCCAGGACATTCCTAACAAACTCCTCCTTCAAGATAACTCCTACTCCATTTCTCTTCCCATCTACACCATGATAGAACAACTTGAACCCTGCTCCTAAACTTCTAGCCTTGCTACCTTTCCACCTGGTCTCCTGGACACACAGTATGTCTACCTTCCTACTTTGCATCATGAGTTGTATTGTATCTTACCAGACTGATCAGAAATGCCCTCTGAACTTTATTTTCCAGACAGACTACACAGGTAGTCCTCAACATACGAACATGATTGGTTCAGAGGGGTTGTACGTAAGTTTAATTGTTCATAAGTCATTATTTATTAAATCTCAATCTGCAATTGAGTCATTTGAGGTCATTTAAATGTCAGTACTACTCTAAAGACAAAAGTACTATTTCCTAAGACTTACCAGAAACATTAACATGACATATTGTGTAGTACCGTAACATGACTTTTACATCTCTACCTCTGCTGAATTAATTTTATCTTCTGGGTTGTAGAGGCGAAGTCAAACTTGAAGCCACTGAGGTATTCCATCACACTTATGTGAAGGACACGCTGATGCACTTCAGGATAATCAAGCCTGACACGTCTGTTTTACTTCCATTAAATTTGTTAGTTAACTTGGCCAATAGTTAACATCAAATAGCTAAACATTGCGTTCAGCGTTGGCATCAGTTAATATATCCAGGCAAACACCTGACCCGAAAACGTGTAGCACCTACTGGGGGACAACCTGCCAGCAAAAAAACAATGCATGATAAAATAAAATACAGGTGCTGGTTGTTTTGCGTTAAGTTGTTCTCGATTCTAAGATGGTGATCAAGTTTACATCATTGCACTAGACTAAACGTTTGACCACCACAAATACTGGACTTTTAAAATCTCTAGATAAAAGTTAAAAACACAACACCATGTTACTCCATAGGAATAAAAATATATAATCATATTAAAAAAGGTATGTATATCTACCGTTAAGTGTCACTCGTACTTCATGCATTTGATTGGAATTCAGATCAGTGCATGTTGTTTCGTCTCTATCTGCAACGGTTGCCAAGATATTTGGTGGACTAACTAACGGACGGACGGAGGAACACTGACAATAACAATACATCACCGCTTTGAAGCGGGATGTGACAAGAGGGGGAGTAATGTGTTGGAGATTTACGAATGCAGTGGTGTTGCTCAGCGGGAGAACTGCAGCACAGTAGTCGGATATGGTGGCGCACGTTTGTTCGTATAAGTTGAGGTCTACCTGTACTTGTAGCCTCTAACATGCACTTTTTGATTAACTTGGCCATGTGACTTTCTCACCATGTTACCACAGTAAACATGTTTTAAGATTGGTGACCTGGTCCTCTCTCCCATCTCCCTGATATTTTGCATACTCTTGTTGAGTGATGATGTCAGATCTTGCATTCATTCTACACCGAAAAAAATATTCCATTTACCCTTTTTTGTGAAATTGCGTGTGATCATCACCAACATTTCTCTTTACGGCAGGATTTGAAGAAGACATGAAAGGTTAAAGGTGACAACATGACACTGACTAGATTTTGTTAACTTGTCAGCAAACATGAGCCTAAGCTAAGGTATGATATCTGAAAATGCCCACTGCAAAATTACAATTAAGAAAAGCAGTGTTTAGATTCTGGGAAGTAGTCAGTATTCAAATTTTCAACAATTACGAATGAAGGAATTGAAATCCCATCTTTAGTCACATATAGTCAGTTTACCATTCATGATTTTATCCATTCTTGTGTCCACATAGCGCTTGAAGTGATCAGATATAGCCGGTGTGCAGGTATGGATGTTTTGAATGACATTAGGGTGGCAGGTAATTTAACATCCACCACCAAAATTCAATATCCAACAATGCTTTTTCTCTCGATCCAATTGAGCTAACAATAAAAGAAAAAGAAAGAGAGAAAGAGCTTCCACGTCTTTGTTACCATGGCAGTAAATGAGCCACAGCTTTTCTAAAGGTTAGATACGGACGCTTGTTGGCCAGGAGATTGTTAGTTCAGTCTCTTGGACTGGGAGGATAGTAGAGGAGCCACTCACCCTTCCCTCATTTGCACTGCTGAGGTACTCTTTTGCAAGGCTCTTATGGACCGACTCAGAACAGATTTCTGCACCTTTATGAAAAGTGTAAATATTTCCAAATTGAAGTGCTCAGAGTGCCTTCTCAAAAAGTGCCTTTTTTGAGAAGGCACTCTGAGCACTTCAATTTGGAAATACCGTCTCTGGAGAAAAGATGTCGGTGGAATGATTTTTTCATCAAGGCAGATGTGTTGTTGAAAGAAGGCAAGTGTTTTCAAAAAGAATCATTATGTTGACCTTGGCCCTTAGCACTTAGTGTAGCATGGAGTTTGAATATTTTCTCATGTTATAGCTTCATATGAAAATAATTAGGAACTTAGTAACTTACTAACTGAAAATAATTAGTAACTTTCAAAAGTTAATTTCCCTGACGGAACCTCCTTAAAAGGATCAATAAAGTTCTACTCTAATTTTCACATCTATAAACAGATTTTAATATTGTATTAATATTAATTAATGTCAACACACAAAGCACTGAAAACTGAAGGTAAAACTTTATTTTTGTGCCTGTCTGCTTTAAAACTGTCAAGTTTTTAATATTCAAACATTCTTTGTTACACAGTTCAGGAAGACAACTAAGTGAAGTGTTCGTCCAGTTACCATCCAGGAAGGAGCTCCCAGAATATTATGAGCTGATTAGAAAACCAGTGGACTTCAAAAAAATCAAGGTATGTCAACGATGAGGATCCAGTAAATGACGATGATGAGTGAGGAACAGGAAGTGAGAGGGTGATTTTTTGGGGTGGGGGACTGCTTATTGTAACCTGGGTGCCAAAAGACATGAGGATATGTGATAAAAGTGATTTTAAATTTACAAACAGTTTAATAAAGTTTTTGAACTTTATTAAACTTGAACTTTATTAGACTTTATTAGAACTTTTGATCTTTATTAGACTTGATTAGACTGATGAATAGACACAATCAATATTTAAGGTGCCTGGCTCTACTGTTCCTTTTCTTTTTGGTTCCATTTGCAAAGTGGTATGACAGTGTGGCTTGTCTATGCCTGGGTCTTTATATTTTGTGATATAATTCTTCATCTTATTGGCAAGACATCCAAAATAGGCCTAATCTGGAAATGTAGGAGGGATTAAGAATGTGAATGAAAATCTAGCCAGATCTGCATCAACATTGGCCAGTAATTGGCCAACAATTATTTTATTGTTTTTTAGCAGTCTAGCTATTATCTCCATGCTGACATTTTTTTTTTTTTTTTTTTTGTCAACAGGATCGTGTGAGAAACCATAAATACAGGAGTGTTGGAGACCTGGAAAAGGATGTCATGCTTCTTTGCCATAACGCCCAGACCTTTAACTTGGAGGGATCCCAGGTCAGAGTCTTTTTGTACATTGAACTGATGATTGAGTATGTTTGTAATGGGGAGCCTCGCATCTTGTTTGTCACACTCAAGTTAAAGATCATAAACATCTATTTCAATTACAGAAATCATGAGGTTTAACAGTATGCTAATCATTTATGCTTCAGCAGTCCACTATGTTTGATTGTCTATTGAACCTAATATTTATGAATTATCCTGATATTTGCCACAATTGGAGAAAACAAGATGTGATGGTGTCACCTCAACCTTAAGTGGATTTTGGGTGCAGGTTGGATGCCTCACTGCCCAGATCTACTTCGATGTGCTTCATGATGCTTACTGCTTTCCAGTTTTACTTCATCGGTTGGTCCTTCCAGTATTTATTCAGCCGATACTTTGTTTGTATTCAGTGTTGGTTCTGTCATCACTTCCTCCGGCAGATTGCTCCATAGATTTACAACTTGGTTCTTGAAAGATTGCTGTCTAATTTGTCGTCTGGTGAGCATTTTGGCAAGCTTATAGCTATGTCCTCTGGTGGGTGAATCAACTGCTGTATCCAGAAGAGAATCTACTTCATCATCATACTCATAAAGCATCCTTCACACCTCTAACATGTCCCTATGTAGTCTCCTGAAACTTTTCAGATTTCTTATGACGGATGATGTTATCTCTTATTATTTACTGAAGAACTTTGAATGCAATGCAAGTCAAGTGTACAGATTGATAATTTTTGATTTAGATGTTGCATACCTCCAAAAGTGTTGTGTATTGCCTTTGCCTTTCTGAGCAATGGTTTTGTTTTTTCAAGCAGCCACTTGGCTTTCTTAGTTTCTGCTCTAACTTGGTTACAGAATTTGGGCATATTCTTTGTACTTTTGCCCTTCTCTTGTGTTGAAATTGCTGACATGCTCTATTTTTTCTTCAAACTTGTCATTGCTTGTCTGGGGAAGGAGACTCTTCTCTCCTTCCCTGTGTCTGACACAATGACTGATGGCACATAATTTTCTTCTAATGCTCTTATTTTATTTAAAAGAAAGTTGTATGTCTTATCAGAATCATATTTTAGTTCATTGAATTCACTCTCCCAGTTTATGTCTTGGAAATCTTTGGCCCTGCCTATAAATCTGCTTTATCATAAAGATATTTCTTCCTTGGTTTCCATTCTTCAATTTATAGCACACATATGTGAATTTTATGTATTCAAGTTTTTTGACCAAGGTTATAAGTCCTGTAGATATAACTATATAGTCATGGGTGCTCTGGTTAAAATTCAACATACAATGCAACTGGTCTCTTATTTGAAATCACACCTTTTCCCATGCTCCAGTTCTTTTCCCATTCCTCTCTGCAGCCACTTTTATGTTTATCAGGCTCCTGTTTCTCATATTCCCTGTAAAACACATCAATCATGCCATTCACGGAATTATTTATCCTTCCTTGTTCCTCCATGCAGATTTACGAGGACTCCATTGTCCTTCAGTCTGTATTTAAGAGTGCAAGACAGAAGATTGTCAAGGACGAAGACTCTGAAGAAGACAGTGAAGAGGACGAAGATGATGAGGATGAGTCGGAGACAGAAGGTGAGGGCATACTGTCATTAATAGAACATGTATACAAACACACACACACACTTGCACTTGTGTCATCTCATTTCAGTTTGTCACTGTAAGTGCTGTGGTTTTTAATTCACCTTGCCACCATCCCACTAGGAGCAGTATGCACTGCTGTTGTCTTCATATGGTTGGACAAACATTAGAAATGACTGAGGCTACACAATCATCTACCAGTCTGCTCTTATCAGGTGTACAGCTGTCCTTCATACACAGATATACAGTAGTTATGTACTGTGATACGACTAAAATGATAAGACTAAAAGTAACAAAAGTACACGTGAGGCTCTGAGTAAAATCACCAACACAGATCAATATAGGTTGAGGGCTGTTTCTCTCTGTCTTCTGACCAACTTTATACCACACTTTTTTATCACTAGTTGATGTCTGTTGTACATTGGAAGGTGATTTTTACTTATTGTCATCATCCGAGCCTTTATGTAAGGCGTGGTGGCACCTTAAATCACTCCTGTTTTCTTCTTGTGCTTTATTCAGCAAAGTCAGTGCGGGTTAAGATCAAGCTGAGCAAGGAGGCGCGCACCCATGACAAAGGCAAGAAGAGACAAAGCCGAGGAAAGGCCAAGCCAGTAGTCAGTGACGATGACAGTGATGACGACCAGGACGACAATGTAGGTCCTTCTTTTAAAATGAAACATAAAGGCAAAAACAGCTGTTTATTCAGGACAATGTTTTGTGCTGTCCAGCAACATGATTCCAAAATCTCCCTACTTATTCTCAGCCTGCTCTGTCAGTGACATTCTGGCTTTTCATGTTTGTTATAATGTCTGTAGAGACTGCTTAGTCCAGTTAAATTATCCACGCCTTCAGCTCCCATTCCTGTGCCGGCAACCCAATCGAATATAGAAGTATAGAAAAATAAAGAACTTAGAGACGCGGTAAAGAACAGGGAGCTGATGCTCAGCAGCTGGAGACAAGAATTAGTTTTGATATTAGTTACTAGGTGAAGAAAAATACTTGAAGCATCTGTGCTCTGGGTCATCCCAGATGTTACTAAAGTTTATGAGTTTATGTTCATTTAAATTCTGTTTGCAGAGAACCTACTGCAAGTGGGTTTGCAGCTAATTACTATTTAATTTACAACTGAATGGTTCTAAAATTTTACTTTACATCAAATATTTTATCCAATTACATTTTTATCACAATTCAGACGAGCTTTTCGATACTTTTTGGGCGATCTCAGGATAATCTGCCTTGACTTTAATTCAGAACATTGGCGCAGTTGTGGACGCTTAATTTAGGGGTAATGGCTGGCAACCTGTCAAGTGACCGAGACCTGTCAACAGGGACAGACGCACGGATTTGTCTGTGCGTCATTCTTCAAAATAAAGCATCTTTAAACTGGTAATCAATAAAAAATGAAAAAGTCAAACGTTCTGTCCCGTACGGTACCTAATGTCCCAGGTCGCAACATGGTGGTTGGGGCCACTAACACACTAACATAGACAGATGTAACAAAGAATCTCTGCTCTTAGTTTGACACTTTTTCACTTCAATTCAAATTGATAATTTATATACTGTATAGATATTTTAACTGTTACATAGCACACACACACACACACACACACACACACACACACACACACACACACACAGAGGTGCTCTGTCTCTCTATCTCTCTCGCTCTGAAAATTAAAATAAAATGAAGAAGAAATATAATTAGAAAGTTGTGTTGAGTATGACAATTCCTGTTCATGCATACTTTGTAGCTCATAATTACATCCTACTTCAAGGCAGTGATGTATTATAATTGTCAGTGTTCGTGTGTTTGCCCGTTCGTTTACAACCGTTGCAGATAGAAAGATGAAACAAAAAGCACATTACTCGGACAGCAAAGGGGATGAAAATGAGATGATGACCTTGACCTTGAGAAAACTAGGTCAAGGTCAAATTTCAACTTCTATACACTTAGGAACCGGATAAGATAGAAAGACAAGGGAGAAGGACAGTGTGAGTAAGACTGTAGATCAAAGCTAGAGCTTTGATCAAAGTAGGTCAGAGCACTAGCTTTGATCTTTAACCTATGCAAGTAAGTTGGGGAAAATTTTGAATTCAGGAGTGTTGGGGGATGTTGCAGTCTGTGACTGCATTGGGTCTTGTTTCCTATTACATGTGTTGTATTCATTAATGCACTTCATGTTCTGAGTTCATAAAAAACTTGTTCTATACTTGGTTCCTTTACTGTTGTGGTCAAAAGTATTGAATCTCAATTCTGAGGCTGTTCTGTAAATATTCATTCATACACTTAAGAATATTCATGTTCTACAGTAAGTTCATAAAAAACTTGTTCTGTAAATAGTTCTTTTGTGATCAAAAACATTGATAAATTTTAAAATAAACAATAAATATAGCATCTTCTGATCAATCCATATCAATTTCAGACTTAAAATAATATACCGATTTAAGCCCTACCCATTTCCGGTCAAACCACACCCACTTCCGGTTTAAGTCCCGCCCATTCGGGGTACAGATACAGATAATTTAGATTGTTAAGCAGATACAGATAGTGGTGTACTCAATCATCCCTAATGATAATGCTTTTGAGTTTTGTTTGATTTGCATGAAAAAGTTGTGAAGAGAAGCATAAACTGCTGTTGTTCCATGAATCAACGGTCAGGTATTGTACTGTACTATGATACTGAATACCATAGAATTTTTATCACAAAAATAGTACGGAAAAACTTTTATTTTTTCCATGTATGGCATGAAGTGTTCAACTAGATGTCACTGAATCGCAGAACCCAAATTGATGTATGAAGGTTACATCTGGAGGAAGTCACAAAGTACCTTCATCAGAAATGGAGATGCTGATTTTTTTAATCGTAGTGAAGATGGAAAACCAATGGAGTAAATACTTAAAAGCTCCACATAGAACAGTATGACGCAGAAATAGCTGCCTGTGCGTAAGTGGAAAAGGGTTTAACGTTAAATAATATGATCATTAACTATTCCACCATGAAGACGTATGCATCATCTTTAGCTTCTTGCTTTTCTGTGGTCGTGAACAAACAGGACATGATGATCTAATTTCCTAACCGCATCCTGTATAAGAAGTAGCTTAATAGGTAATCAAAACCTCTGTTGATGTAGTTTTATGATGTAAACAAGCACCTTAATTGTGTGTGAGCAACAAACCTTGCTACACTTGTTCAAATACAAAACATAGAGGCTTGAGGTTTACCAAACAAACCTTTCTGATCTAACGCCTCTAACATTCTGGCACTGATGCTTAATGATAAGACCCAAGGTAGATCAGAAAGAAAGATAAATCTAAAATGTACGTAGTGACAGTTTTTCTGTCTGCGCACCATAGCTATGGGTTCTTTAGGAACAGTATGCCCTTTTTCTGTAATACCATTTTATCATTGCAACTTTTAAACACACAGAAAAAGTGTGTTTCAGGTCAATTCTTGAAAGAGGAACTCATTGTGGTTTCCACTGCAGCGGAGCTCCACTAGGCCAGTTCAACGGAACAGTTTGTAGAATTCTGTCTCCAAATGGCCTTCATGGTCAAATTATTCCCCAGAAACAAGCACTGAACAAAAGGCTATTCAAAAAAAGCATGGCAATTGCCAAGGCCCACAAAATGCTAAAAGGATAGATACTGGAAAAGTGATAGAAGGTGGATTTCTCAAATAAATTTTTAGTTGAGTTACATCACAGGGGCAGCAGTGGCTCAGTGGTAGAGCGGGTTGTCCAATGATTCAAGATCGGCGGTTCGATTCCCGCTCCTGCCGAGTCATTTGTCTTTGTGTCCTTGAGCAAGACACTTTACTCTCTTTGCCTCTAGTGAGGCACTCGCTGGTGTGTGAATGTGTGTGATTGTTCTGGTGGTGGTCGGAGGGGCTGTAGGCACAGGTTGGCCACGCCTCCGTCAGTCTGCCCCAGAGCAGCTGTGAGTACATCCGTAGCTTACCATCACCAAGTATGAGTGAGGAGTGAATGAATAATGGATCCAATGTAAAAGCGACTTTGAGTGTCCAGAAAAGCGCTATATAAGTCTAATCCATTATTAATTATTATTATTATTATCACAACCATCAAATATATTGCAGGAGCCCTATTGGAGACCGCATGGATTCCAGATTCACCCAGAAAAGTTTGGTGGCGGAAAAATCACAGTCTGGGTATATGGGGTATCCAGTATATGGGGTGTGAGAGATTTGTGGGGTAGAAGGCTATCAGAGAAGTATGAGCTACCTCGTACATTCCCATTCCCAGTTTTCAAATTACTCTCTGTAGGTGACAAAAATTTTGTCTCGTCAAAGTCTGACCTGTGTTCATTAAATGAGCATGGGCAGTAGGTTCAAGTCAAGACTTTTGCCCCATTCACCAGGTAACCACAGGCTAAAAATCAAATTAATTCTCCTGACTTTCCAAAGGGCCTTTTGTGTCTTCCATCTGCATCATGACGGGATGCGAGGCTAAGACTCAGGCTTCACCTTCAGACCTCCATTCCTCTAGAGATCCCCAATTTTTTTTTCATTCAATATAATGATTATTACATCCCGCTTCAAAGCGGTGATGTATTGTAATTGTGTTTGTCCGTTCGTTCGTCAGTTCCTTCGTGTGTCCACCAAATATCTTCACAACCATTGCAGATAGAATGATAAAACAAAAAGAACATTACTCGGGCGGCAAAGACGATGAAAATGAGATGATGACCTTGACCTTGAGAAAAGTAAGTCATGGTCAAATTTCAACTTTTGTACACTCAGGAACCGAATAAGATAGAAAGATGAGGGAGAGGGCCAGTTTGAGTAAGACCATAGATCAAAGCTAGTGCTTTGATCAATGACAGTAGGTTAGAGCACTAGCTTTGATCTTTGACCTATACAAGTAGGTCAGGGTAAAATTTTGAATTCAGGGGTGTCGTGGGATGTTGAAGTCTGTGAGTGCATTGGTTTTTGTATTCAGCTTGTACTAGTCAGTGTCACCTCTTATCTCTCCTGACAATAAATCCTCATCACACAGCCTCATCTCCTCATTCCTAATTCTTTTTTTCTCTGTCTGCAGGATCTGTCAGACAAGAGTGACGACTGAGGACAAGAGGATATTGTTTATAACACATAGAAAAAAGGACAGTATCCTCCATTGCTGTTGTCTGTGTATTTTTTTTAAATTTCACTTCATTGTCCGTCTGTGTGCATCTCAAAATATATTACTAATAACCAATAAGCTACAGCAATACCAATCTGCTTATATTCCTGTTTTAAAAACAATTTTGTAGTATATTTTTTGACTTTGTGCTTTAAGGTTTAAATTCTGTATTGAAAAAAAAAGTTTGGCCATGCTATACATGCTTTTGCTCTATTTGTACTTACTTGCTTGCACTTTCAGAAAAGAAAATATCCAAAATTTAAATTAAAAAAAAATGGGAAAGAGGGAGAAAGAAGCTACTTAAAAAAAGGCAATCAAGTTTTACATTTTTTTGTATATTCATTGCTTTATCTTGTGGAGTGCCAAAAGTTGAAAATGTTAAATTCCTCCCCCAAACAGTGATTGTCCCATCATATGTAACCAGCAATTACTTGACTAGATTAATGATTGATCCATTGATTCCACAGTAAAACAAAACAAATAAATATCATCAGTTAATGTAGAATATTATCAAACACAATCATCATAAAATTATTGTAATCAAACTTCAGTCATTAGTATAAGGTGATTAATAAATCCAATCAAATATTTTTCAGAACTAGAGCATGCAGTTCCATAGTGTCTTTCCATGGAATTCAGGGTGGACTTTTGGCTAATGGTAGTGACTTTGACCTCCTGTGGTTATGGAGAACTCTATACCCCAGATTTGCATTTTGCTTAACCCACTGGTTAGTCCCTTTTCTGAGCTCTCATTTTGCAGAAAAAAACCATGCAGTTAAAAATGGGAGCACTGTTTGGCATTCAAACAGAAAAATTATTACAGTGTGAATGTCACACTTAAGTTGTGGTACTTTTTGTATCAGGACTAATAGTGATCGTCAGTCCATGATGTGTGCTTGGATCTTCACTGATGAGGGGTCTAACCTTTTGGCCGGCAATGTGGGTTTAGCGTGTTGTCACATGTGTGAGTGCATGCTTACAAATTACCTGGAATATTTTTCAGTGAATGGTTAAAGAAGCTAACATTAGGTTAATTATCTGACCAGCAAAATAGCTGGAAAACAAAACTTGTCATTTCAGCACATCAGCACTGGCTGAAAATGAAAAGTTTTTGCCTATGTTTACTAGAAATAAAAGAGCCCTTATTAGCAGAAATCGGTTGACATTGTCAGTGGAAAACTGAGAATGAAAAATTATGAGTAAACACAATTATGAGTGTTGAGTTTTTATGTATCTTACCACTTGCACAACAAAATGTCTGCTTGGCCTGATTTGAAAATTAATTGATCATTGCTATGAATTCCGACTGCTTTTTCAATCTGTTTTGTAACCTTGCATAATGTAGAGGGCGCATCATTCTTGTAGATCCATATTTCATTAAATGCTTTCTTCTAATGCTTTTAAATCAGAACAAATACATTTTAAGTATTCACTCAAAGGAGTGTTTGGGTTATTTTGACTGTGAATTGGTCTCAGAGCAGTATTTGGTTTTAAGCTTCAGATTAATTGGGAAACCCTTTGTCCTGTTGAGTGAATCACCATCTACTGTAACAGTGTATGTAGTTTTTAAAGGATCTGGAAGCATGTTGCACCAAGTGGTCCTAAACCAACTTTAAAGAACCAAGTCTCGGCTGGAGTTTTGCTGAAAGAATCAATAGACTTGCAAATATTACACAGAACACAGTGTTATGAAATTACAAATCAATTTTGAGTCAAAATGTTTTGATTTCCATATAGATTGAGGTGTTTGTGTTCCTATCTTAGTTTTTGAGCCTCTATTTTATTGATTTATATGTTTGTTTTTAGCATGGACTTAATTGTCAATATACTATGTACAACATTTTTCTTTGTGTAATTTGTGCTTGCTCACTCTCCATAAGTGTAACTTAATCTTTGCTTTCTTTGCACAGTGTCTTTGTGGTTGTATCTCATAGCCAAGGGCAAATAAAATATCACTGATTTTCAGCATATAAATATTTTCTTATTTATATTTATATATGGGTATCAAAATTTTGAATTTAATTTATAAGTTTGCTACAAATCTAGTTGTTGCCGACAAAGCTGTGGCGCTGGTGCTGCTTTTTAATGCTTCTTCTCAATTCAGTGACAAATGTATTTCAGTGTTTTCTGTTAACCTAAATGGATTAATCTTACGGAAATGGCATTTGTTAAAAGCAAACAAAAAAAAAAAATCAAAGTGAGTCCAGTTGACAGCATCGGAACTCCTCAAACCTTTTAATTATAATAATACTTGTATCTCTCTCATTGAGCTGCTTTACTCTGTTAATGCTGTCAGTGCCATGAAGAGAAGTTACCACAGCCAGCAATGATGATGGGGGAAGCAAAGTCCTGATTTTACCATATCATTGAATATATTGGTAGAAGGATGCTGAGTTTTGAACTGCCAGGCAGGAGGCCTAGAGGAAGACCAAAGAGGAGGTTTATGGATGTAGTGAAAGAGGACATGAAGGTAGTTGGTGTGAGAGAAGAGGATGCAAAGGACAGGGTTAGATGGAGGCAATTGATTCGCTGTGGCGACCCCTGAAGGGAAAAGCCGAAAGGAAAAGAAGATTTAACATCTTTTTAAAGCTCTTAAATGACAAATAGCAGTGACATTTTTATTGTTTTTTAACGCTGACAAAATTTAATTACAGTAAGTAAAAACAGACTTTTGGACCACGCTTGAAAGAGATTCGACCATTTAGCCCAAACTAAAATAAGGGAGGATTCTGCTGTTGCATGAAACACTGGACCGCTTTGCAAGCCAATTCAGCTTACTGTACTTGGCAAACCAACTTCAACGCTCTAGACATGGTCTGGCAATGGTGAAGGGTCCTTTGAATAGAGACAAATCAAAGAGTTAAGCAACTGAGTGTACCACAGTATGGTACGCACCTTAGCCACCTTTTTCCAATACAACATGGCTTACTTGTCTTGTAGTTAGTAAACCACATAGAATAATTAAGCCAAATGAAACATTAGTTTACCCAAAACAGTAACCTTTGAACAATGATAAGATTATAGACGACAGTCTGCCACAAAGTACACTGCCCAGCCAAAAAAAAGTCACACCAATATTTCGTGGTACTGCCTATAGCTTTGATTGCGGTGCGCATTTGCCGCGACATTGTTTTGACAACCTTGTACAACGTCACAGTATTTATTTCTGTCCAGAATTGCATTAATTTTTGGCCGAGTTCTTGTATTGACGTTAGGAGTCAAACCACTCTGCAAGGTCTTCTCCAGCACATCCCATAGACTTTGAATGGGGTTAAGCTCAGGACTGTGGGGGCCAATTGATGTGTCAAAATGATTCTTCACGCTTCCTGGACCACTCTTTCACAATTAGAGTCCGATAAATTTTGACATTGTTGTCCTGAAATGATCGTGCCATCCGGGAGAAAAAATCCATTTATGGGATTGCCTGGTCATTCAGTACATTCAGATACTCAGCTGACTTAATTTTTTTGCCGAATAATATTGCTGAGCCTAGACTTGACCAACCCCTGATCATAACACGATGGCCACACAAGGGCATCCCTGAGCTGTTGTACAGTCTGGGGAGCAACCTGGTGGCGCCTAATGGACTTAAACATAATGCCCCACAGATGTTCTATTGGGTTTAAGTCAGGGGATCGTGAAGGCCATTCAATTGTTTCAAAACCTTCATCCTCCAGGTACTGCCTGCATACTCTTGCCACATGAGGCCAGGCGTGCATTAGGAGGAAACCAGGACCTACTGCAACAGCGAAGGGTCAAACAATGGGTTCAAGGATTTTATCTCGATACCTTATGGCAGTCAGAGCACCATTTCCTAGGCAGTAGAGGTCTGTGCGTCCCTCCATGGATATGCCTCCCCGGACCATCACTGACCCACCACCAAACCTGTCATGTTGAACGACGTTGCAGGCAGCATAACTTTCCCCTTGTCTTCTCCAGACTCTTTCACGTCTATCACAGGTGTTAAGAGTGAACCTGTTCTTGTTTGTGAAAAGTACAGGGCACCAGTGGCAGACTTGCTAAATCTGGTGTTTCGTGAGCAAATGCCAGTCGAGCTCCACGGTGCTGGGCAGTGAGCCCAGGGCCCACTACAGGACATTGGGCCCTCAGGCCACCTTCATGAAGTCTGTTCCTGATTGTTTGGGTAGAGACATTCACACCAGTGGCCCTCTGGAGGTCATCATGTAGGGCACGAGCAGTGCTCAGCCTGTTCCGCCTTGCCCAAAGGAGCAGGTATCGGTTCTGCTGATGGATTGAGGACCTTCTACGGCCCTGTCCAGCTCTCTGGACAGGGCCAACAGTCTCCTGAAATCTTGTCCATGTTCTGGAGATTGTGCTTGGAGACACACTAAACCTTGCTGCAGCATGTGTGGATGTGCCATCCTGGAAAGTTGGACAACCTGTGCAACTTCTGGAGGGTTAAGGAATCGCCTCATACTGCCAGTAAAGATAATTACTCAAGTCAAAACCAGCACAAGTGGAAAACCAGCCAAAAAAGTTCAAGAGGGAGAAACTTGAAATGACCTCCACAATATATTGGTTGGTGTGTTGTCTCTGTTAAATGACTTATTTACTCGATGAAGTCGTGCCACAATATTCTTCCACACAAATGAGTAGTTGGGTTAGACAACCAACACCCTCTCCTTCTCGAAGCATCAAACATGACAGAACCGGCCAGTGACACCATGCTTCTGAGTATGATGTTGCAGGTTCTCCATATCTGTAGAGGTGTCCCTCTAGTGTAAAATTAAAGACTGAGATTTCTCAGTTAACTTGGGCCAAAGGTGGCGGATTGTTTGGGGTAAAATTATTGATTTGCAAGGAAACACTGCAATACTGAAGTGATGCATCACACGGATCTCAGAGATTGAATAGACAACAGTTGGAGTTATTTATGGGTTAAAAGGCGATTCATCAAAGTCATTTCAATGCAAAATGAAATGTTTAAACTTTAATAATTTTTTAAAAATTATTTCTGCCTAATGCACACACCTGTCTAAACCAGCACAACAATCCACTATGGGGTGTGTGCTGTATGTCGTGCCTGTGTTATAATGCTTAGATATTGGAGGGCAGAGGAATGGCCATCATGCTGTACAGCTGGTCTGGCCTTCATACTCTGCCGCACACCAAAAACAGCTTTTCTTTGTGTATTCCTACTAGTTTAAACAGAGCTTCACTAAGCCAATTCCCCCTGAAGAATGACCATTGGACCCTCTTTATCTCCCCCTTTGAAGTGTAGAGCTGTTGGGATAGACATGAGCCCAGGAAGAGAGGGGCAAATTGGATGTAAATCATTGTCTGAGAGCCAAAGATGTCAGCTGGAAAAAGTCAGCTGCCAGTGTAATTTCTGCTATTCCTCTGTAGCTTTTGTCTCGAATCATCACATTCTCCGAGCAGCAGATGCAGTCGTTCCATTCGCGAAGTCATTCAGGGAATTTTCCTTCCTAATGACTCATGAACACTGATATGAAAGGGCCAGGTGCTTCTATTATTTGAGTACAGTATTAGCTGGTGTTATAACCCGTCCACATTCAAGGCGGGAAACAGGCGCTATCAATGTGAATTCTTGCCCAACTTAAAAGGAAGAGTGAGAAAAGGCTTTGTGTCCTTTCGGATTCCTCACTCACTATCAGTTTAACGCATGATCGAGGAAAAGGCAAATTTTCTGCCGCGCTGAGTCCTGGTAAGCTGAAAGGCTGCATCACAGACACAAGAACAATGGGGGTTTTCATGTCCAAACAGAACATGTACGTCCTCAGGTCTTGCAGAAAACAACTGTCAGTTTTGGGGTTAATTAAGTAATTCTAAAATGTCAGGGAATAGTGAAAAACACCATGAGCTATAATACACTAGTGTTGTGTTTTAAAATTTCTTATTTTCTCTCAGTCGACAGTCCAAAGAAGATATTTACTTTGAAATTATTGGGAAAAGTCAAAATGCTCATATTTCACAAGTGGAAACAGCAAACGTTTGACATTTTCCTGACAAACCTCAAATGTCTGTAGTAAACAAGTACATTATCCAAATTATTATTCATTTATATGTTTTACTAGCTAGTGAATAGTAACACCTCGACTACTGAGCCACACATGTCAATCAGAAAGTCAGATCAAGATCTATCAGATCTTGATCTGTGGTTCCATAACGCATACATATTTTAATAGAATCAGACCAATGATAATGTCTAGTTTGTTATAAAAGTATACCATTTAGAAGTTTTAAAGTTTAACTTGCTTCTATCAGGACAGGTTTACCTAAAGTCAGAATAAATAAATTTCAAAATGTCTAAATAAACTTAACATTTCAGTTGTATGTTGGAATTTAAGGTCTGCTTAAATTTGGGAATTAGATTGTATTCTAGAATACAAGGCCGCATGCCTCAAATATGCCAGATATTGTCACTATGAAATGAAAGAAAGGATCCCCAAGATCACCGTTTTCTCTTAGTTGTGCAAATGAAATCCTTAATTATGTGAGGGAATTTTGATTGCTAAACATTTGTCAAATATCACGACCCCCCTACCACAACCCTCTCTTTTTTTAGGCATTTCACTTCCTTTCAACATCTGTTTGTGTGGCCCTTTCCTACAACAAAAAGTTAATCGTAGTGCCTTATATTAATATAAAATAAGAAAACTATAATGTGTAAGATCATAAAACATACATGAAACAGATTGTTGAAGCGCTGCTAGGTATTTAAAGATATTCAAATATGTTAGACATACGTATGGTAAATGTCCAGCATGAGCTCAATCTGAAATTTCACAGAGAATGCAGTTGTTCAGTGACACTCAGTTCAAAATAAAAGCTGCATCCCAAGGTCAAGACTGAGTGGCTCTCTGTGCAAGGGAAGGATTCCTGTTCAAAGAGATAAAAAAACAAACCCTCAATTCGACTTAATGGTTTGTCAGTTTACCAAAGAGAAAACCAGTATGTCTGCTGTGTGTGTATAGAGTGTATATTTCTGGCATGGCTATGCATTAAATGTGAACAGTCTGATAATGGCCAGGCAACATTTCTGAAAGCCCTTGATGGCTGGTTGGGGGCAGATGATGCCTCTGAAGAAAGATGAGTTGATGACCAATCTGATAAACAAGAAAAACTACAGTAAAAGATGCTGCTACTACTGGGGAAAAAAAATTATTTGTCCTGATATGGACAAAGTATAACCTCTATTGTAAGTAAATAATTGAGGAATTACATGGACAGTGCTGTGGTTGAAATGTGCCCAAAATGTTAAAATAAGCAAATTAAAGAAAGTATGAAGGAGCTGCACATCTTCATGGACAAACGTGTGAAATTTCATTGAATTCTGTCCTGTGGTCTGTGAGAGATATTTGGGAGACCCCCTGTCAAATCAAGGGTGCATCGATTTAAACTGGGTTCAAATCATAGAAAGTATATAATACAGACCATGTCCATTTTTCTGAAGTTATTTTTGTGAGATCACTCAGGATCTCACAAAGAAAACTCAAAGGGATAATTGGTGCCAATGGCAGCAGGATGATGGATTACAAAGAGAAATGACAGAAGACTGCCCTTCTGATAATATTTTCCCTGCAGCTGCACCATCTGGGTTTTAACAAATACAGTTCGCCTTTGCGCATTTGCACATCAAAGCTTGCAACTTCACCTCATCGCAGATTTTTGGTAGTAGCAGTCACGTGATACCGTACGCGCATTCTATTGGCTGTCGGCATCAGGAAGTGCACTCGGTTCCATGAGTCTCGGACTTACATGAGACATAAAAGTGCTTTAATGTCTGAGAAAAGGTAATAGAGATAGAAGGTGGTTTAATATCAGTATGGGGAGAGTCAGTCATTTTCACAACCTGCTTACGCAGGTTGCGGGGGAGCCGGTGCCTATCCCGGCAGTCTCAGGGCGTGAGGCGGGGGACACTCCGGGCACGACGCCAGTGTACCGTGGAGCCACATACAGACAAACAATCACTCACACACACACACACACACTCACTCCTACGGTCAATTTGGGACCTGCCAATCAACCTGAAGTGCATGCTTTTGGAGGTGGGAGGAAGCTGGAGAACCCGGAGAGAACCCACGCAGACACGGGGAGAGCATACGAACTCCGCACAGAGCGGGACTTGAACCCGGGTCCGCCGTGTTGTGAGGCGACAGCGCTACCCACTGCGCCACCCACTGCGCCACCGTGCCGCCCTATGGGGAGAGTCATAAACGTTTAAATTACAGTATTTTCCACACTATTAGGCACACTTAAATGCGTTTAATTTTCTCAAAAACCGACAGTGCACCTTATAATCCAGTGCGCCTTAAATGTGAAAACAGTTTTAAAATAGGCCATTCATTGAAGGTGTGCCTTATAATGGACCCCATGCTGTTGGATCCAGGTCCCTCTCTGCCAAGTATTGTGTGCTGGCTGCAGGCGCATCTGTCTCCACACGTTAAAAGATGTCACACGGAACTCATCCCACATCACACCCAGGATAGAAAGGATTGTGAAGTCTGGCAGTCCCTAGCCACAACCAGGCACACAGGCGGTGGGTGCAAGTTGATCGCTAAGCTCTTGAATGAAGCAGAAAGAGCTTTTCTCTAGCTGCACCCATGACTGAGCAGTCCTTTTAAGGATTCACTCTGCTCATCCCAGTAGGGGAGTGGGTTAGAAAAGGTACCCTAAATATAGCCTATCTCTTTTTTTTCCCCTTGTCTTGACCACCGCATTGAGAGGGGTCACCGCCATACGGTGATTTTGGAACCTGGAGTGCGAACCCTCATGGACAACCGAGCCAGTGAACGACCTGCAAGACGAACAGCCATCATCTCCAGGGTACTAAATAGATTCCAAATTGACATCACAACTCTTGCTGAAACCAGCTTGGCTGATGAAGGGCAGCTGATGGAGGAAAACTAGGATAGACAGAAATCCCTCGTTACTGTTTAAAACACTTTTGTATACTTTTGTAAACTTGTAGGTTATGCCATTAAAAACAAACTCATCAACCATCTCCAGGAACTTCCTTGTTCGCTTCATCAAGCGCGCTAATGACTGTAAGCCTGAAGCTTGCAAATAGACAGATGGCCAGTTATTAGCGCTTATGCCCCAACACTTCATGGATGTGAAGGAGGCTTTCTATGCTGACTGGATACAATTCTATCCAAAGACCCCAAGGAAGATAAGCTAATCCTTCTTGCAGATATTAATGCCAAAGTTGGGCAGTAAGACAGAGTACATTTGAGAGGGACACAAGTGGAACAGTGAGGTTACAGGGAGAAGAGCTCAAGAAGGTGGAGGATTTTAAGTACTTAGGGTCAACAATCCAGAGCAATGGAGAGTGTGGAAAAGAGGTGAAGAAGCGTGTACAGGCAGGATGGAACGGGTGGAGGAAAGTGTCAGGTGTGATGTGTGATTGAAGAATTTCAGCTAAAATGAAAGGAAAGGTGGACAAAACTGTGGTGAGACCGGCGATGTTGTTTGGTCAGAGACAGTGTCACTGAGGAAAAGACAGGAGACAGAACTGGAGGTAGCAGAGATGAAGATGCTGAGGTTCTCTTTGGGAGTGAACAGGATGGATAGGATCAGGAATGAGTACATCAGAGGGACAGCACATGTTAGAGGTTTTGGAGATCAAGTCGGAGAGGCCAGACTGAGATGGTTTGGACGTGTTTAGAGGAGAGATAGTGAATATATTGGTAGAAGGATGCTGAAATTTGAACTGCCAGGCAGGAGGCCTAGAGGAAGACTAAAGAGGAGGTTTATGGATATAGTGAAAGAGGACATGAAGGTAGTTGGTATGAGAGAAGAGGATGCAGAAGACAGCGTTATATGGAGGCAACTGATTCATTGTGGCGACCCCTGAAGGGGAAAGCCGAAAGGAGAAGAAGACAGGTTTGTAAAATGTTTTACAGTACTTCATGGCTTTTGTTTCATGGTTTGTCAGAGAAACTCAGTGGACTTTGTTTATTAAAATAAACATAGCTGAATGTGACTAGACATATAGCTCATAACTTTCACAGTTTTGAAAACAAAACCATTTATTAAATGCAACTTAATTTCTCAGACTAGCCAATGAATAAACATAGCTTTTAATCTATCCCTAATAATAGTTTTAATGTCTGAAAAGTGTCTGAATTCAAGTGATGTGTGTAGTACTGGTCTGTTGTTTAAGTCCATATTTCATATGTAATGGTTGTTAAAAGATGCATCTCCGCCTATACATTTGAATAAGCTCACCTGAAAATTTCACACTGTCACGCTTTAACTCCAACTACTACCTGATCAACCAATCATGGCATCTGCCAGAAGGAATCACGTGAACAATATGGCGCTTTTCGTCCACACGACAACGCAGATATCTGGGAAGAAAACGCTGGCCAAAGTGAGGTTCTTGCATACTTTCTTGTTTTGCTGACATTTTTATTCACAGGTTTTCTGCAAAATGCCACACACTTCAAACTCATACTGATATTTTAGCATCCAGTAGATGCCGTACTAGAGCAAATGAAACCTCATGAAGCTTCGAACGGCGGTGAACCGATTAGAATGAAAAGCTTCAATGCTTCATGGGGCTTCATCTGCCCATCACTAACTATACATGGACTTCCCAGTTAACATAATTTTAGAGTGTCATAACTGTGTCATAACAATTTTCATGTTTTTGAGCAGAAAGTCCAAACAGCAGAAACAACACAGAAAACTGCAATGAATTCTGAGTGAAACTAGCTAGCTAGCACGAACAGTCTGTCCAGCTATGGTTTCTGTTTGGATGGAAAAATCGATATAGTATCCAAAATGCTCCTCGTGTATCAGACTAAAATGGTCTTTAAGTAACTACATACAGTACAGTTCTGTTCATGTAGTGAGCTAACAGAACTATCACTTCTCTAAAATTTCTTTTCCATTTGCTCTTTTGACAGGTGTCTTTTCCTTTAACGTTAGCTCCTTTCCCAATTTCACGATTAGTTAGCTTTCTTTCTCTAGCTAGCCTGCTAACATTCATTTACAGCTTTGCAATGCCAGCCCAGCGCAATCCATGATTTGCCAACACAAAGTCGTTACGTCACCATGTTGATTTTTGACCACGTTGAGTGCACTTGGTTTATGATACCAATACACTTGTTTTCATATGTTTGGTATGAAGTCTGATATTATTGTTTAATTGTGGAATTTCCCGCTAGTTATAATATATATTGATATTACGCCATTGCAGCATCATTACCGTCGTATTTTTAGTAGAATTAGCCAGTGTGTGCTGTTTTTAGTGCTTGTACTCTATGTAGCTGCAGTAATAACTATAATAGAGTTATATGACATAAAACTGAGAGAAGAGGATGCAAAAGAAAAGGTTAGATGGAGGCAACTGATTCGCTGTGGCGACCCCTGAAGGGAAAAGCCAAAAGGAGAAGAAGAAGTAGTTGGGCAAAACCATGAAAGGCACACCGGGGAGAGAAGGGATTGGAAACATCAACTCCAATGGCTTAATGCTTTAACCAAGTAATCTGAATATGACATGGTCATCACCAATACCCTTTTTCACCAACATGTGGACAAACAACTGCAAGATCTTCATCAAAACAAAGGGGCTTTATCCCGAGCAAATGAAAACAAAGGTGATCTCCCAATAAGGTATGACCAAAAATAAAAACTCTGTAATTTCTAAACAGCAGACAAAAGCCATTTCTGCATAGTCTGAAGAAATTAAAGATCTTGTACAGAGAACTGCTGAGCAAGACAGTTTGGAGTTGACAACAGATCACTTTGTGGATTATGCCCCATCTGACCCGAATGGAATTACTGCAACGGAATCACTTCAATAGTGGGAGCCTCTACATTAATTTTGGACATGTCAAGGATTCCATAAAACAGATTAAAAACCATCAACATCATCAATGTCACAAACATGGATTAATGAACAAAAAAACATGGATTTCTGCTTGGAGGGTTAACATTAAGTTTCAGACTTTAAAGGACATGTTGATATCTGCTGACAATATAATGAAATGTGTCTGTCTGCTGAAGGAGGTTAATATGATCATTATATTCTTGTGGAGAACACTGGCAAGGTCAACTTCTTGTTTTGGGTCATGACCGAAAGAACGAGATCACCGATACAAGCGGCAGAAATGGGCTTTCTCAGGCAGATAGCTGGTGTCTCCCTTAGAGATAAGGTGAGAAACACTGCTCTTTGTGAGGTCCTCAGAGTTGATCTGCTGCTTCTTCGCGTGGAAAGGAGTCAGCTGAGGTGGTTTGGGCATCTGGTGCGGATGCCTTCGCTGCGCCTCCTGGGGAGGTGTTTCTGGCACGTCCAGCTGGGAGGAGACCTCGGGGCAGACCCGGGACAGGGTGGAGGGATTATATCTCAACACTGACCTGGGAATACCTTGGGATCCCCCAGTCAGAGCTGGTGGATGTGGCTGGGGAAAGGGAAGTTTGGGGCTCCTTGTTGAGGCTGCTGCCCCAGCGACCCGATTCCGGATAAGCGGTGGAAGATGGATGGATGATGTTAACAAACCTTGCTGTTCCTAGGAAGAATGTAAACATGGTTATTTTCTAGGTTTTATCTGGGACAAAGGCTAACATCTGGAAGTGGATAAGGGTATGAACGTCCGTCAAAATTCAATGTATGAACTGGTTGAAAACATTTAATGTCTGAATTGGCTGTCAAAACGCGCACCTCTATTGAACTGAATGGATGATTTATAACAACAATGTACCAAAGTAAAATAATTTAAATGTGACATGCAATGTATGAATTTGGTTGATAATGTGTTGCAATGAGAGAGATGTTGTTGATTCTGGGGACGGGAATTTTACAACCCAATGGGTTCTACCCGTCAACCTTTTTTTTTCTTTTCAGATGTTGTTGTTGATGTTCCAAAACTGATGAAAGTGAAGTCTGCTGTAATAACATGTCTGGAAAGAGAAAAAAAAACTTAATAAAACTAATGAATGAAAGAGATGTTTGTTGAATCTGGATGACGGGGATTTCACAAGCCTATTGGCTTCTACCCGTCAGCCCTTTATTTTTCGGATGTTGTTGTTAATGTTCTAAATGTGATGAAGGTGCGAAGCCTTTATATTAACCTGCCCGAAAATAAATAAATGAAACAATCCCCACAGTGCTGCTGTGCAGAAGCGCAAATGGAAGAAAAGTCCACCGCCACCAATAAGGTTCCACCAAAACCCCAAACTACCACTGCCTACCCATGACCACATTGCACCAAAGTACGTGGGTCCAGGATTGGCCTCTTTGTGCACCTGAAAACCCACAAGGACCAAGAAAAGAGGACAGACTCTAAGATGAGGGTCTGCCGATAATGCGATGAATCTCCACAGCTGTGGGTAAGCGGAGGGAAAGAAGAGGCCAACTCCTGACCCTCACAACAGTCAAGCTGGATTTTTTTCAAGAGGCAAGAAAGAAGGACCTCTATGAGATGTGTGTCAACGTGTTGAATATTGGATCATTTGGTGATGTTAGGGAGTCAAAGTAGGCCAAATTTTTCGGCCCAGACTCTTTCCTGAAGGGCAGTTAGCGGAGCCTGTACAATTTGCTCGTTGAACCGTAGGCAGCAAAACGCCAGTCAAAGGCCGTACACGGCGCTATAACCACAAATAGAAACACCATCTGGCGGCAGTTTGACCTGCTCAAAAGGTGGGGTTCCATGTAGTGATGTGACGCTGGGGATCGAAGCTCCGAAGCATGTGCCGAGTAGGGAAGGGGCGTTCCCATGAAGCGCGTATCGAGGCTTGCTTCATCTAAGGGAGGAGCTGAAAAGGATGACGTCTAAATCATCGCCGGCAGTGAGGCTTCGGGCATGACGTTCCGTATCAAGGCTTCCATCACGGGAACGCATTGCTATGCGGCTGATACCACGTGACTGATTCGACTTGTGACACGTGCATTAAAACCGATATAGAGCGATCACACTCTATTTAGAATGTGGTTGTTTGGTGGAGAGTTGTGGTTAGCTAGTGTGAGGACAGTTTGGAATTTGATTAGAGTCAGACATATTTTGGAGGGAGACATAGATAGTGTGGAGAGAGTTGGTTTGGGACAGAATCAGGAAATGGAACCTGCCACAGTGGAGAAATTAATGTTTTAAAAAATTTTTTAAAACATAATTTTATTTTTACTTATATATACTATAAGTATATACAAATATATATGTGTATCTAAGTATATATACTACTGTAATTTGATCCCCAAATAAAAACCAATGATGTCACCAAAGCATAATCACTGGCCATACCTCAATGTTACAGAAGCACAATCATTGTCCCAACCCCAACCACCCTCCCCTCACTACACATGCTTATTTTGTTTTTCCTCATGTCCAAATAATCACTTTCCATACTGCCGGTGTGTGTGTATGTTATATATATATATTACAATCACTAAACTATACATGTTTTGCATACTTTTTTATTTTGCTGACAGTTTTATTCACAGGCTTTCTGCAAAATACCGCACACTTCAAACTAATGGCAACTAATATTTTACCATCCAGCAGATGTCGTACTAGAGCAAAAGAAGCCTAATGAAGCTTCGAACCAGCGTGAACCGATTGGGATGAAAAGCTTCAATGCTTCATGGGGCTTCTACCCATCACTAGTTCCATGGGGTAAGATGACTTTTGATGATTAATTTTTGATTGCAGTGATATTTTGGAGTTGTTGGTGCAGGATGTTTTTGTTTTTGTTGTAGTGGACCTAGGTTGAACAGACAAATTTGAAACTTCTCTTCTCTTCTCTGTGTACCTAACAAATTGTTAGAGAACGAACTCCCTCCCTCAGTACCTTTGCAACCGGTTTTAAACCGGCGAGTTTTATTTGTACAGTATAAGCAAGCTCTAAAAATCATGGACAAAAAAACAATTAGATACCACCACTGCCATATCCTCAAAATATAACTTGCTAAATATGGAAAGCTTTAGTGATCCATAATTTCTAAATCTAATTTTCAAACGTATAAACAACTTAGCACCTGAACCCCTCAGTTGATTTATTGAGATAAAAAAGCAACAGTTACTAGAAGCTCCTCTGACCTAAATTGCAAAATCCCATTCTGCAGGACAACTTTCCGACAGACATCTTTCCCCTGTGAGTGTTAGACTCACAAATTCACTGTTATCAGATGTAAAATCCAAACTCAGGTAGTAAGATGTTTCCCACCAGTACCAAACCTGGTTAAAGACAAAACGCAAGTGTCCTCATCTATACTGTGTATATTGTGTGGTGAATTAGTGAGTGAATTAATGCATGGCTCAGATAACATAAACGCAGGACTTTACTATTGATCTGTGTGGTATGACCATTGTAAATGATATTGCATATTGTACATTTTATCAGATCACTAAAAATAATATTAAACTATATGGAATAATTGTTGTTAAATGATGTATATTCATATACTGCAATGTTGTGGAAGTGCCGGCCGGGGATGGGAGTTGAGAATTAACACTATAAACTCTATATGCATCACATCAGCTGCAAGCTTGTAACTATTTTTTACTGCATTTTCCCTGTCAAAAAACGAAGGGAAGAAAAGAAAATAAAGTTTGGGATGTAAAGACCCTAAACTGAAGCAGGTTCAGTACCTGCAGCAGCAGGTATTCATGTTCTTTGACTCACCTGCTCAGACTCAGGAGTCCTTCAGAGTCAAGCATGATGACTGAGCTTAAATGGAAGCCGCATACTTCTGTGCCAAACTATGCTACTTCAGGACAGATCAAACATTTTGAATGTGGAGGTGTTGGAAAGAAAATGTTTGCTCCGTCACCATCTCTACTACAATGTTTAACTATCTCTGCCCCTACATCTTGTTCTTGACTGAACAAGATGTAGGGGCACCTAAATCAACTTGCTTGAACCATCTGTGTTTCAGTCATATAGCTCTGTTTCTTCTTGTGCTTATCCTGCGCCGCTTAATTACCGATCATAAATAACCTGTCAATACCAACTGCAATACCTGTCAATACCTTGATTTGGAAAATATTTGCCATAAAACCTTTTCACAAACCACATGTACAGTACAGTGCTGGACAAAAACAACAACAGTCGCTCAGCAGCAAGAGACGTTACAAAGAGTTTTGGAAAAAAGAACGCTAATAAGCAGAAACTCCTTCGATATAGCTGGGTTTGCGAGGTTAACAACAAGGTTTTTGTTGGTGATGACAAATTGGTTAGCCCTGATCGCTTGAACATGTACTTTTGCAAGTGTATTGAAATTACCACATAGTAGTGATGTGATGCAAGGGATTGAAGCTCCGAAGCATGTGCCGAGTAGGAGAGGGGCATTCCTGTGAAGCGTGTATCGAGGCTTGCTTCATCTAAGGGAGGAGCTGAAAAGGATGACGTCCGAAGCCTCGCCGGGCAGCGAGGCTTCGGACGTGACTTCTGTATCGATGCTTCGATCACGGGAACGCCCCGCTACGTGGCTGATACCACGTGACTGATTCGGCTGGTGATCCGTGCATTAACCCCGATATAAAGCGATCACAATCCATTCAGAATGTGGTTGTTTGGTGGAGAGCTCTGGTTAGCTAGTGTGGAGACAGTTTTGAATTTGGATAGAGTCTGTGTGTGTTTATATATATATATATATATATATATATATATATATATATATATATATATAAACATACACATTAGTGCTGACAGGCGATTAAAAAAATTAATCTAAATAATTACCGGATTTGTAATTAATTCATCTAATTAATCGCACTTTAATCTCATACCTACTAAAGGCCCCCAAATAAAGAATTTGAATTCTAGGACATGACAAAATTGTAGTGCATGACTAATCAATAGAATGCACCAAGAAGAGAAGATTTGAAATCCGCATTTTTATTGGTTAAGTGTGCTTTATAAATGAAATTCAAAAGAAAAAATGCCAAGCACATCAGCAAACCAATTAGGCCAGGTGCATTTCTCAAAAATGCAATAAAAATACAGTTAAATAAGATAAATAAAATTCAGACATAAAATAAGGCTGAGTCTCAAATAGGCACATAAGCAGACTCTCAATCAAAATGAATACTAAAGCTGACTCAATACAGCAATTCAAAATGAATAGTATAACATGCCTCTATAGATAAGGCAACTAAATAGCAAGATGCAAACAGGCTTTTGGCTTTTCCTTTAAAAGGGTAAGCTAACGTTCAACTCTGTGTCCTTGACATGTTTTGCATTTAAATGATACGTTAGGCTGGAGCTGCTTTGGTGATATGAAAATTCTCTTTTACGAAATAACAATAATAGATTTATATAGCACTTTTCTGGACACTCAAAGATGCTTTACATCAGATCCATTATTCATTCACTCCTCATTCATACTTGGTGATGGCAACTACATGTGTAGCCACAGCTGCCCTGGGGCAGACTGACGGAGGGTCTACAGCGCAGATTGGCAGCGCAGAATCACTGCGTTTTTGTTGATAGTCCCGTCTTTGTTCTTTTTAGAAATAAAATTTCCACCCAAAGGTCAGAGTGGGCTTGCCTCGCTCTCCTGTGTCGCGTCCATCTCTGTTGTCAGTCACTCTGCTTTTGACTAGTGGCGCAGGTAGGAAGATACGTCACTGCAGCCTACGGGTCACTAAATGGGACAAATTTAAAATGCTTGCGCATCGACTTGCCACTCACGATTAATTGCTTTAATTTTTATAGCGCGTTAATTTGCAGCGTAATTAATCTAACGCATTAAAGTGACAGCCCTAATATGTATATACTGTATATTACAGTCACTAAAATATACATGTTTTGCATTCTTCTTTATTTTGCTAACAGTTTTATTCACAGGCTTTCTGCAAAATATTACACACTTCAAACTCATGCCACCTGATATTTTACCCTCAAGTAGAGTTTGAACTAGAGCAAATGAAGCCTCATGAAGCTTTGAACCAGGGTGAACCGATTGGGATGAAAAGCTTCAATGCTTCATGGGGCTTCATCCGCCCATCACTACCACATGGCATTATGTACACTCTCAAGGACTGACCTCTACTGGTGCCCATCATATGCCACCAAAGCTAGAGCCAGGTGGAGCGCAGATTGCAAAATTGAATCAAAGGTGAGATACAATCTGTGATGAAATTCAGACAAAAATGCCCATCATGGAAGAAAAGACTGAAAGTAAACTGAGAAATCTGATAAAATAAGTACCAGAAAAAGTTTCCAAAAAATGGACATCAGAAAAAAAAAAAGTGAAACTGCAACAAAATTAGAATATATGTTAAGCTTTACAGCTCTAAAAAGCAGATTTGCAAACAATGAAAAAAATCAACAGGCTGAAAACACAAATGAGTAAATAAAAACCAAAAGGTAGCAAAGCAAAATGAACGAGGAAAAGGAACAAGGAAAAGGAGCAAGCAGCTGCGAGATGACCAGGTTCACAAACATTACTGAGATCTCTGGCAGAGAAGTGGAGGAATGACTCGTTGGATATAGGGAGGATGATGACAGATTCAACGCAGGTGTGTCTCATCAGCTGCCTGCCTGAGATGCGCCTGCCTCCTGTGACACAAACCCAAATCACCGGTAGGCAGGGAAACAGAAAACAAAGATGTACACAAACACAAAATGCGATCTTAACAGTAAAAGTAAAATGAGAAAGTAAAATGAAGTAAGAACAACAAAGAAAATTACAAAGCAACTTTTCAACTATGAAAACTGTAGCAATTACAACACTATTAGCACAAACAGTACAGGAGTAAGAAGAAAGACCATACAGGAAGGTGAGCTGCTGGTATATTATACAAATGCTTATTCAGTCATCAACAAAATGGAGGAGCCACACTCAGTAGCTACAACTGCACAACCTCACACCATTGCTATAACAGAGCTAAAACCAAAGTATTATAGATATACTTATAGATAATACTATAGATTTATCCATTTATCTATACTATAGATAAATGGATTATACCCGCCTTACTCGCAAAGCAGTAAGCATTGTGGGTGACCACACACACCCGACCCATAACCCTCTCAGCCTGCTGCTATCAGGAAGAAGACCAAAGAGTCTGAAGACCAGGGAAAGCCAATTGTGTAACAGCTTCTTCCACCAGGTTGTCAGGAAGCTGAACTCTATCCCCCTCCCTGCTACCTTTACCCTCACCCACCCCCATCCCCCATTGGGATGACCTTGCATATCCTGGGTGTATCCCGGCTTTACGCCCGTAGCAAGCTAGAATAAGCTCGAGCAGACCCGTGACCTGCAAGGTGGATAAGTAGCTGTAGATGAGAAAATCGTCTCATCTTCAAGAAAATGGATGGAGAAACAAATGAAAGAATAACAAAAAAACAAGCACAGAACTACAAAAAAAAGGCATTTATTCATTACAGATTATTTGAAGAGATGTAGATGCAGATCCAGATAATGGTGTGCTCACTTAACCCTATTTCACTGAATATAATACAGTATCCTACTTCACCGCAGCCGAATAAAAGTGAAATGGATTTTCTGAATGACTCGCTGGAGATGAACTGCCCATGAGCAGGAGACAGACGTTCTTTTTGCAGCCTGCCCACACATACCCTCCTGACCAAATATTCAGCAGGCATGTAGGGAAACCATCGTTCTGCATTCCTGCAATCCCCTGGGGTCTGCAGAAAGACGAGTTTCATGGAGATCACATGAGGACTATGAAAGAAGACTTTCTCAAGGCACTGGCTGATTTGCAAGAAAGAAGCACAAGTAACCATCACATGGGTTTATGTTGAAAGACACGTTAACACTCGGTCTCCCAGAATTCTGCAACTACTAGAACTCCCATAGGCAGTCATTTTGACTGCTCAGACATTATTTGCATATAATTAGGATTTTCATTAAAATGTCCAAGAATAAATTGTTGGAATAGGTAAACACATCAGGACACTTAATTAAAACTATATAATGATTGAGTCTTTTATTTATGTAATTGATACAACATAACTTCTCTGCAATTACACATCCAAACTCAAACTTTGAAATAAAAACAAATGTCTCTGTGAAATTAAAACAATTGTATCCTGCTTCAAAATAGATTGATGTCATCATTATACCTCAACCATGTAAATTATTAACTATTATGAACATTCCAAAATGTTTTCTTCCAGCCAGCTGGAAACACTGCTATTACAATGCCAAGTTGTTTTGCTTATGGCTCGCAAACACTGATACTTCCCCCCATTCAGCACAGGTAACTTGTGGTGAGGGGGGAAATATAACCACTGATAACTTCTTTACTTCTTCTGATTTTTCCAAAACACTTGAGACCCAGAAAACCAGACTGGTTGATCCAGTAAATAAGAGTAGACAAGAGCTTCCTCTATTTGTAAAGGAGCAAAGGCCTGACTCCAGTGCTGATAAGCCGCTGGAGTTTTTTTTCAGCATCATATAAGGTGGCGTACCAAACTGCTCAGTGCAGAAAACCCCCCCCAAACCATAGCAGAGGAGCTGAAACATTGAAGGAGCTGAGAGTTCAGTACAGCATAATGTTTTAAACTTTGCTTTGAACAGGTGTACTGCCTAAACGTGCTCATTGTGGCCATTAATCCTGACTTCCTTCTTTTGATAAAAAGAAGAAAATTTTCAGAACAAATTGCTTTATTAATTTTTTTTTGGAAGTGTTTTATACATTGTGCTCCTTGTTAATGTTACTGAACTGAATTTGATTATTTTTTATTATTTATTTATTTTATTTTATTTTATTGATCAGTAAGAAATGGTGTAATAAGTTGGTCAAAAACGTTTACAGTTTAAACAAGGTTTTTTTATCCGTCCATCCATCCATCCATCCATCCATCCATCCATCCATTCATCCATCATCAACCGCTTATCAGGGGCCGGATTGCGGGGGCAACAGTCTCAGCAGGGATGCCCATGCTTTCCTCTCCCCAGACACCTCCTCCAACTCCTCTGGGGGGAGCCCGAAGCGTTCCCAGGCCAGCTGAGAGACATAGTCCCTCCAGTGTATCCTAGGTCTTCCTCGAGGTCTCCTCCCGGTAGGACATGCCCGGAACACCTCCTCAGGGAAGCATCCAGGAAGCATCCGGAACAGATGCCCGAGCCACCTCAGCTGGCTCCGCTCAGTCACCAGCTCCTCCCTGGTGACTGAGCTCCTCACCTTATCTTTAAGGGTGCACCCAGCCACTCTACGGAGGAAACTCATTTCAGCCGCTTGTATCCGGGATCTTGACCTATGGTCATGACCCAAAGCTCATGACCATAGGTGAGAGTAGGAATGTAGATTGACTGGTAAATCAATGCGCCTAGAAATTCTGTCCATGAAGATCATGAACAGAACCGGTGATAGAGGACAGCCCTGCCGGAGTCCAACATGCACCTGGAACAGGTCTGACTTACTGCCGGCAATGCGAACCAAGCTCTGGCTTTGATCATACAGGAACCGGACAGCCCTCAGCAAGGGGCCCTGGACCTCATACTACCGAAGCACTCCTCACAAGATACCACGAGGGTCACGATCAAATGCCTTCTTCAGGTCCACAAAACACATGTGGACTGGTTGGGCAAACTCCCATGAACCCTCGATTACTCGATGGAGAGTGTAGTGCTGGTCCAGTGTTCCACGACCGGGACGAAAACCACATTGTTCCTCCTGAATCTGCGGTTCAGCTATCGGTCTAATCCTCCTCTCCAGTACCCTGGAATACACTTTCCCCGGGAGGCTGAGGAATGTGATCCCCGTATAGTTGGAACACACCCTCCAGTCCCCCTTTTTGAAAAGAGGGACCACCACCCCGGTCTGCCAATCCAGAGGTACTGTCCCTGACTGCCATGCGATGTTACAGACACGTGTCAACCATGACACTCCCTGCACATCCAGAGACTTGAGGTACTCAGGGCGAATCTCATCCACCCCCGGTGCTTTGCCACCGAGGAGTTTGGCAACCACCTCGGTGACTTCAGCTTGGGTGATGGACGAGTCCACCTCTAAGACCTCAGCCTCTGCTTCCTCTGTGTAAGACATGGCAGCGGGATTGATGAGATCCTCGAAGTATTCTTTCCACCGCCTGACAATATCCTCAGTCGAGGATATAGAGTCTCCGACTCTACTGTAAACAGTGTTGGCCGTGCACCACTTTCCCCTCCTGAGGCGCCGAATGGCTTGCCAGAATTTCTTCGAGGCTGACCGATAGTCTTCCTCCATGGTCTCTCTGAACTCCTCCCAGACCCGAGTTTTTGTCTCAGCGACTACTCGAGCCACAGTACGCCTGGTCTGCCTGTACCTGTCAAGACAAAACACCCGACACATCGACACATTGATGTGTCGGGGTTCGTCTCTGCTGAACCCCTAGGGTTCGATCAAACCTAGGTTAATAACCACTACCCTAGAGCTAGACTCTTTGTCTGGGGATTGGGTCGTCGAGCAGCACGTTGACGACTGCCACCCAATCCACACTGCACCCGTCCCCTATGGTTTCCTCGGCGGGTGGTGAATCCACCGGAGGTTGGGCCCACGTTGTCCTTTCGGGCTGAACCCGGCCGGGCCCTGTGGCCAGAGGCCTGGCCACCAGGCGCTCACATACGAGCCCCAACCTCAGGCCTGGCTCCAGGGTGGGGCCCCGGTTGCGCCATACCGAGCGACGTCACCGTCCTTGATTTTCTACTCATCATAGGGGTTTTTGTGCTGCTCTTCGTCTGGCCCATCACCCAGGACCTGTTTGCCAAGGGAGACCCTAGCGGAGCGTAAAGCCCCTGGCAACATAGCTCCTGGGATCATTCGGGGACTCAAACTCCCCCCCTCTCGGAGGAGGTTTTTTTAATTTCAGGCGAATTGTTTTCTTCTTGCTGGGAGGGGGGCGTAACAGAAAATAATTGAGAAGTACTGCATTAGAGTAAGCACACAGTAGGTCTCCTCTCACCCACAATCACCAATGATTGCCATGAAACAGAAAAAAGTATTTTAAATTATAGTGCAGTATTTAGTGCAGTACAAGTATGATTTGGTTTAGAAGCTACATTATTCCAAAGTCTCATCACAATCAGTCCAAGGCTATCACGGAAATTTCTGGAGAAAGTGAAGTCAGAGCAAAAAATCAGCCCTGGAGGCAAATTCTCATCAAAATGCACAGATTTTACAGCACATCTTATTTTGAATATCATACAGTAAAGAATTTTAAGTTTTTCAAAGGAGTGAATGGTCTCAAAGCTTTGTTTTGAGTGTCTTTTCTGTAAACTGTTAATGATCTTTCAAAGGGATGTTCAGCACTTAATGAATATTTATATGCGGGATTACACTGGAGCTGTTATTTTACCTGCTTTTATTCTCTTCAATAAAAAAAGATCTCTATGTCAAATACCTCACAGTGCTGTGTTTGTATAAAACATCCACATATTCATCCATCTTCATCCATTCATCAGGAGTGGGGTCACGGGGGTAGCAGCTTCAACAGAGAACCCCAAATTTTTGCTTTGATTATTAAAAAGCATGCCTATACATGCATACATCCTCAGTACCGCTTCTTCTGCTGTCCTGGGTCATAGGGTTGCTGGAGCCTATCCCGGGGGACTTGGGGTGTGAGGAAGGATACACTCCGGGCACGACACCAGTGCACCACAGTGCCTGGTTATAGAGCAAATAAAGAAAATAGCTATTTTGGAGGTATCTTTGTTCTGAGGTAGCATATCACATTTTAAAGAGAAATGATTAATATGGACCCAATATACACACCCTTTAAGTTCATAAGATCTTTATTATTCTGTAGTTATGATTAAAATTTTGTTGTCTTCTCTTTTCTTATATTTGCTTTAAATTTCCTACCTTTGCTGTCTTTTCACCTTTATGATTATAACCATTATTTTTCCTGTCTCTAATTAAGCTACTGATCATTTAGCCAATAAAACAATACAGGTTTCTTACCCCCTTTCACTTTTGGGAATCCCCCGTGGAGCCTGGGCAATTCAGGAATTTATTTAATATCCACCCAATCTATTATGTGATTCAAATTGCACAATCTAACCAAAAAGAATGAACAAATAATAGGTGCCAATCAACCATCTGAAGCAAACCTGGACTACATACTGCTTTTAAATACCACCATCAATTCTTGGGACTTGGTACTAAAACGAGACTGAGTGGTGAGTGTTTGGTTCAACCAGCAGGGCTGCAGTTGTATTGAATGAGGCAGTGGTTTGCACAGCTTGCCCATGTGGCTTTTAGTCACTCAGAGATTAGGACACAAAAACAAGGCTGAAAAAGACTCAGAACAGGTGTGCAAAAGTTTTGGTCACAATCACAAATCCAAAGAAAATGGTCCAAAATCAACAAGCAGAGGCAAAGTCCAATAATGAGCCGCTATTATCAGCACAATGTACAGAAATATACTGTACTAGAGAAAGAAGATTCATCAGTGAAGCAACACAAAATGGCAGAGAAACAAAGACTAAATGCAAACAAGTCATAAGCAACGCACAGCTCTATCAATCAGGGTGGGGCAAACAATCACAGTAGAGAGGCACCAAGTCAGAAATTAGAGGATGAGCAAGAAACAAGAGGATAGAACACGAGCTGTTACATATATAAATATCTAAGTGAAGGAACATAAAACCACTCAGGACTGTCTGATCTCTTGCAGTAAGAGGTTTCTTCGGTCACAGTTCGGAATACTCATGTCATCTCGGCACCTTTCTGCCTGCTTTCTTCTCTCCTCACCTGGTTGCCAATTAGTCCACTCACCTGCTGCCTCCGGTCATCCATCAACCCTCCTGCCCTACTGCTCTCCATCATGCAGTCTCTGCTGGAGTCTTTATTGCTTATTGAGCATGACTCTCCTGTTTTTTGTGTTTGCCTTCCAGAAATTGACCCTGATTGTCCCCTAGTACCTGTTTTGTCCATGTGCTGGATTTTGCTTCGGCTTTCTGTCCTCAACTGCGAGCTCTTTTTTGTTGTATATGGGCTCCGTCTGGCTCAAATCTGTTTGCAGGGACTCTCGTGAGTACTGCAATAAAATATCAATTTGGACCTACTTGCTGGGGAGTGTTTCTTTTTCACCCGAGATCCACCCATACAGTAACTATGCAAGAGTTAAAATTACTTAAATTAGTCACAGCAAGCTCGAAACTCAGCAAACCAGATTTGCAGCAGCATTCAGACATGCAGGTAGTCATTCGCCTCAGTTTATATGAAGGAAAATAAGTGAAAATTTGCAGAATTACTGTGATCAGGAGATAAAGGGAAGGAACTTATTTGAAAAACAGAAAAGAGCGGGTATTGAAAGGAACAGGCAAGGCAGTAGGTGAGAGGAGGCAGGGTGATAAGAACACAAATAGGACAGTAATCTGAATGGAACAAACCTCATATTAGGTAAACATCCGAATACATTTTATGAACACTCATGACAATGAACCTATAGAACATTTAGAAGATACCAATTAGTTGGTCCCTTCTCCTGGGTTCAGAGGTCGTGTTCCTGTCTTTTTATTCATAACGAGTCACAATGAGTAAACAACATGGATGCTCCACAGAATGCATATTGCATTTTTGTGTGAAACAACATAAAAAATAATTCATTCTTGTTGCAACACTAGTATGCTTCTTGAGTCTGGTAAAACAGTGAAAACTCTATACACATGCACTACTCACAGTTGCATTGCTTGAGACAAGAATGTCTCTGATAGCTACTTAGAATGGAAAGACTATTTAGCTAGACAGTTTTTCTTTCCTATTCACCTGAAATTGAACTAATAAATCCTCCATTATTTCTAAATCACGATGAAAAACTACATGTGCTAAATCTATATGATCTAAAACGCTATAACACGGTTAAGTGTATAAATGTGTGGGAACAAAGAAATCACAATAACTCACTAGCAATATAATTTGACTCAGACCTCAGTGATTCTTCATAACGGTAGGAATGATTAGAAGATCAATATATTTTTCTAGACAAAGCTCATCGAATGAAGATACAGTATGTGCACCTCACTGCACATTGATTTGCTCCCTTAGAAATCGTTTACACAGAATTTGTAATTACCTGTTAGTACAGAAAGATGAACCTCTTAAAATAGTTATTTATTAATGCACTCATTCAATCGATATACTGCCATGAACAAGTCATTGAATGAATTTCTATATTTTTAGCTGTTTATAATTAAGTTATCCAGCCACGTCTTCAACATCCAACATCAGCACGATGCAGTGGCAGCCAGCAGAAAGAAAACATCCAGAATTGTGCCTGAATAAAAGGAGAAAAGGACAGGATTGACTTGATATACAGAGATGAAGTGAGAAGAGGAGTGAAATACATACACACAAACACACACACACTCACACACACACATACACACACACACACACACACACACACACACACACACACACACACACACACACACACACACACACACACACACACACACACACACACACACACACACACACACGTACATACACACACACACACACGGCCTGTTGTTTGAAAATGAAGCAAAAGACGATAGATGTTAAAGCAAAGCAGCATTAATAACAGATAGATGTTATACAAACATGACTTCTTGATATTACTTGCTTGCTGGAGTGTTCTGATTGAGCACAAAACAAAATTTTGGAAACCAGAACCGGGCATTATGTCTCCTTCCTCATTGTCAGTGTGTTGCCCTTGTATTTTTTTTTCTTTCCCAGCATCATGGTAAGAAATGTTATTCATAATGCAAATGGTTTAATCACAGCTTATTATGTGAACCACCAGTGTTGGAAAGGAAGCTGTTATATAAAAAACAATGAGCTAAAATAATCCAAAAATAGGCGTCGTATTAAAATGAGCCTATTAGTCTGTTGTGTATGTGTGTGTGTGTGTGTTTGTGTGTGTGTGTGTGTGTATGTGTGTTTGTGGGTATATGAGTGTAGTTATTTTGAATATCAAACTATTAATTTACAATCTGATAACATGAAGGAGACAATTTTGTTTTTTACATTTTCTTTTCAAGTATATCAATAACTTCTATAGAGTATAAAAAACAAAACAAAACAAAACTGGAAAGATCAAGCAACTTATCTTCTGTGCATAACAATAATTTACTAATGGTTAATGAAATTTACGACTAACCGAATACAGAAAACAAAACCAGCTGGAGAGAAGAAACAGTCAAGAGACAAGAATGACAGCAGAAGGGTCACTGATGTTCTGCTTGTACCTCATTTAATGTGCAGATTTAAACATCTGGTTGTGTTTAACTTACTTTGTGTCTTGTACATTTGCTGTGTGGGATTTTATTTGTCTGCCGTCAGATATCTGTTCTATTCACAAAGGCTGAAGCACATTTTCTACTGAAATAAAATAGCACGTCACATCAAAAGCTCTGACAAATCTTTACAGGAAGAGCCTCTCATATGTAAATTCATAATTATTTCTGTGTCATTGTTATTATGAGAACTGAGGAGATGTCTTTTAATATTATGAGTGCAGTTCCCACTGCAACAGCAAATATAACAATTGCAAGAGAGACTTGCTGATTCAACTGTCTCAGTTATTTTTACACATTTACAAGTAATTATTGAATGCACTTAATATTCTATTCAGCAGGTGAATTTCAAACGACAGACGGTATTCAAATTAAAGGTAAACAAAACACAACATTTATTCTGCACATAAATCTAAGGTCACCAATTATACTACTTGATGACAAGTGCTAGTTTTCCTTTACTGTTCACATCAATTTCTTCCTGTTCATTTCTTTAAAGGCACAGGCAATTTCTCCAATGTCTGCAGCCTGTCCAGAAAAGAGAACAAAATTCTTCTATTAGCTAGGCCTCAATCATCCTTAAAGCCTACTTTTTGTAACAAGTCCCCGTAACCTTGGAACAAGGATATGATAACCATATATGATCTCTATATAGCAATTTACCGTGCAATAACTTTATATTGCAATTTAAGAACAATATCTTTTTTTCAGTATTGTCATAGCGGTGTCTCCTATGTGATTCATTCATGGTGAGGGTGTTGATACTGCTTGGGGCCTCCTAAATGTAGCATGTTTATACTTTGTTTGTAACAAAATCTATTTATTGCAATAAAAAATAGGTAAATTTATTTATAGTTATATTTATAGTTATTTATAGTTAAATACTGAAAAGGTCAGTTTAATATGTGTAATATGTAATATGTGCTGTAATATGTCATGCTGGCAATAGTCATTTCAGCTGCAAAACTGATAGTAACCAGCCAAAGAAAAAGGACAATTGCTTTTTATTAAATGGAATGGCCGTTGTTTGAAAAGAAATCATGAATTTTAATGGTAATCCTGCCCATTTTCTTTGAAACAGTACAAAGCACCTCTCTGTGTGCAAAGGCAGGCATATCGATCGTTCTGCTGTAGAACAGCTACAATAAATATCCAATAAGCACGGAGCAAAGATCCCTACATACTGTAGAGCTGTAAGCAGCAAACAAGACTTCAGTGTGCTTGTTAACCTTTCGGCAGAACACAATCCTTAGATCCCTCCTTGAATTCTGGATACGTGATAGTGTTGGTGATTGATGACCCTGACAAAGCTGACAAATGAAAAATTTGCGAATCTGTGAAGACTGAGTAGCTATGGAGGGATTGCATAACAGCAGCATGGAAAGGAATGGAGTAAAGGAAATAGTCATTAAAAGACAGAAACAAGATCATAGGTCAGCAAAGAAGGTATGTTTGTGTGCTACTGGTTAGATATGATTGGCCGATGATAACAGCTGGTAATTCATTTAATGGCTCCAGACCATAATGACAGAACTATAAGACTGAGAATGTGTGAGTATTGTGAAGGACTGTCAGGACCGAACAACTTGTGAACATAAGAACAACCAAAAGTCATTCCCTTGTTGTCTGTGGGTGAGGCCGCTGATCTGTTCTCCAGTGGTGTCACCACTACAGAGGTGCCTTCTGGGCAGACATACTTGCGCTTTACCCAAACATGAAGTCACACTTCAGAAGTACACTGTAGTTTGATGCTTTTTGACCTGCTAATAATTCATAAAACAGGTTGTCCTCAACCACTGAACTCAGTTGGTTCGCAGAGGCTGTTTGTAAGCTGGTTTGTTCTTAAGTCATTATTTATTAAATTTCTATCTATAATTGCGAGCGGCACTTAACAGTGGGTAACACTGTCAAGTGACAGCAAAAAGATAATGGTTTCTTTCTGTGTGTAGTTTGCATGTTCTCCCTGTGCCTGCATGGGTTCTCCCATGGCCTCCTCCCACCACCAAAAACATGCATTTTAGGTGGATCGATTATGTCAAAATTACCAATAGGAGTAAGTTGTGTACACAAATGGTTGTTTGTCACTTTGCACCAGGGATGCATTGCGAACAACCCTGCACCTCTTACCCGTAGTCCGCAGGGACACACGTGACCCCCAAAAAGCAGAAGAAGCCGGAGAAAATAGGTGGATGGAAGAATCTATATTGGCCATTTGAGGTCATTTAAATTCCATTACAACTCTAAATAAGAAAGCACTATTCCCTAAGACTTACCAGAAACAACAACAGGAAATAAAAACAACACATAAGTGACATACTGTGGTACCATAATGTAATTTACCAGTAGAGCAAAGGAGGAGGACGAGGAAGGAGAAGTTATTGTTGCTATGGTGCTGCTCGGCGTGGGTTTCGGCAAAATGGGCACTACGGTGTACGGTTGCATCTTGAGAACTACCTGTAATTGGTATTCTTGACTGAACTGATATTGGAAGTCATTTGTATTCTCATTTGGTCCAATTATTCAGGTCTGTACCCTTAAAAGCTATGAGGGGTGTCTGGTTTTGATGTGACTTAATGAACTAATATTTCAATGGATTTGAAGCATTTTTTAAAGAAAATCTGTTTCACCTTCTTTATATCTATTCCAATCTCCAAACTTCAACGTTGTGATGTATTAGCCTGATTTATGAACATTTCGCAGGAGATTCAGTGTCAGTGATTTGACCTTGAATCTCCTGAGTTTTTGTTTTCATGCAAACATAATTTAGATTGAACATTCAGAATAAAAATTGCATGCTCACTCATATTAGCACGATTAAGTGATTTGATCAAGTCTAAAAGGATGAACCAAGGCTTTGAACTGGTTCATGGAACGAAAATGAAAACCAGAAACTTTTGGTATTTTGCCAGGAACGAAAACGAAACCGTTGGAACATAAAACCGGAAACGTCATAATTCTGTTTCTGTTCGGAAAGAACCTATTGGCAAAAAATTCTGGTTCAAAGCCCTGGGATGAACTCTCATTCAATGTGTCAATTACACTCATTGTGTTTTTGATTTAACTTTACATAACTCATGCTACAGTCAAAACCGATGTTATCTAATATTTCTGAAGCCTCATCCATAAAACTACATGTGACACCAGCACAAAACAATTTCCTGGATTGTTTGCAGTTTATAAATCAATCACATTGTGATTTTTAACAATCAAAAATCAGTGGCTCTGCCACTGGAGGCAGTGGTATAGCAGGTTGTCCAATGTTTCAAGATTGGCTGTTCGGTTCTTGCTTCTGCCCAAAAAAACCCGGAGTGTGAGCTGACAGTGGGAGGTGTCAGCTCACCTCCAGAACACTGCCGAGGTGCCCTTGAGCAAGGCGCCGTCCAACTGTTCACGAGTAGAAATGCAATGTAGCTCACATATCATAATAGTTAGCTTTGTCTTTATGGTTACATTTGGTGACCACAAGAGAGAATGGTATCCAGTGGTAACACTAATAAGCCTTCCACTGAGAATCACATCAGGGTAATGGTATCCTCGGGAGGTGAGCATAAGTGTCACAATGACAAGACCTGAATTTCTTTTCATAACTATATTCAATAAATCAATCATCTTTTATTTACAACGCCCTTAATAACATCATTTAAAGGCAGAGAAACCCAACATATTAACCAGTACTGATTTTTGATATGTGGCAGATAGTCACCATCGTGTCACGGTGATACCCACAGCATGGCTACACGCAGAGTATAATTTAGAACTGTAAAGATGATAATGATAAACCACTGCTTGATAGGCATTCACAGGAAAATAGCTGAGCCAGTTGTCATGGCTTTGTATGCAATTGTTTTTATCTTCATGGAATGCTGTTTACAAAATCCTATTTTTATTCATTTAAAGCTGCAGTTTCTTTTTAAGTTCTCACCAAACTCCTGATGGGAATATTTAACACTATAATACAGGTGCATCTAAGAACATCAGAGTATCACGCAAAAACATTTATTGTCAGGTTTTTCAGAAAATGATGTAGAATTTCCTGTAAACTGTTATTTTCTGTTTTTGATTACTAAGACCGGGCAGCACGGTGCCTCGGTGGGTAATGCTGGTCCCGCACAGCAAGGCGGTTCTGGTTTTGTGGCCCGCTCCATGCAAAGTTCGCATGTTCTCCCCATGTCTGCGTGGGTTCTCTCTAAGTTGTCCGATTTCCTCCCACCTCCAAAAACATGAGCTTTCCAAAATGCGTGTTTGTCTGGCTTCATGTGGCCTCGTGCTGCACTGGCGTTGTGCCCTCATGCTCCCAATTGACTGAGATAGGATCCTGTAATGTTTTTTTCTTTTTCTTGTTTGTTTTGTTTTTTGCTTCATGGTCTTTCCCTGTTTACCCCTGTGCTTGTTCTCCAGTGTGTGATCATCCAATACTTTCCACCAATTGTTGATTGTTTCATGAATTTACTGACTCCATCCACATATTGTAGCCGCAAGAGGGCACAAGACAGTGGGCCCGTTTCACAAAGCAGATTTAGTGGAAAACCTGGGTAAGTTAACCCTGAATCAGGGAAAACCAGGGCTTTCGGTTTCACAAAGGGACGTAACTTAACCTAGAGTTAGAGCAGTAACCCTGACCTGTTTCATGAAGCGAGGTAAACTGAACCTCTGGGTTTGTTACTGCAGTAACAGACTCTCTGAAGCTAACCTGGTCGGGAGCAGGTTTTATTCCACAAACCCAGGGTTTCTTTTGACTCCACCCCCTTTCACTGCAGCTCTCGCGGCTTCATTTCCTGGTTCTGTCGGACCAGGAAAGTTTTACCTAAGTAAGGTTTTATATATAACTCTGTATTTTAAAGGTATTTTAGAGGCGAACATGGCATGTCCGTTTGACTTGGAGCTCATTGATGATTTTTTTTGTATCGCGTTCAGATGTCCCGTCATATCCAGACAGTTCTCTTTATGATTGGTACCGGTTCACATCCCGATCCATCACACACACCCATGACCTGATCCATCCTCACATCTGCAGCAGTGCTGTGTGTAGTGCTCCAGTCAGTTTTTTTATTTTTTATTTGCAAACGATAGTTTTTCTATACAGTTTGAGAGATGCTTAGTGCATCTCGCCTTGAAACTTTTACCCCAGTTTTTCTATTTTTCTGGACATAAACCCGTCAGAATCATCAAGGAGGAGTTCCACAGGATTGCAGGTGAATGATGTAGAAATCTGATAAACAAATTTCAAAAGATATTCTCTTAATGACATTGTGCTACAACCTCAGAATTGGATTCTTAACTTTAATTTCTTTTATGATTTCCCAATGTAATTGGCTGCACAGATGGTACCCACATTCCCATCAAGGTACTTGTAGACTGAACATTGTTTCAACATGTTAAAGACTGCATCATAGACAAACAAATATCTGTCCAGATCATGTGATGCTGCAGACTACATTTCTGATGTGGATGTCTGGGTCTGTTCCTGACTCTTGGATATATGGTCTTACCTGAGCAGCATACTGTAATGTGATCAGTAACCTAAAGATTTGCACAATAATTCACTTGTCTTCATTGTGTATTCCAGTCTAATGAATCCACTATACATTACAGGAGAGAGCCTATGATACCTCAGGATGATTCCTGCTATCCAGGACGGCAGAGCAGTGACAGACACCGTCTGCCAGAATCATTTCAGAGTCACCATCACTGCCATCACAGCGGGCAATAAAAACATACAATACACATTTCCTTTGGTCATCTTTATTTCTGAAAAATACAAAGTTATTTTAGTTTTTATCGTTACAATAGTTAACATTCTAATGGTTAACATGATTCACCTGTGACCATTACCCACCTCTAAATTGTGCTCCAGTATTTCTATGTCCAGATCTGCCCTACTAATCTGGAGGTCCTAGTAAACCATTTCTATTTTCTGTATTTTTTTAGAAAGTAAATTCTATAAACTTCTTCAGCAGATAGATGGGAATACATGAGGACTTTATAACATAGTTGCATATGAATTCCACAGAATGAACCGCTGTTGGTCACTGAGCGTCTATTTCACTGTGATAATCTGTGCAGTTGGGACCCTTCTGCTACTGGTTGTTTATCATCTATATTCCTTTATTTTGTTACATGTGTGAGGGTTGATGGTGGGCAGATTTGCTTAAGGTGGTTGCTTCTTGAAGGTTAATTGTGTGGGAAAATCATGGATTTGCTGTTCTTAAATGTAGGCAGGTATGCATTCTGTTTTATAAAATATCCTCCACATACTGTATAAACAGTGAACTCTACCCAGGACAAGAAATATGTACAGTACCGGAAAAATTAAAAATGCTGTCATTATTATCAGGTGTAATGTTTTTAAAATACAAAAACAATTATGCTTCTTTGTGAATAGTGATTAAATTTTAGAACGAACAATAAATGAGTCTAGACAGCCTAAAGTGTTATTAAAAGTTTTTCCTTCCATAAAAGTGCCCATCAGACTGACGGTGCCCACATTCTTCAACAAACAAGTAATAATGCTGTGCAGCAACACGTTTTTTTGCCAAATAATGCATAAAAGCGAATTTGATAAAGCTAACTGATAAGTATTCAATGAATGAATACCAAATATTAATATTTTAATTATAAAGTATAGACATCAGTTATACAGTCACTATCCCTGACTGCTTTGCCACTATTTTAATCAAACATCATTGAGAAAATATATGCTTATCAGTGAAACTGGATTTCTCCTCTCAGTACAGCTTGAAAGGAAATCATTATTGCTTTCCCTGCACAGTTCAGTCCACATGTGCTCTGGGTTAATTCTTATAACTCTAAGGACCTCGAAAATGAAAACAGACTGAACCCATCACACATCCAGATTCACAAATGTGTCAACAACATATGTAGACGTGTCACACAGTAGCAGAGAAAATGCACAGAATAGCAGTCTGACTAAATGAGCAATGCTTGGCTGGCAGTCTTTCATTTTCCTTTTACAAGGTGTCCTATAAAACAGTCAGAGAAGGCAACGTGGCCAACTTGTATCTCCATATGGGGGCCAAACATCCCCCTCCTTCACAGTTTAGGAACAATTTATAGCTATTTCTGCTTGGATTTGTCTCATGATCTGTTCTTATGCACATTGGTTTACACTAACGCTGACACTAACTAACTAAACACTACACCCAAGCTATTTTCTCACAAAGGTGAGAAAATGTAGTTAATTTCTTCATTCATTCATCTTCAGTACCTACTTCTTCCACTGTCGTGCGTCACGAGATGCTGGAGCCTATCCCAGAAAAATTGGGGCGTGAGGCAGGGTACACTTGAGGCAAGATGCCAGTGCACCACAGAGCCACATGCAGGATAGACAATCACGCACACAAACACTCACACTCACGGGCAATTTGAGACAATTAACCTGAAGTGCATGTTTTTGGAGGTGGGAGGAAGCTGCAGGACCCATAATTTCACCATTGTAAACTGGTGAAAGCCTAGTAGACGATGTTAATTAGATGTATTTCAACCATGCATGTTAGCTCATTTTACTTGTGGCAGTTAAAGGGACAGTAAAGCTGATTTTAAGTGACATTTATGTTATTCATCATTATGAAAAATAGAAGAAAAAACAAATTTTATACGTGTAGCATCATCCCTTTGGTCAGAAAAGCTTAAAATCTGCGCCACAGCACCTTCCGCATTCAGTGGTCACGTGGGCGTCATACGTCATTGACGACCAACTTAGCTTGACAGCCATAGAAGACAATGCAATCCACGATGCGATTAAGTATATAAATATAATGGTTACCTGCGACGTGAACGGTTGTGTCAACAAAATATCAAGAAAACACAAAGACAAGGACCTATCTTTCTTTAGAATACCTTCTGGGAAGCTAGGAAGGAGATGGAGAGCACAGATAAACCGGGTCAATATGACCAAGGATCCGAGGATCTGTCATGAGCACTTTACCTCAGAGGATTTCCAAAAAGATTTGAAGTTAAGATCATTCTCGGACAACCCATAGTATTTATTCTGAATTCCCAAGGTTTAGTGGATAATTAATTAATGTCTGGAGCTCCTGGAGATATTATTAAATGTTTTTGTGACCAGACTATCGTGGGATTATGGCACTCACAAAAAGTAAACAAAAAAAGTGATAGACCGGTTATTTTACTGAGATCTGTGACACTGACATAAAACATACAAAAACAGCATGTCAGGCCCTGATCCTTATACATTCGTAAACACAAGACATATTAATATAAACTAGAGTTGTTATTAATTCCCCACAGTCCAACAGTAACGAATGGCGGCTAGCTCAATGCTAACATAAAATAGAAAATCCGATTGACAGGCTAGCGCGTTACATAGGGTAGTGCGATTAACTTTTCCATACACACAGTAAACAAAAAAGGACATTAGAACTGGTTGGATATCTCTGTCAGAATCTGATTCAGATGAAGACACCTGGGATGAGTCGCTAGATGTCCAAACTCTCATCCTCCTTGTACATTGGGTGGTAATTACGTATATGGAATAATTACCCCCCCCAGATGGGTTCACTGGGAAATGTAGCCGCAAGAGGGCACAAGCCAGTGTCTTATTGTGCCGGTCCCAAGCCCGGATAAATACAGAGGGTTGCGTCAGGAAGGGCATCCGGCGTAAAACTTTTGCCAAATCAAAGATGCGAATCAAACCTATGACTTCCATACCGGATCGGTCGAGGCCCGGGTTAAAAACGACCGCCATCGGCGCTGTTGACCTACAGGGCGCCGGTGGAAATTGGATTACTGTTGGTCATGGAAGGAGAGGAGGAAAGTGCGTTCGCACGAAGAAAGAGAAGAGGAGCGCCAAGAGTATAGGACTGAGAGTAGGGACGTTGAATGTTGGAACTATGACAGGAAAAGGTAGAGTTGGTTGACATGATGCAGAGGAGGAAGGTAGACATACTGTGTGTCCAGGAGACCAGGTGGAAAGGTAGCAAGGCTAGAAGTTTAGGAGCAGGGTTCAAGTTGTTCTATCATGGTGTAGATGGGAAGAGAAATGGAGTAGGAGTTATCTTGAAGGAGGAGTTTGTTAGGAATGTCCTGGAGGTAAAAAGAGTGTCGGATAGAGTGATGAGTCTGAAGCTAGAAATAGAAGGTGTGATGGTCAATGTTGTTAGTGGGTATGCTCCACAGGTAGGATGTGAGCTGGAGGAGAAGGAGAAATTCTGGTTTGACTTTGATGAAGTGATGCAGAGCATGCCTAGAAGTGAGAGAGTTGTCATTGGTGCAGACTTCAATGGACATGTTGGTGCAGGTAACAGAGGTGACGAGGAAGTGATGGGCAGGTTTGGTATCCAGGAGAGGAACGCAGAAGGACAGATGGTAGTTGACTTTGCAAAAAGGATGGAAATGGCTGTAGTGAATACTTTCTTCCAGAAGAGGCAGGAACATAGGGTGACCTATAAGAGTGGTGGTAGGAGCACACAGGTAGACTACATCTTGTGTAGACGGTGTAACCTGAAGGAGATCAGTGACTGTAAAGTAGTGGTAGGTGAGAGTGTAGCCAAACAGCATAGGATGGTGGTGTGTAGGATGACTCTGGTGGTGAGGAAGATGAAGAGGGCAAAGACAGAGCAGTGTCTTTGCTAAAAAAGGAAGAGTGTTGCATGACTTTTAGGAAGGAGTTAAGACAGGCTCTGGGTGGTCCAGCAGGTTAGGGTAATTAAGGATAGGGATGGAAGTCTATTGACAGGTGCCAGTAGTGTGATGGGAAGATGGAAAGAATACTTTGAAGAGTTGATGAAGGTGGAAAATGAGAGAGAACAAAGACTAGAAGAGGTGACTGTTGTGGACCAGGAAGTAGCAAAGATTAGTCAGGATGAAGTGAGGAGGGCACTGAAGAGGATGAAGAGTGGAAAGGCAGTTGGTCCTGATGAAATACCTGTAGAGGTTTGGAAGTGTCTAGGAGAGGTGGCAGTAGAGTTTCTGACTGGGTTGTTCAACAGGATCTTAGATAGTGAGAAGATGCCTGAGGAGTGGAGGAGAAGTGTGCTGGTGCCAATTTTTAAGAACAAGGGAGATGTGCAGAGTTGTGGCAACTACAGAGGAATAAAGCTGATGAGCCATACAATGAAGTTATGGGAAAGAGTAGTGGAAGCTAGACTAAGGGCAGAAGTGAACATTTGTGAGCAGCAGTATGGTTTCATGCCAAAAAAGAGTACTACAGATGCAGTATTTGCTTTGAGGATGTTGATAGAGAAGTACAGAGAAGGCCAGAGGGAGCTGCATTGTGTTTTTGTAGATCTGGAGAAAGCTTATGATAGGGTGCCCAGAGAGGAACTGTGGTATTGTATGAGGAAGTCTGGAGTGTCAGAGAAGTATGTTAGAGCGGTGCAGGACATGTATGAGGACTGTAAGACAGTGGTGAGGTGTGCTGTAGGTGTGACAGAGAAGTTCAGGGTGGAGGTGGGACTGCATCAGGGATCAGCTCTGAGTCCCTTCTTGTTTGCTATGGTGATGGACAGGCTGACAGACAAGGTTAGACAGGAATCTCCATGGACTATGATGTTTGCAGATGACATTGTGATCTGCAGTGAGAGTAGGGAAGAGGTGGAGGAGAAGCTAGAGAGGTAGAGGTTCGTCCTGGAAAGGAGAGGGATGAAGGTTAGCCGCAGTAAGACAGAGTACATGTGTGTGAATGAGAGGGACCCAAGTGGAAGAGTGAGGTTACAGGGAGAAGAGATCAAGAAGGTGGAGGATTTGAAGTACTTAGGGTCAACAGTCCAGAGCAATGGAGAGTGTGGAAAAGAGGTGAAGAAGCGTGTACAGGCAGGATGGAACGGGTGGAGAAAAGTGTCAGGTGTGATGTGTGATAGAAGAGTTTCAGCTAAAATGAAAGGAAAGGTGTACAAAAATGTGGTGAGACCAGCGATGTTGTTTGGTCTAGAGACAGTGTCACTGAGGAAAAGACAGGAGACAGAGCTGGGGGTAGCAGAGATGAAGATTCTGAGGTTCTCTTTGGGAGTGACCAGGAAGGATAGGATCAGGAATGAGTACATCAGAGGGACAGCACGTTAGAGGTTTTGGAGATAAAGTCAGAGAGGGCAGACTGAGATGGTTTGGACATGTCCAGAGGAGAGATAGTGAATATATTGGCAGAAGGATGCTGAGTTTTGAACTGCCAGGCAGGAGGCCTAGAGGAAGACCAAAGAGGAGGTTTATGGATGTAGTGAAAGAGGACATGAAGGTAGTTGGTGTGAGAGAAGATGGAGGCAATTGATTCGCTGTGGCGACCCCTGAAGGGAAAAGCCGAAAGGAAAAGAAGAAGAAGATGGGTTCACTGGGAACTTCTTCAGTTTCCGTTGACGACGACGTTACTTCAATTTAAATCAATTGACCTGTTTATCACTTCCAATATTGTTTACTAGTTATAAAGTCCCATTTTGGTTTACTGTGTCTATGGAAAAGTTAATCGCGCTACCAATGCTAACGCGCTAGCCCGTCAATGGGATTTTCCATATTATGTTAGCATTGAGCTAGCCGCCACTTGTTACTGTTATGGTCCTGAAATCGATTCCGTATCTGGGAACGAATGCTGTCTAGAATGCTCTCGTGGAGTTTTTGGTAGTGTGCGCTCAGATCTTCTTGCGCTGCGCCCCGGCCTCTGCGCACAGCTGGAACACCTGAGACATACCACGTTTCCTCATATATGTCACTGAATTTTCTCTTTACTTGCTCAACTGAGTGACAAAACTCGTTCACCCTTGTCAAGCAGAATTGTACATCCAACGTTTTTGTCTGTAGTATTGTAAAAAGCACAATCAGCATGTTCAAAAATCCCATTGAATGTGTTGAGCAAAAAATAAAACTCAAAATCCTCCAGACGTGCTTTAAATCCATCTGCAGAAAGTACAGTGTCCTCATTAAACTCGTCATGATGTTCTAAAATATGACCAGATCTACCTCTTTTCCTCCTTCAGCCATCGTGGGTAGCGGCGAATGTCCTGGTTCAGGTTCGATGTGTTGCATAATGACAAACGAAACCTGACCTAGCAAGTTAGGTTTCAGGTAGCAAGTTAGGTTTACTCCACAAACCATCGGTGCTGTGTGTTGCTCTGTGTCCGAGCAGCAACGCTGTCTGCCACCGCCCTGCAATGACTCCTTTGCACCAGCAGGTGTCAGCGTCATAGAAAGCTTCTAAACAGGACCGTCATGAAGGGCCAGAGGTCTGCGAGTCTGCGAGCTGATTGGTCCAAGTGTTGTACACTAAACAGGCTGTGTCCATTCATTACAGCAGGCAGAACCATCACTTCAGATTCTGAAGGTCTGGCAGATTTCATGGAACCTGACAACATTAGGTAGCTGAAATATGATTGGATAAAAAGTTTTATCCAACTTTTTAAATGGAAAAACCTTTTTTTTATAAAAATAAATACTATTACAATTTTCAAAAAAATATTTATGAATAAGTGTGTTTTACTGAGAATGTTTTAGGCCAGCAGAGAAGGCTTTGCTGGCCCTGACGGCGCACCACTGGGTTCATGGATGGTGAGGCAGTGACTTCATCATAATCACATTTACAAACATATGAACCTGCAGTGTAGTGTATTCACTATTTAATTAGCAACAGTGAGTGGGTTATTTTTAAAGTCTCATAGCAGAATTATGTACACATACCAGCTGTAACACACAAATAAGCACATTTGATGAAAAAACATTGTAATGTTGTTACCTACATGTTTGTTTACACATTATGCTTACTTATAAATGAAGTTGATGCGCAGCTCCTTCTGAACAAAAGCATCGAAAAAATTTCGAGTTGAGATATGTAATCCTCCATTTTTATAGTAAGGCAAGGCGAGCGGAAAAAACATATGAATGGCTACACCTGACTTGCTAACTATAGATTGGAGCTTGCTGTCACTTATTCTGCGGCCAAGGAGTCCCAAGAAGAATCCTTGGGATCGCCAGCGCCTCTTCCCAGGCGTTTTAGGATCGCCCAACTAAGAAAGACATTACACACATACTGTTGTTGATAAAAAACACTGTACATTATATACATTAGCTAAACTATGGAAATTTATTTCATATAGCAAATGTGTTTGAATATTTTAATAGCGACTTAACATTACACTCTCACTCTCACTCTTTAGCTACCAGCACAGCTAGCCGAGTCATTGTGCAATCCATGGTGAGGCTCGGCTGGCTGCTGCCTCACTGCAGGTCTCCTCTCTGTATTTCGGCAGTAAATGTGAAAATTTGGCGATTTTGAGTAAAAATGGTCCAAAATTGCTGATGTTAAATGTTAAATGTTAAACTTTACGATACACATCACTGGATAAATATATCATACATGACTTATTGTTGTTGTGAGACATGAACAAGCATTTATTTTGGTCAATATATTTTCTTTCTAAGAGCGGATGCCACATAAGTGTTTGGATGGCAATGAAATTATCAAGCAACTGTCTTGAAAACTCTTCACTTGATTCTTTCAATGTGATGGTTTTTCATATTCAGCAAGGCAGTTTTTGTCGTTAGATGTTGTTATGACATATGAAAGCTAAAAGTTGCATTAAAAAACGCATTAAAAAAACACTAGATGTAAGCTGGTATATTGGTCTGACATAATGAAAAGGAAGTTTCAATTAGATTTCTGTGATAGGGTTGAAAAATTAATAAAATATGGAAAAATGCTGTTTCCTAACAAAATTTTGATCATAAATCAGTGGATGAATGAGTGAATGTGATGAGGATTTGATGTGGAGGTGAGGTGTCAGGCAGAGAATTGTAGCTCAGATGGTGGTGGATTTTGCCAAAAGGATGTAATTGTCTGTTTTGAAAAAGTATTTCAGAAAGAGGAACACATTAGTAAGAATAAAATAAGGACAATTTGAAGATGAAGAACAGCTGTGTGTCCAAAGACATACCTACCTAAAGTCTGATACAAATCTGATACAAATACAAATTTATTTTCTGAAAATCTTACCAAATTTTCTTATCTTATGTATTGTCAATTATGTTACAGAAGCATGTTGATATATATTGTTCAGTTTGAAATTGAAACAAAGAAAGAATACTGTAATTTATACATTTTGCTGTAGATGATGAAGACAACTGCAACAAGTTACTGATAAAGCCGAAGACCAAATATACCAAAAAAAAGTCTATCATCTCTAATAAATTAGTCTACAGACTCAGAACATGATCCAGGCTTTGTTATTTAAACATTAATTTAATCAACTGAAATGCAAACGTGAAGAAACTGTATGCCATCCCAGCTCTTTAGTAGGTTCCAGCTGGAAGTGCTGGTTCAGTGCATGTGGTTCTCAGCTGGAAGCATTAAAATCTCAGCTGGAGTCAGACTAACCGACTGCGAGTGGAGACGGCACTCATGTTAGTCAGCCAAACTGGTAATGGTTGTACTTTTAGTAAATAGAATTACGACTGTTCAGATTAAAAGTAAAACCTTCATTTACTCTTCAAAAACTGCTTAAAATGTAATCTGTAGAAGCTGTTATTAGGATGACAGCAGCTCAGTCCGCTGTGTCTTGGGCTGGGGACTGGAGGGTGATAAATTCAAGACTCATGTTGACCAAAAAAAGCTTGGAATTTGAACTGGCAGTGGGGAGGTGCCAGTTCACTTCCTGAGCAGTGCCCAGGTGCCTTTGAGCAAGACACCGTCTCCTTACAAGTTGCTCTTTGGGGCGCAACACAAAGTAGCTGCCTACTGCTCTACTTTTCCCCATTTTCTGTGTGTGTGTGGGGGGGGGGTGGGGGGTGGGGGGTGTAAAATAAGCTTGAATGGATAAATAATATCCCTAAGGGGATTAATAAAGGTTAAAGGCTTTTTCTTCTTCTTCTTCTTCTGAAAAAGTCAAAAGTCTTCTTCTTCTTCTTCTTCTTCTTCTTGGGACTAGATGCTGCACTGTTTTTAATGGATTCTAAGTTTGTAAAGTTAAATGGTTTGCCTCCTTTCTATCATGGTGTTTTTAAGTCGTGGGCCCTTTTTAAAAGTAGCCCAGGAAAATGCTCTGACTCTCTGTTCTGGTTACTGAAGGAACCACTAGTACATGGAGCCAGGCTGGATGTCTGCAGTGGAGCCACACCTGGGCTGTCTGCAGCGCTTTGCAGAACCAGGACCCTGACCCTCCAGCAGCTGGTGGACAACGCCGGGCCAGCGTTGGTGGATGCCCAGGCTGTGAGCTCCCTGCTGAACATCCAGTCCACCAGGGTGGCTCAGAGGGTACTACAACTGTGGAGGCAGAGACTCTCTGGAAGGAGAGAAGCCTCCTCCTGGACTATAGTACAGGGACTGTGCCGGACAGCAAAGATCCTTTCCCTGAGGTCCACATCAGTCCCCTGTTTGGGGAGCTGGAGGGTCCCCTCCTCAGAGATGAACGACAAATCAGCCTGCACACGGCCAACAAAAAAGTACTGTACAAATACTGTGTCAACGTAATCAACAAGAGAAACCTATGTAACAGAGCGCCCACTGCCTGGGCCCGCAAGATGACGGGAAATGGACCTGACCCACAGTGGAGACTTCTATACAAACCTCCCCTCAAGAAAAAAACAGCCAACCTCCAGTGGAGAATTTTACACGGTGCCATCAGTTCCAATGCTTTTATCTCTGTTTTTAACCCTGCGGTGTCCAGCCAGTGTCCCTTCTGTCCCCTTCGTGAGACAGTCTTTCATGCTTTTAGTGAGTGTGGGAGACTTGCAGTGCTCTTCACTCTTCTAACGAATGTTTTTAATCTGTTCAGTGAAAATTTTAGTGTGAGGAAATTCGTCTACGGTGCTGGGTACAATAAATCGAATCAGAGAAAGTGGCAGCTTTTACATTTTATCTCTGGAGAAGCAAAACTCGCAATTTACGTGACCAGGAAGAGAAGAATTGAAAACAATACTGTTCAAGACGCAGCTACTGTTTTTTGCTGTAACATCAGATGTCGCTTAAAACTAGAATTTGGTTTCTATAAAATGACAAAGACCTAAATAATTTTAGGAACATCTGGTGTCACAAAAATGTCCTATGCACCTTAATTGATGATCAACTCAATTTTGTAAACTTCCTGATATAATGCACTGATTTTAGATTGTATTTCCTCTTACTTATTGGTTTTTAGTGTTTCTGAAGCTCTTTAGTGTTTTCATCTAATGTAAAATTGTAAAATGTTTTGAATGTGATTAAAGTGTTTTTGAAAAAAGTTGCATTAAAGTCTTCTTCTTCTTCTTCTTCTTCTAAGTGTTTTTGAAAAAGTCAAAAAGTCTTCTTCTTCTTCTTCTTCTTCTTCTTCTTCTGAGAAGGGCACGGAAACGGAGACGCTAAGGTGCCAGGGGTATCGAGAACTTGGCATTTCATCGTTTTAATATGTTGTCCAGGCTCCTTTGTGTTTCTGCTAATGCCCTGAAGGGCAGCGGCCACCTGGGAGCTGGTCTGATCCAAGCATCTCGATGCTTGCATACTTCATCCCAGACTCTGGCACCAGTGCCCCCACTGCCAGAAACCGGAGGCAAAGTTCGTCTTGGATTCGTTCCAGAGGAACTCTTCCAATTCCTGTACCCCAAAACTGGAGTGACAGGACCTTATATGCTGGGCACTGGCCTCCTCATCTACTTGCTTTCCAAAGAAATCTACATTATCAACCATGAGACTATTGCTGGCCTTTCTTTACTCTCAGTCATTGTCTATGGTGTCAAGAAATATGGTAAAGATGTCGCAGCGTTTGCTGACAGACTGAATGAGGAGAAATTGGCCGCAGCTCAGCTTGCGAAGGACACTGCGATCACTGACGTTACTGAAGCTATTGAGGAGGAGAAGTTGGAGCAGTGGAGAACAGAAGGAAATTCAGTGCAGTTTGACGCAAAGAGAAACAATGTGATCATGCTGTTGGAGACCAACTACAGAGAGCGACTACACATGGTGACCAATGAGGTGAAGAGACGCCTGGACTACCAGATTGCCCTGCAGGCCCTCCACTCCCGGTTGGAAAAGGAGCACATGGTCAACTGGGTGGAGAAGAGCGTTGTCAGCAGCATTTCTCCTCAGCAGGAGAAGGAGAGCATCGCCAAGTGTATCGCGGACCTGAAGGCTCTGGCCAAGACGACTCGGGCACAAGCCATGGCCTAGACTGGAGAATTCAGAGAGGCTTCACGATTCTCTAACATTGTCCCAAGACGAGGCGTTCACTTTTCTTTACAGAATAAACTATTTACTCTATAAAGATTGTCTCTTGTTGATCTCATGGGTGTGTACAGTATTTACACGTCAGCTGATAGTAAAATAAATTGTTCTCATCATCTCTCTTCTTCTTCTTCTTCTTCTTCTTCTTCTTCTTCTTCTTCTTCTTCTTCTTCTTCTTCTTCTTCTTCTTCTTCTTCTTCTTCTTCTTCTTCTTCTTCTTCTTCTTCTTCTTCTTCTTCTTCTTCTTCTAATGTCTATATTTAGTGCTAGCTTGGGAGCTTAACAGACAGAACCATTACAAAGCTTTTGCCAGCCTTTTTGGCCTCAGACCAATTGTTGATGTCATTGTCTGTCTTAGGGGTACATTGACGTCATTCTGGAACTAATTTGAACCAAACTGCCTCCAAGGAAACCCCACACCTCCCTCACTCATCTCCATTAAGCCTGGCAAACACTGTTCAGCATAGTGTATTAAGACAGACAGAAAAGAGTGACCATAGGAGTTGTTTCCGAGCTACACTTAATAACAGAAACAGAATTCTCTGATCAGTTAATCTTATTGGGAGTTGACATCTGTGCTAGGGTTGCATTTAACCCACTGTTTCTCAGGGTTATTCAAATTCAGACAGAAGCTCTGCTGGTTCTGTCTCCCTAGAAACAATAGAGGAATGGTAAGAAATCAAGGTATGCACAACACCAGCGGTACCAGTATTGTCTGCTGGGAAAATCATTGATTTCTCCATTTAATTGACGAAAAGCATCACAATTATTCATTTAAATGTAACCGCTGTGGCTTTGACTCAGTTAACAACATTCTTTCAAGAAATTGGTTCCATATAACCAGACACAAATGAGAAGGGAAAGCTATCATGAAAACAAAACAGACACAAAGTATATTTCTAACAAAGAAAACTGAAAGTTTGGATTGGATGAATAGATTAAATTTATATTTTAGAGCACAATCCTCTGTTGTTGAAGCCACAATTTAAGCAAAACGTCCAATATCAATGGATGAGAAAATTTAGAAAAAAAAAAAGAATTTGATCACCGAGTACTTCACACTATGTCCAAGCATAGTCCTTTACCACTGCAGTCTTTTTTTGTTTGACTCTTTGCTGCCCATTTTGCAGATGTTTCAAATGCCAACATTAACAATGCCTGAAATCCTCTTCATTGATAGATCAAATGATTGTAGGAATTTCAAATTTGAACTTTAATCTTTTAAAATGCACGAGAAAAACATCTGTCATAGCCAGAAATAAATATAAAGAAAACAATTGAACAAGAAAAATTTGAGTGAACACAAAAGAGTTGCAAAAAAACCTGATCTGGCCTTACTGAATAAATGTTAATATCACACACAAAAAAATCTTTTCATGGTTGATATGAAGTCACAAGGCAGACAAAAATGTTTTCCATTAGCCCAATGAAACAGTTTGAGGGCTATTTGGAGTCTGTAATTGATGTGAGTTCTGAGTGAAAATGATTGGAGAACTAAAATTAGGACATGTATTAAAGTTTGAAGCCCAAAGCTTCACTACAAACTTTATCCACAATGGGTGTAGTATTTGTTTATATAACAAGATATGAAAATTGTGTCTTTATTATTGAATAAGAACATTGTTGTGTATAAAAAGACCCAGGATGAGAAAGGCATGCCCAAAATTCAATTTTACATATTAATTAAATCAGAACTGACAATTTTAGACCAAAACAGCCACACATTAAACATGCAGTGAGGCATTACCAAACAACACAGATTAGTTTATCCTGATGGGATATAAGAAATATGATGTAGGCTACTAGCAAAGAATGTCTTTCATCTAATCGCTGGTGCACATTAGATGTTTTAATGATGGAAGACAGTGATTTATTTTGTCAGTGGGAGATTTGTGCTTGTGTGGGAGATTTTAGTGTTTGCTTTAAAAATATAGTGTTTGTGTTTTATTATTTCCCTATGTTTTGCTTGGTTGTTGCTCCGCCTGTCTTTTGGGAACAAGGAAGTTAAAGCTGAGAAATTATCACAGTCCTTTATCTGAGGCATTTAATTAAGCTGTTATTTTTTCTAAGGACTGCTGCCCTCTGACATGAGGGTAGCAGTCCTTCAATTCAAAATCATTAAGATAGTAAATGGTGTCACAAGAGCTAATTATAATGGATGCCCTAGATCTTTTTATTATATTTCAGGGTTTGTCTGAAAGTCTAGGTACCAAGTATGTCATCAATATATTTAATTGGTCATCACATGTCATCCCTTTATAACAGCTGGATTTATACTCTGCATTTATACTGTGGCTGTTAGAAAGAAATACAAACACTGTAGCATGAGACTATTATTATTAGCATTAAAGCTGTAATGAAAAGAGTCTTAATATAATTTAAAACATTAAATGTACTTTAGTTAAAACTGAGAGTCTACGTCTAACCACTTGTGAGAGGTGCCCTCACTTACATCAGCTGCAACATAATGATTCCCACATTAAAAATAGTGTAGGTTAAATTTGTTTCGTAGTGCTCGGAATCACATACTGTATATTAAAGGTACCTCACCACCAATGATTATGAATGAATTGTTTCTAGTTTTGTTCCTGGATCAGAGTCAATCAGGAAATGCTTGTGTGTAGTCAGTACTGCACATAAGGCTATTGAACAGACGAAATGAAGAAGAAAATGATGGGAGACATTTCTCTTCATCACAAACTTGGCTCTGAAGAAAAAAGTGGTACTGAATCCTGCAAAGTTTCTAGTTACTTTGTTTCCATGTGCATGTGTATTCACAGAGCTGTTGCCCTTCTGCCCTCATCTACTGTAAATTGATGTTTTCTGTTCCTGAACAAACTAATTTTGAGGTGCTTTCATTACATAACAAAACAAATAACATGAAATAAAAGGTTTTCAGTGGAAGGAGGGAATAAGAGCTGAAGATTTAGGATATTCAGAATATGACAACCATATTTTAAATTATGTCAAATCCTGACTGCCCTCTGTTGCTGGAATGTCTCCTTTAGTGCAGAGAAATTTTATTGCCATACCTTCTCCCTGTTGTGGTGACACTGTGGGACAAAAAACAGCTCTGACCCCATGGGGACATCTGCTAGGACAACCACCTACATGCACATTGTGACTCAGACATAACTTTGCCGTTAGACGTCACAAGTCATTGTGTCGAGTCGTTTGTGTGTCTCAGGACAAAGCGTGAAAGAGAGAAAGGAAGACAATCGAGATGCCTTTATTGAAATGGCTCTGCTTGCCCTCTTTTATAATGCAAGTGGGGGTCAACTTGTGATAGTTGTCATTTCAGAAAAAGCAACTTTCAAAGCACATGTCTACATCGTGTAATTAGGTTAACCGTTCCCCTTTCTGCTGGCTCTGTTCTCTAGTGGGGATTACTTTCCCTTGGCAATACTATGCAAATTAGAGTGAGAGTTATGACCACGTAAGTTCAAAAGGCTTGCACTGGCAATGACTAAAGATGTGGGAAAAATATTTTTCTCTCTCTCTTTATAAATGTGCGCCATAATTCTTATAATTGTACATAATTGAATCCAATTAAAAATACAATGAAGATTCATTGTCTCACTGTCTGACTTGATCGGCTGGGTTGTAGCAGATAAAGTGGAGGTAAAGCTACTAAATTACACACACACACACACACACACACACACACACACACACACACACACACACACACACACACACACACACACACACACACACACAATTTTATGATAAAAAAACCATCAATTTAATAAAGTAAAATTTCAAAGTAAAATGACATGTAAATGATAATTGTCACCCTTGCACTGAAAATAGCAGTTGATTTTTGCTTGAGTGATTGTGAGAAGGGAGTTACTTCCATGTCTCTGTCAGCATAAAAACATCTGTTCTCTCAAGTGATATTCTCCAAAAATTCTTCCCAAAAGCCTCCATAAAAAAGAACAAAAGGCTCTCCCTGTAACACTTGAGTGTTTTATCAGTGTCTACATAGAAATCCAAATTTGCCATAGAGGTCTGCTTTCAATTTGCCTTATATTGTTCACTGCCAATCGTAATAGCAACTTATTTGCCTGAGTCTGTGGTTCTGAGGAAGACCAGATGTTAGACTCTGAGGCCAGATGAAGGAAGTCAGAGGGTCTTTGTCTCTATAGTGGGTCAAGTATGAGCAGGATGTTGATAGACCCAGCGTAAACAAGCCAAGAAACCTTGAGCCATGTAAAGAACCCATTCTTGGTCTTCTCCCCACTGTTCTCATGTCTTTTCTTTCCTTATCCATAATATTTTAGTTTAAGCCTCCTTGTGGAATCCCCCCCCCCTCCTTCTTTCCTCTACATATCCCCATTATCCTGCATCGCTCATACTTTTCAGCCCTCCCGTCTGTGAGCTCCTCTGCCACAGCAGTGAGATCCAGGAGGTGTTATGACGTGCCGGTCAATTAGATTTCCTCATCTGCAGGCAGCTCACTTTGTGTCCAATGGAGTCAAACAGGGCATGGAGACCCAATCACACACACAAACAAGAGCAAACAAACAAGCCTGTTATATTTTCTTTTCTTCATGGATCATTTAATGAAACCCTTGAATTCAATGGGGAAGGCATCCTGTCATCACTGCAGACAGTCAGAAATGTGAAAAGCAGAAAATAAACAAAAGGTCTTGACTCAGATCTGTGATGGCGCCTTCATTGTTCCCAATAAAATGATTATATAGTATTCCATTCATGTGTGATGTAGCCAGAGAGCAGATTCACAGTGCGTTGAAGCTCCATCAAACTGATCAGGGAGACTGCACACTTGGAAATGAATTTGTTGAATTGTCTTGTTTCAGTTTGTGTGCAGTGGACAGGTGTATCGATCCGATGCCTGTCAAAACACCACAGAGACCTCACAACCTGTTCTATGCTTGGATGTAGTGCTGTACTGCAAATCAAGACTATTCAAATGTCTAAAGACTTAATTGAAACTTTGACTCTTTCTTATACAGCATGTGTGGGCTGTTCCAGCTAAAGATGAGTCATGAAAGAAATTACAGTGATCCTGCAAGACCTATAAGTGCACTCCAGAACAAGTTCTAACGATCAGGCTTTTAGTGTATAGTATTGTATATCTTTGAAATTTGTATATTCGTTTCAAAACATGTTTTTCCAGATGCACTAAAGAACTTTCCATGGCGTACTTATCTCTCCTTTGTCAAAACATGGATGCATCTTTTTGTGGTCGATGTTGAATCGTCTACAATTCATCATAAAAAAGAAATCTACACTCCTCTGTAAATTGCTGCCACAGTTTTCAATCATCCACTCATGGCATTTCTCTCCATCCATCCATCCATCCATCCATCCATCCATCCATCCATCCATCCATCCATCCATCCATCCATCCATCCATCCATCCATCCATCCATCCATTTTCTTGTAGCCTGCTGTAACATCTCTAAATGGTCCCAAAGTCCAAACCATCCAAAACAGTGCTCTCAACACTGAAAATGGTTCCGTTTGATATGGACTGAGCAAAAATCTGATATTGTAACAGAAATCAAATGAAATAAATGACCAGCATTTTACTGACACAGCATCTTTCTGCTTCTCAAATATAATGGTTTCCTAAATTTTCAAAATTTTTTGATGTAGTTTTGTAACGTGTTGAAAAACACTTTGAGCTGGTCATACTGATTCTGAATAATCCTCCCTCTGTTGATTTGCTCTCCCCGAAACTTTTAACTTGTTTAAACACTTGATTTGTGCTGTATGCCCTTTTTTGAAATTCTTTTCCTCTGCCAACAGGAAAATGGCAGGACTTATGTGGATAGCTATAATCTTGTGTTTTATACAGTGTTTCTGTTTTATTTATACTGCTGCCCTTCAGCAACACTCCAAATATTTAAACAAAAACATCTCAGACTGTGAATTACAAGTTAAGGTAGTAGGAAGATATTCTGTGTATTTATTCACTCCCAATGAACTTGCTTTCAACTCCCTCTAAATCAGCAGGCTATAGATGTTTACTCTTTCTTTGTCAACTGTCTTTGTAGTGTAAAATATATGTGTACATCTTCAATTCCAGCTCTTGCTATCCTGTGTGCACAGAATCTAGTCCTCATCACATCCAGATCTTTGACCACTTATTTCCTCCCACCTCTGTTACCACATGGGGGAATTTTTTTCAGAATGCCAAAATAGGAGATAGGTCAGTAACAGAATAGATATTAACAGAAGCTTCATTCACAAACCCAATCGAGAGATTTGAGTCCAAACATGTTAGTAGTTACATGTATCAAACACAGGACTATGTTGTAACTGCATCTTCTTCTTCTGCTATCAGCTTTTCCCTTCAGGGGTCGCCACAGCGAATCAGTTGCCTTCATCCAACCCTGTCTTCTGCATCCTCTTCTCTCACACCAACTACCTTCATGTCCTCTTTCACTACATCCACAAACTTCCTCTTTGGTCTTCCTCTAGACCTCCTGCCTGGCAGTTCAAAACTCAACATCCTTCTACCAATATATTCACTATCACATGTTGTAACTGCATGATTCATGCAAATTCCGAGCAAAGATCTAGTGTTCCGTTGTATTTACTGATGTTGTTTAAATAACCACAGCAAAAAAGATATGGTCTCAGTGGAATAGCACATGTGACTAATTCCTAGAATTGTACAAGCGTCATAATCAAGACTGCACAGTTCCATGGTTAGTCAGTAGAAAACCACAGAAAATTTAGCACAGCTAGCCAGCCATTAAAATGTGAAAATCCCTCCATTTGAGAGTTCAGTTCAATTTTGAAGTTGGCATTTCATCAGATATAATTTTGTTGTTGCTCAGAAAGTAATTTTATTAATGATAATAAAAGATCTCTGAGTTGAATAAAGTTATCTGCTCTTGAAAAGAAGGAATGACGGAATTGGGTGACTTGTATAATCCTAACAAATCACAGTTTAGCATATATCCCCTGTCTGTGATGTTATGTGTGATTGGTTAATCATTTATTTATGTTTTTAAAGGAAGCCCAGCTGATCTGGCTTTCCCCCGAATGGTCATGGCGGTTTGCAACAGGTCTACACATATTCATTACATTTAGTGGCACTGTTTCACAGAAGAGAAGTGCGGGAAAGATTATATCCCAGCATCTGAACTGCATGAAACATAACAAAGCCATAAAAGTGATTACTTTGTAAAAAAAAAAAACCCCCCCCCCAAAAAAACCCCAAAAAAAACAAAGGAAACTGCATCTTAAAAAAACACCAGTGTGTAGTCTAAGTTTAGGAACTCCTCTACTATTCCTAATTTCTTATCCCTCTTAAAATATGGCAGAGACTAATTTTTTCATCTTTGTTATGTAGATTGGATAAAAATATTTGTTTTTTCCTCAAACCATCTGTGACCTCACTCCTGTATGAAACAAATATTTCTGATGATATTTGCTGTATTTGCAGTTGAGGTCACAGAGCAAAGTGTAGTCAGAGCTGTTAAGGTCAAAAGTGAAACTACCTGATCACACAATGGACATGTTTGCAATGCTTCCGATGTTGTTTTCTAGTTGTTTTCTGTTTGTTTTCTGTTTGCTTCCGATGTTGAATTTGTGCTCAGTATATTCTGAATTATATTTTGTGAATATATTTCTACTCATGACATACATTTACTTAATTCTATATTACTTTCCATCACATTTATTGAACAGATGTTGAAGATACAACCCACATGTAAGGGTTTATGACCCTTTCAAATATGTACCGCAAGCTGTAGAGAATGTTCAGTCGGGAAGCCATTTCTTTGCACACACTAGGATACAATTTATCATGTCATGTCCTGTCATATTTCACATAATATCATTCTGCTATTCACACCCTTCCTCACCTGCTGTCATTGTCTGGGCCTGTTAACTGAGGCATAAGCTATTCTTGTATCTGGTCACATCTGCCCAATAGCACAGCGACATACCTCCATTCTTAGCATATTATCTTGCTGATTCTTTCTTCATGATTCTTTCTTTACCTCCAGTTCTTTGATATTGCTTCACCAGCAGGTCTTCTCACTGGCGTCACCATTACATCAATATCAACCACCATCACCACCATCAGACTCAATGGGGGAGTTATTTTGCTGCAACTCTTGACATTTATAATCTCCATGGAGAGCTAAGGAGTAATGCAGTTGTAAAGAACTAGTTAGTTACTGCTCGAATAAGCTGTCATCATCAGTCACCCGCATGGTGTGATTTGTTAAAAGAAACAAACACAAAAATCCCATACCCCTCTGCAGAGGGGTATGGGATTTTTTTTGTTTGCTTTTTTTAAATCATGAAAAAATAAACAGTCAACAGGCCTAATTCTATTTTTAGGTTAATGATAGGCCCTATGAGTCTAAATTCCAAACAGTTTAACTTTCATATACTTAATTTTCAGTGCGAGCCACAATGTGGAAGATGATCTAATTAGGATTCAGGGTTCATGCAAACATAGCCAAATGCGAACAGTCTGTAAAACTTAAAACACCCCATAAATTGAGAGTTCACATGTCCTTTCAAAATGGAAGCCCGGGGCCCACGTCTGGAGCCAGGCCTGGACGGAGGGCCCGTCAGCGAGTGCCTGGTGGCCAGGTCTGCCCCTGGGCATGGCCGGGCTCAGCCCGAAAAGGCAACGTGGACTCTTCCCACCCCTGTGGACCCACCACCCACAGGGCAGACCGATGGGGTCAGGTGCGCTGCCATATGGATGGCAGTGATGACAGGGGGTCACGACAGACCAGACCCAGGCGACAGAAGCTGGCTTTAGGGACATGGACTGTCACCTCACTGGCGGGGAAGGAGCTGGAGCTTGTGTTGGAGGAGGAGCGTTACTAGTTGGATCTGGTGGGGCTTACCTTCACGCATAGCCTCGGTTCTGGATCCAAACTCCTGGATAGGGGTGGGACCTTGTTTTACTCCAGAGTTGCGTCAGGCGTGAGGCACAGGGCGGGTGTGGGGATACTCAAAAGCCCCCGGCTGAGCGCCGCTGTGTTGGAGTTTGGATGAGAGGGTCACTTCCCTACGCCTTAAGGCTGTGGGAGGGAAAACTCTGACTGTTATTTGTGCATACGCACCAAATATTAGTTCAGAGAATTCAGCCTTCTTGGGGTCCCTAAATGGGGTCCTTGATGGGATCCCTGCAGGGGACTCCATTGTTCTCCTGGGGGACTTCAATTTGCACGTCGGCAATGATGGAGACACTTGGAGAGCCATGATTGGGAGGAATGGCCTCCATGATCTAAACCTGAGAGGTGTTATGTTGTTGGACTTCTGTGCTAGTCACGGATTGTTCATAACTAACACCATGTTCGAACACAAGGACACTCATAAGTGTACCTGGTACCAGAGCACCCTGGGTCGGAGGTCAATGATTGATCTTGTGATCGTATCATCTGACCTTCGACTGTGTGTTTTGGACACTCGGGTGAAGAGAGGGGCAGAGCTGTCAACTAATCACCACCTGGTGGTGAGTTGGGTCCGTTGGCGGAGGAAACCTTTGGATAGACCTGGTAAGTCCAAACAAGTACTGCGGGTGAACTGGGAATGTCTGGAGGAGGACTTGGTCCGTGAGGCCTTCATTTCACACCTCCAAAGGAGCTTCTTATGCATCCCTGTGGAGGCTGGCGGCATCAAACCTGAATGGTCGATGTTCAAAGCTTCCGTTGCTGAAGCTGCAGCTGAGAGCTGTGGTCTCAACGTCTTGGGTGCCTCAAGGGGCGGTAACCCTTGAACACCGTGGTGGACCCCGGTGGTCAGGGAAGCCGTCCGACTGAAGAAGGAGGCCTTCAGGGGCATGTTGTCCCTGGGGACTTCTGAAGCAAATGCAGGGTACCGACAGGCCAAAAGGACTGCAGCCTCGGCTGTGATGGAGGCAAAACAGAGGGTGTGGGAGGAGTTTGGAGAGGCCATGGAGAAGGACTATCGGACAGCAAAGTTGTTCTGGAGGACTGTCTGGCACCTCAGGAGGGGAAACAGGGGACCATCCAAGCTATATACAGCAAGGATGGGACACTGTTGACCTCGACTGAGGACGTTGTCGGTTGGTGGAAGGAACACTTTGAGGAACTCCTGAATCCAACTACCCCAACTGACCCATCCTCTGTTGCAGACGCAGAGCTGGAGGATGATGGGGGATTCGAGTCAATCTCTCGGGGCAACGTCACCAAGGTAGTTAAACAACTTCACGGTTGCAAAGCCCCGGGTGTTGATGAGATTCGCCCGGAAATGCTGAAGGCTCTGGGTGTTGAGGGGCTGTCATGGATGACACGCCTCTTTAACATTGCATGGAAGTCTGGGACAGTGCCGAAAGAGTGGCAGACTGGGGTAGTGGTTCCTCTTTTTAAAAAGGGGGACCAGAGGGTGTGTGCCAGCTACAGGGGCATCACACTCCTCAGCCTCCCTGGGAAAGTTTACTCCAAGGTGCCGGAAAGGAGGGTCCGGATTGAGGAGGAACAATGTGGTTTCCGTCCTGGTCGTGGAACAACGGACCAGCTTTTTACTCTCGCAGGGATCCTAGAGGGGGCTTGGGAGTATGTCCATCCAGTCTACATGCATTTTGTAGACTTGGAGAAAGCGTACAATTGGGTCCCCAGTATATCCCTGTGGTCCCCAGGGATATACTGTGGGAGGTACTGCGGGAGTATGGGGTGAGGGGGCATCCAATCCCTGTACACCCAAAGTGAGAGCTGTCTTTGGGTTCTCGACAATAAGTTGGACTTGTTCCGAGTAGCTGTTGGCCTTCTCCAGGACTGCGCTTTATCACCAATTCTGTTCGTGATTTTCATGGACAGGATATCGAGGCGTAGTAGTGGTGAGGAGGGGTTACAGTATGGTGGGCTGAGGATGTGGTCCTGTTTTCTTCATCGGCATGTGACCTGTAGCACTCACTGGTCCGGTTTGCAGCCGAGTGTGAAGCGGCGGGGATGAGGATCAGCACCTCCAAATCTGAGGCCATGGTCCTCAGCAGGAAGCCGGTGGACTGCCTCCTCCAAGTGGGGGATGAGGTCCTTCAACAAGTGAAGGAGTTTAAGTATCTTGGAGTCCTGTTCACAAGTGAGGGAACAATGGAGCATGAGATTGGACGGGGAATTGGGGCAGAAGGAGCGGTATTGCAGTCGCTTTACCACACTGTTGTCACAAAGAGGGAGCTAAGCCGAGAGGCAAGCTCTCCATTTACCGTTCAATCTACGTTCCTGCCCTCACCTATCGTCATGAGCAATGGGTCACGACCAAAGGAACGAAATCGCGGATACAAGCGGCTGAAATAGGCTTTCTCAGGCGGATAGCTGGTGTCTCCCTTAGAGATAAGGTGAGAAACACTGCTGTCGACGAGGGGCTCAGAGTAGAGCTGCTGCTCATTCACGTGGAAAGGAGTCAGTTGAGGTGGTTTGGGCATATGGTGCGGATGCCTCTGGGGCGCCTCCCTAGGGGGGTGTTTCTGGCACGTCCAGCTGGGAGGAGACCTCGGGGAAGACCCAGGACCAGGTGGAGGGTTTATATCTCAACACTGGCCTGGGAACGCCTTGGGATCCCCCAGTCAGAGCTGGTGGATGTGGCCGGGGAAAGGGAAGTTTTGGGCTCCTTGTTGAAGCTGCTGCCCCCGCGACCCGACTACGGATAAGCGGTGGAAGATGGATGGATGGATGGATGGATGGATGACATGCTGTGGGACAAGCCGAAAATAAATTTTAATGGGGCTTTGCCCCTAAGGATATAAGTCAGCAAAGGTAGAGATGTGAAAACCAGAGATATAAATCTATCTGTTTGTCTGCCTGCCTGTCTCTGATTTCACTATTTCATCATTTGTGTAGCACTGTAGACATTTCAAAAAGCTTGGGCCAATCTCTGGTTTTAATACAAAGAGTTAGTTCAACAGACAAAGGCACAGTCCAAATACCAATGGGTGGACATGAACTACCATTGTGTTTGTTCAACTACAAGATGTATGTAGGCACAAATCAACGCAGTCAGTCAGCCATTTTCACATTACCACCGCTATATCCGCCGCAGCGGGTCACAGGGAGCTGGAGCCTATCCCAGTGGCATTGGGCGTGAGGCGGGGGACACTCCGGGCATGACGCCAGTGCACCGCGGAGCCACACACAAAGACATACAACCACGCACACATACACTCACTCCTACGGGCAATTTGGGACCGGCCAATCAACCTGAAGCGCATGCTTTTGGAGGTGGGAGGAAGCCAGAGAACCCGGAGAGAACCCACGCAGACACGGGGAGAGCATGCAAACTCCGCACAGAGCGGAACTCGAACCCGGGTCCACCGTGTTGTGAGGCGACAGTGCTACCCACTGCGCCATCGTGCCGCCCCAAATCAACGCCCCAATTTAAATTTTCAACAGGAATAGAATAACAGGATGAATTTACATTATCTTAATTTTGAACATCAGCAGATGACTCCTCATATTTAGCACGAGGAGCTGCCACTCTGATGAATACTGACCAAACACATCAAGAACAAACACATGAGGAGTCTCAGTCATTGTATCTACATTACTAATAAAACACTGTTCTGGCAAAACACACTCAGAAACCCACATGCCACTCTTAAAAATATTAACACATCACTAAAGCATCCCTTTTATCATTAACATAATGGTCCTATGAGCCTCTTTACTCAGAACGTCTCCAGTCGGAGTGAACAATCATTTACTACATGTGATGTTTAACCTACGACCATGGTTACAATCCAAGCACAAGACAGTATTTATATTTGCATTTCTATTAGCTCAGTGTGGGTGAGTTAGTTTTGTCTGCCAAGGTGGCATTGTGCATTTTTAACACATTATGTATGACAGCATATATCTGGCTCATTTGGTGTAGAAATATAATATGTCATTGGAAAGACGATGAGATGAGTACATCAAAAAGCTTGTACTTGAAATAGGTAGAATAGTAATTGCTGCAGTATTTTTGCATTCTTTTCAGACTTCACCTCAAGCTGTATCAGAAAGTTCCCTTACAGTAGCTACAGTATGTCTGCTGCCGGGATCCTTCTTCCATCTTTCTGCTGCCGTTTTGGTTACATTTCAGGTTGAAAGGTTAAAAAAATAGGACCCAATCATCATTCTACATTTATAAATGGTATTGCTATTCTATTTACTTTAGTGATCTCTCTGCTACTCTGGCTGGCTGTGCCCTGTAATGGACCCCTCTCAACTCAGAATTCCTTAAATAAATTGTAGATTAAAAAAAGGGCCCTGACATAGAAGAAGACACAGTGACAGAGAGAAAAAGGAATATATGATGTGCTGACATGATACGGACACAAGGCCATATTACAACAAATAATTTTGTCACCCACATCCCGGTTTTATGTGCAACTTTGGCCCTCGTGAAATTTTCAGTAAGCTGCAAGGACAACTTCCCTTCTCTCAGAAATGGTTCATATCTAATGCATTCAGTTTCCGGTATATTTCAAAATTTGGAAGAAGTAGACCTGAAGAGAGAAAAGTTCAAAAGTAAAAGGCAATTCTTGGCAAAACTACTTCTGCCAAAGAAAAACAGAACTACCTTCAAAAGTTTTGATATTAATTTTAAATTTAATCTGAAAATAACTTAACTTTTGATTAATAAAGATAATTTAACAATCATTCCTGTTTTACCATTTTAAGTATTTGTTGTTCTTTCACTTTACTTCATCAGTGGAGGCTTTTTGTGTTCTCCTGTCCCACCATGTGTTCAAACAAGGAAGGATTACCATTTTCCTTATTAGCAGTAGCAGTATATTATAAAAATGCCAAGCTACTATATTTCTAACATGCACATTGGCACTTAATTAGAAATCAGATAATTATCTGTTATACAAAGTTAATGTATTTGTGTGCTCATGTTTATTTTTTCTGTATTTGAAATAATAAATATTTTCATCCCCTCTGACCTGTACAGATATGTCAAATTTGTCAAATAACTGTTAAGAATTATTTTACTTTTCTGATACATAGAGAGAGAAAATAACAAGAACAGATTTATTTGGAACAAGGTGTAAGTCGCTGAACTGACAGCATCCAAATTTTTGGTCGAAGAAGCTCATTGTGATTCTGAGAGTTAATTACTTCTGTAGTGCATTGTATTATATTGAAGTTAAAAAAGTATTATTAGTCATTAAATACACTTTGAAACATTTTCTTCATCATCTTTCATGCTTCATGTGAAGCATCTTGTGCAAATCCATTCATAGACAGATGGACAGACTGATGTTCCAAAAAGGACAGCGGTCATAAATGAACTTTGTAATGATCTGAGAAAATATTAATCTTAACTGTAGATTAAATTATTAAATCACCACTGATATTCATTAAAAACACAACATACATTACAGTAATGACAAGATACTCATACGGGTTAAAACTATGAGTAAATGTTGTTGATATCACACCGATACTTTTACTAAGTAAAGAATCTGGATACTTCCTTCATAGAAATGGGAGACCAGAGGTCCTCATCCACAACACTCAGCATTAACCTTGTGTGCCTCAGTCTGTCCTGGGATCCAATGTGGGAGGAGGGGGTTCTGGGACCCAGTGTGGGAGGAGGGGGGTTCTGTCCCTCTATGTGTTCAGACCCGAGGACAGGCCGGAGTGACGTCACGCAGGGCTGGTCTTACCCTTTATTAGCCAGGGGAGCCAAGCGCCAGGTTGCAAGGGCTCCACACTGCAGCTCTGTCCGGCCAGCGGCGGAGGGGATGTCCTACGAACTCCTCCAAAACTTTCTTAGTCAAACAAACACTGACTGACAAAAGTGCTGCAACTCGTCTCACTTGTGATTTAATGAAACAAACTTCTTTAATGTGTTTTTCTTTTGAAACAGACAGAGGCACAGTCTTCACATCTACTTTGATAACTTTTTGAATGAGCCGGCTCACGCTTGTTTAGGTGCCTTCGATTTATTGCGCGATTTATTTGATTTGATTTTTTTTTTTTTTTCTGTTTTTTGAGGGGGATAAAGTTTTTCTTTGTCATTTAAGACTTGTGATGGCTGTCCCGTCACTAGCGTTACTACTTGTAGGATTTGTTTTGACCTCAGCTGACAAGGTAAGTGTTTCCACCGATTCATCGTCTCTTTAATTTACTAACTAAATGTGCGCAACGTCAACTCTCAAATACATCCCGTTAATATTCACTTAACGCTGCGTCAAAGCGGAGACACGGCTCGACATAGCAGAAGGTTTTTAAGCGTCTCCAAAGTTTTTGGAGCTCCGTGAAAACGCACACTGCGTCCTCTGTGAAATACATGTTGACACACCACACGCATGTGTTTAGCCTCTTACATAAGGCACGTAAAATAAAGGCATTTTTGTTGAAATTTTACAAGCAGCTCAGTCTGCGTTAAACTTCTGCAGGGCGGTAGTGTTGCTGCTGCTGGACATCTCAGACTCTCAGATTTTGATTTCCTTCTGCCTTGTACCGCATTTAACGAGCTTTTTCTCTCCTCTTACAGGCTGGTGAAGTAGATAGAGAGGGTAAGTTCTGTTTATTTCTGACCTTCATATTGTTAGTTGAAAGATGTGAGAAAGTGGAAGTGATTTTCCTCCAGACACTGATAGAAAACGCAGGAGGACAACCTTGGTGCACTGAGATCACAGTGGGAGGGGAGTTTGTGTGTGAGGAGCTCTGTAATGCACCCCCTCCTCGACCCTCTGCTGCCACTACACCATTCCCCCAAAACACACACAGTCCTCCAATACACACTTATATTACATGAGCAAACTGCTTGAAGGGCTTTGTTATACAGGAAAGAAAATTCCACTTTGAAATCCTACACATCTGTTATCCATTCTGAGGTTAAGGAACAAGTGAGCTGCAGCAGTATCCACGTTGGATCCTTTTACACCAGCTGTTATCACCCTGAGGGACCTGAAACAGGGAGATGCCAGCAGTCATTTGAATCACAGTTGGTTTTGCGGTCTGTAATTTGCCACTGTTGACTTTGCTCAGCCATTATCAGCCTTGTAAAACAGTTAAATTTCCCATTTAATGTGGTTTCTCTTTTCACTTTTCACATTTCTTCTCCTATAAGTAATGAGAGAACAGATTGGATCTTGGAGTGATTCATGAGAACTTGTCACATTCATCAATTTTCTCATATTTAAAGTCTGATCTCGGGAAGCAAAAAATTACTTGGAAGTGCACAGAGCAGATTGCCTGCCACCAGTCACATTAACCTGAACAAATTTCTGAATGAGATTTCATTGGCATAATATGGCATTTGAATTGAGGGATAATGAATGGTTACTGTTGCTATGGCACAATTTATGACAAGTGTTTTGTTTTAGGAGAATTAAGTGAATCTTAACACCTAAAATACTTATCACTTACAGAGAAAGCCATCGTTTCCATAGATATGTTTAGGAAGATGTCCTTGGAGGGTGAGGCCCAATGAGTGGAAAAGCAAAACAAATTTAGATGGAGGTTTTCATTCCATGCATCAGTGAAGACAGCAAAAATGCCTGAAATGAAAATGTAGATTTGTCGATGTAGATGAAAGGTAGATAAAAGTAGAATTTCTCAGTGTCCAACTTTTCATCACCCCACATCAGCACAGTATCTTCACCCACCCAAAGTGTGTTTTGTTTGTTTGTTTTTGACTGACTCGTGTTCCTCATGGCGGAAAAGAGGTTGAAGATGAGATGATATCGGTCGTCTCGTCTTCAAAAATATGCCTGGATGTGTTGTGACTAAAGATGAGACGACCGTAATCATTTTGTAACCTACCTGGCGGGGCAGGGGTCTGCTGGAGCCTATCCCAGCTTGCAATGAACGAGAAGTAAGGAACACTCTGGACAAATCGCCAGCAAGTAGTGGCTATTCTTCATTCTCAATGTGAAAATTTAGACATAAAGATAACTGCAATTTGGTGCTGCTGTGCTGCAAACAATGTGAAAAGGGATTATATCCATCAGAGCAGAAGCAAAGGCACTAATTTCTGCACTCACAGGAAATTTTACTCCTTATCCCACACTGTGCCTCCCCCCATTTTCCCATCTTCAAAGATCATCTACAGGCGAAATCCATCCAAATTTTATGAATCAAAGTGATCAAATTGTCACACCTTATGAATCACATGTGCGCAACTGTTTTCATGGGTTACTACTGTTTTCATCAAAAACAATTAATGTGTTTAATAATTTTGCACTTTCACTGTGGAATGATTGCCAAGAATGACAATGAGGTAGAAATATGATGATTAAAGAATCATAAATCACTATGCCATTTGCGCTGCTATTGAATTATCCACAGGGTTAAGGTGCTCAATAACTCTAGAAGCAGGTCCTCTCAATAATCCATCTTTTATTCTAATAGGGTCTCTTCAGTGATTAGTATTCAGTTTTAATATATTCATGATTAATTTTCTTGATTTCAATGACTGCAGTTGTCATTGGAGAAAGTGCTCCCTTTGTCTGTTGTAGGATTTCAAAGGTAAACAGCAATCTTTTCTGTTCTTGTGTTTTCACCTTGATTAAAAAGAAAAATGACAGATAGTTCAGTTACGTTTTGAAAGGAACTCTTGCCCTAAAGTGTGATGTTCTTTTTTTTTAAAAAATAAAAAATCTATGACACAATGAAGGATGTAGCTCCAATTGAATCACTTTTTAGAGTAATTTAAAATCACAATTATAACTTCTGCCAGTTCTCACCCTTTGCAAAATATCATGAATCATCTTTTGCTCTAAATGATGAGAAATTTGGCTTTGATTGATATCACAGTTGAAATGTGATTGGGGATTCCAGCTCTCTCAATGAATTGTGGAAGAATTTTTCTTTTCTTTCTCCAGAATAAAAATCTTTTAATCTGTCGTTCAATGTTTGGAGCTTAAGTAAAGCATAGATATTCTTTCAAGAGGATACCCTCCCACATGGCATTAGGATTCTAAGCTTATGGAAGAGTGTTCTTTCACTTGTGACAGATGTCTCAATCTATTTGGCTTTGTGAATGATGCCATTTAAATGGCCTGAAGAATTTTTTTTTTTTTTTTCGAAACAGTGTGCTACTCTTCTACTTGCAATCAGGTCCTACATGAGCGCAAAGTTAAATTGCTTTCTGTTATTTCCAATGAGAGGCTGCTGGACGCCTTTGTTTATCTGTACTGCTGTCACTGGTTTCATTTAGAGGGTCTGCAAACATAATACACACACACACACACACACACACACACACACACACACACACACACACACACACACACACACACACACACACACACACACACACACACACACACACAAACACACACAGGTACTTTAGTGATAAATTCCTAAAGCCAGAATCCTTAATTGACATTTCAAGTGACAAGATTTGTGGTTACCATACCAACACCACATGTGGTTTAAAATTGCAACTACTCCTTGAGCAGTTACTTAATCAGAGAGACACTCATAGTACAGCTTTAGATTGTAGGATTGCAGGTTTGCAGCCAAGCTTTTGCTGTAAAATAAAATTAACAAAAAAAAACAAAAAAAAAACTTGGATGTGTTTTGGGCTACACCAGTGATTTCCTACCAAATAGCTTTTCACAATGAAGTTGGTTGTTTGCTGTGAAGGAAATAAAAGCACCTTGTATTTTTCTGGCATATTCAAGGTGTTCACAATGAAGTGTTAACCTGTTCTCTGTAACACATGAACAACTTCTTCATGAAAAGTTGGGTTATTTGACATGGTAGTGAAGGACTCTGGTATTGCAAAAAAATCCCATGGAGACATAAAAACTAGCTGTAAAGTAAATTAGTATCTATTGTATTAAGTGTATCAAAATAGTACTCAGTGTCTGTTAAAGCACTTTGAAATGTCTACTGATGTGATAAAGCTTGATACAAATAGAGGATTGATTTATTGATGGTATCAAAATGAAGTTTCTTTTTAACAGATTGAAACTAAAATGACAAGTAATTATGATATTTGTGTATTTTGAGATAAAGTGCGATCTTTCGCTTCCTTCCCTCGTCTTTTCTGCCTTGCATTAGAGTGGCTTGTGTTCATATTTGAACCCTGCACCTTCAGCAGATTAAGCAGTGAGCCCCATTTTTTAAATACTCACTTATGTGCCTTACTCAGTGACTTCTTTTTGACTCTATACATTTTTTTATTCCTCAAACATTTTGCACAGCACTGCCATTGCAAAAAAACAAACAGTGGAGAGATGTTTGACAGCCTTTTCACATATCAATATCAAACCACAGGGTGTCATTCATGTTTACAGAAGAGTAAATTTAACTGGAAGTTAACCATAAGACATTCTCCCAGTAAAAACTCCTTTGATGTGTTGTGTATTCAAACTGGACACGTGCTTGTAGTTTGCTCTGGTCTTTAAGTCAAGACAGAAGCACCGACTGTTTCCTTATTTGTGTGACAAAACAACGTGATCAAGCTGCTTTGGGTTGGCTGAATGATCTCTGCATGCTTTATGTTTTATCCAGAGCACGCACACTGTGATTTGTAAAGCATGCCATTTCCACAGACATGTAATTATAGTGTCATCAGTGACACCTGCTTAAATGTTTTCTGGTCACAATCTACAAGATAATTACAAGGTTTTGTGATTCTTGTCACATTCTTTCCAACCAAAACCAAACCAAAAAATCTTATATGTCTGCACAGATTTAGAGAAATGTTCCAAACTTTGTTGGAAATATGTTTAATTAAGGTTATAGTTTTTCAAGATTTACATGTATGATTGAGTCGATCACACAAAATGTAAACTGTAATGTTTACAATCAAACCGAATGCAAGCACAGGCCTGTGGGGGTTTATTATATGGAGCTGCAGAGTTCTAAGATTTATTTTGACATCACTTTGAATTTTGAAAAAAATACGAATGACAAATGTTGGAATAATGTGTAGTATTTGGTTTTTATTTGCTTCCTTTTGTGTGGAAAGGAAAAAAGGTCTCATGGACACTGTTGTTTTTCAGACCAGCTGAGGAGCCGACTGAAGGAATATGGACTAGTGACTCCATTCAGCACAGACTCTCATGGTCACTACCTGTCACACCTGATCTCTGCCAATCACAAACAACGCTTTAAGAGGGAGGTGCTTTCATCTGATGAACCTGAACATAAACTTTTTTTCAACATTACTGCATTTGGGAAGGAGTTCCACCTCCGTTTGCGCCCAAACAACAGGCTGGTGGCGCCAAGTGCGATTGTGGAGTGGCACGATGAGATTGAAGTCTTCAGGAATGTCAGTGTTGGTGCTGATGCCAACACAGGCGCCAATGAGACTGAACCCACTACTGGGATTGAGAGGACACTGCGCCGTGAGCTTTTAAAGACAGATTGCACCTTTGTTGGTGACATCACAGATGTCCCTGGGGCCACGGTTGCCATTAACAACTGTGACGGACTGGTAAGTCTTCCTCAACCATAAAACTCCTTATGGTCATGAAACTTTTGTTATTCCAAATGTTTCATGACCTTATCAACCGACATTAGTGGGTATAAGACGTCCATAACTCCTGAGTTTATCCTTTCTTTATGTCAGCATTCACCATTTTTACAGCACGCTGTTCATGCAGATATTCCTTAGGCAGGCAAACAGAATAGCTTTTTGTACAGAAGTTTGTCACGGGTGAGTGGCCAACTATTGCTCCCACAAGCTCAACAGATTTTATTCCCAACCCCTTCCCAACATAAAACACGAGTTCCCTTTGTCCGACACTGCCCATCACCACTCGTAAAACACTTGAGCAGAAACTTGGGAATGACCTGCTCTAAAAAATCTCATGGGAGAGGAAGGAACATCTTTGCATCTAAGGAAAATAAAGCCAAAGACCCTCTGGAAATCTTTGCTTTAGACATTGAAAGGAAATAAAACACAAAGATGTGCTGTACTGTATATACCCATACCTCGTGGTAGGCATTGAGATTCAACATGTTGAAACTGGTTTTACATTATCTTTTTCATTATCTATAGAAAGGAAAGTTTACAGGCTTAAGAAATAATAAAACAAGATTTATCGAAGTAACAAACACCGTGAGTGTTTAGATAGAATAGTATGAATAAACTATTGATCTTTTATGTAATTTCAGATACAAAACACTGCTTGGGCTGGAATTGAAAGATGATTAGTCTAACAATCTACCAATGTAGACAAGACTAAATTAATTACTATTCAATTAATATCTATGATGGTATTTTTTAAATTGGTGAATCTCAGTGATGTGTTACAAAGACTTTTGTCACCAGCAGGCTAACGTCATAAAATATCCAGTTTACATTGACCAGGTGGGCCTGCAAGGGAATTAATGCATTTTAATATTTTACACAGTACAACCTGTTATTTTCACGAGGTACCTGCAACCCTAATAAAATCCTTAGCTTCGATGTGTACTATTGTGTTTAAAAGTTGTACTAGCAAACATCTAGGCCACATATAAAGTACTTCATTTTAAACGCAACTGTGACAAAGTTATAGAATGAAGTCTGTAAATCTTTCAACCTTGCTAATAATTTTGAAAGATAATGAAGTTGAACAATATGAAGGTTTATTAAAGTAAATTTAATGTGGCTGCATAATTTTGAGGGTCTATTTTATTCTCTCTATATTACAAAGTGCATGTAAAGAAAAATCCTTCACTGGGTTTTGATTATGTTGTTGGCCAGTGGAGATTTATGCAAGTGGATGATTTTAGCTTATAACTAATTAATTTAGGAGGTGCTTGAATCTGATTTAAAAATATGAGTCAGAAGTCAAATGTTTTTACTACTGTAAATGGTGAATGGCATTGATAAACATTAACAGATATTATTACATCATAATTTTCTGAATGTACAACTGTTCAGTGATTTAAATTAAAGTAATTACAGTAATTTCAATATAGATTAATATTTCCAGTGAATACAATTGAGGCTAAGTATATCTAGCCTCCATGGAGAAAGAATTTAAATTATTTTACAAATGGTTTTCTATTTTGAGTTCTTAAGGAAACTCTTATCATAATTAAAGTTGACATAGAATGTGGTTAAAAAAATGTAGGAAAAAAACCCCAAGGTGACACTTTTCTCCTTCCTCAGTCTTCGAAAGAATTCTGTCTTCTGTATCTGAATCCAAGAAAAGAAAAGATTTTTCCAGGAATGAAGGCATGACTAGTTTTAGATTGAGGGAAGAATGAGCAAAGTGGCATTGCTCCAAATGATTCTTTAAAGTAGTAAACAAGGCTTTCCTGTCTTTAAATATCCAATGAAACTTGAACTTCCTGGTAAACAGCTCATCTGAAGTCATCACCCCGCATATTTCCTCAGCAGATGAATAACTTGGTCCATGAATAAATATAAAGTAGTTTTCCAGTATCCTGGTTACTATATCTTTATGCTCATGTTTATGCACAAAGATTACTTTATTCAGTGTATTGCTAAGAATCTTAGCCAGGATTCACATTTGCAACAAATCTTTGCAGTGCTTAAAAATCTGCAATTGAAAGTTAAAATTATTTGCAACCTATTTTCTTTTTTTGTGATTAACTGTTTAGTCAATTTATATCAACCAGAATACACCAAAATATGAATTAAACTTTGCTACTGTACTTGTACAATGTTGAAAGTATACTGAACACCAAAAACATAATTAAATATTTTTGTTTGACATTGTACAAGTATTAATTAGTAAAAGTGTTTTGGTACTACTAAATATTTACCACCATATACTTTTGTCTCCAAAGATCAAACCGGAAATATGTAATGAAGCAGATTACCCTGGAACAAATGCATCAGAAAACACTGACTTGAGAACACTGAAGCTAGTTAGCCTAAATTGCTAATGTCAGGACTGACTCCAAAACTGCTGGAACAAAGTCTGAGCTTACTTGATCATGAAAGATGGTCGACAGTGATTTTATTGAGATTATTTTTAATATATTATGCAATCTCAGTTCCCTCATCCATTCTACAGTCTCATTGTATAGAAAATCTTAAAAGCATTAATTAATTTTCAATCTTGCCTGCACAATTCATAGACTACCCAGAAAAGAAGTAGCTAAAGCGTGCTATTTGCAGTTGTCCTATAAATTTTGTGTGTTTCTGGTCTATTTTTTTCCAGTCACAGTATGTTGTTTGTATGCCCTGAAAAAATAGAGTGAATGGACCAAAGGGAAAGCTAAAGGTACATTTTCAGTACCCCTGAATAACCACTGCAGCTCCTAATTATTCAAGAAGTTCCTGTGTATTGCTTTCCAGTCCTTGGACAAATCCGAGGGAAATGTGTGAGATTTGAAAGAGCAGAATGGTACTTCTGCTCTAGGTTGTAAAATGCCGAAGACTATATCTGTTTTTTGTCTTTTTATTGGCCATCAAACATGCGTTTATGTTTTGTAATGTAGAAGTCCAAAGAAATGTTTCATGCAAGTGAGACATGGCTGACACATGCGCGTGGGTGGAAGAGGTGAGGACAGCTTTCTACAGCCACAGCTCTGGCCTGGAATAATGTCTTGAGAAACAGCAGTGCTCAAATCCAATATTTCCACAGACTGAGCCAGCTATTTCCACAGCAGAAGGTCAAAAGCTGGGTCCCACAAGAAAGTGATAAAATAAAATTAATTGGAATGTCATGGTGACATGGTGACTACTGGCAGGGATAGTTGCCAAACCGCTGCAACTCAGGAGCTAACATGTTAGCAGCTGTGCCTGTCAGACATAGTCATCCATAACCTGTATGTTTCCCTGTTACCCTGTAGTCCACTACTTTTAGAAATAATCAGAAATCAGAAAAAGTTTTATTGCCAAGTACAGTAAAAATTACTGTCGAAGAACTTGATGCGGTGTCGGTGCATTGAAAGGTGGAAGAGAATAATAGTGAATGACGAATAGGAATAGGAATAGAATATAGAAATATACTGTGCTTGTAAAACATGTATAAGGAGACAGATGATCAAACATACTTTTGAATTTATTTTCGACACTTATAATTCAGTCTGCTCTGCTCATGTAGTTATGTTTTGCTAGCTCAACATCATCATGGTCCATATTTGATGGTAAGAGTTCCAGATCCAAATAATGTAGAATGAACATCTAATCCTTATTCAGTCTATGTGCTGTACTTAATTCTTTTAGAAGTGAACATTGAACTCATTAATATGATAAAGATAAAGAAATAGTAATACATTCTCATTTTAAACATCTTTTGAAAGAAACGATAATGACCTTGAAGTCACTCCTCTGCCCTGGAGGATTTAGCCATTTCCTTTAGTCGGAGTAGGAAGCAGTTCATCACTTGGGCAGATTCAGTCCTTCCAAGACATTTATAGTTGAAGCTCACAGGAGACTGTGAGTGGGGGCCACACAGGATGTGAGAGTCCTGCTTTATAAATACTGTTGTGGCAGGATGTCACTTTGAAGACGCCAACAGCCATCAAAGGGGTCAATCACTGCCCAGTTGAAGGCTGATTTGAAAAGACCGCTGCATACAACACTGCAGCCTGTCATCCTCTCAGGGCTTATTTTCATAATGGAGGAACTGCTCAACATCAGCCAAAAACACAATAAGCCTTGAATTGCTCAAAAATACTTCAAATGTTGTAGGGATCTTTTTTCTTTTCACTTTTACATCACATATGACTACAGAATCTCATAGCCCTTTTTTTTCCTGCACTGTCTACTACAGGAAGCATATGTTTAAGCTGTCAACATCCCAACAGGGCAACAGGAAATGATCATTTGATTGTATTGAGATATAAAAAGAAAGCTCTGAAATAAAATCTAGGTCGGTGAAGCCTGACCATACTTCTCTAGTCTAAATTTCTTAAGTTTAATTGATATAATCTTGAAAGAATTTTAAATGTAATGTTTTACTTTTTCTTTTCTTTTCGGCTTTTCCCTTCAGGGGTCGCCACAGCGAATCAGTTGCCTCCATCTAACCCTGTCTTCTGCATCCACTTCTCTCACACCAACTACCTTCATGTCCTCTTTCACTACATCCATAAACCTCCTCTTTGGTCTTCCTCTAGGCCTCCTGCCTGGCAGTTCAAAACTCAGCATCCTTCCACCAATCTATTCACTATCTCTCCTTTTTAAATGTAATGTTTTACGATTAACCTTATGCAGATTAAAGCTGCACATTGTCAGAAGATTTTTCTGCATCTTTCTTCATTTTTACTTGCTGTCAATAGAAGCATGTATGTTGTAAAAAGTTAAAATCACAACAGGATGCTCTTTACCATAAGTCATTAGTGCCATTTTTGATGAGAAGCTACACATTCAGGAAAAGTAAGCCTAAAATGAGAACATAACAAGACAACTTAATTTACTGTCAAGACACTGTGCTTTGGGACATAAGACCAAATGAAATCACAAAACATAAAAAGAAAGAAAGATTTGGACATGAAATTGGGGCTCGATTAACAATGTCCTCCTCCTGGGTATATTTTGGGTGTAAAACTCAATGAACATGAACATTTAAATAACTAAAGAATTGTAGTAAAAGAAACAAAAGAACTATAATACCGTATTTCAAAATCATAATTACAGTGAACCCTCACTATAACCCAGTTCACCTTTAGAGGCTTAGATGTTTGATTTTTTTAGTGCAGTTTCTTAATGCTTTTTTTAAACAGTGCTTTGTGTTCTGCATCCTGATTGGCTAAGTGTTTGAACCACTAAATAGAGTGCATTTTTAATTTCACTTCAGGGGTCAAATCAGTATATAAAATAAAAAAAATAAAAAATTTAATTAAAATTGAGGGACTGACCAACGTATCCTCATCTCTGTACAGCTTGCCAAATTTAAATTTGCAAATTTACTCCATGACAAAATCCACAATATCGAAGAAATGTTCTGCACCGACAAAAGCACCTGAGGACGTGCCCAAAAGGCAGAGAAAGATGCTAAAAATCGCAGAAAAAGTTAAACTTCTGTACATGCTGAAGGAAAGTAGAAGCTATGCGGCTGCCGGGCGCTATTACGGAATAAATGAATTTTCGGTTTGTTCCATAAAGGCACAAAATAACATTTGGAGGACAGCAGCAATAAGTTTTAGCAAGGATGCAAAAAGGGTTGTAACAGTCCGCAACAAGACCATTGTAAGGATGGAGTCTGCTTTAGCTTTGTGGATTAATGACTACAGGAAAAAGAACATTCCACTGGATACCAAAGTTATCTGCACAACAGCTAAAAAACTTTATGAAACCTTTGCTGACATCGATGACATTCATGACAGCTAAGAAGAGGATTTTGTGCCATCGATGAGTGCTGATCATGCAGTAACAAGCCGATTTAATGCCAGCAAGGGCTGGTTTCAGAAATTTCATCAAGGAAGGGGGATATAGCCTGAACAAGTTTTTAATATGGATGAGACAGGTCTATTCTATTTCATGCAGAATGGTGAAATACACACGAGTCACACTGTGTCTAATCTCGTACTGACGATTAAAAATATAATTTTATAGTATTTCCAAAAACTTATGGTTATTTGTTGAAAATGTTTATGTTTTTATTTTCTTTAAATGGCTGGGCCTGGAAACAGGTTTTGGTCTTTGATTTCATTGTATACATAGTTCAGTATTGTATAACAACTGTAAAAAATAAAGCGGACCACTTCACGGATTTCACCTATCACGGGTACTTTTTGGAACGTAGCCTCCGCGATAAATGAAGGTGCACTGTATTCTGCAATTTCCACCTGTACTATCCTTGTTATTCTAATAGAAGACATTGTTATATTTTCTCATATCTTGCTAGCAGCATAAATGCAATGCAACTCATGATCAAATGTTCACCAAATCAGTGGTTGCTGTTTTTTAAAGCCTGCTGCGAAGAGCCAGCAGTCTTTGATCTAAAGTGGTAGCCTTAGCTCTGCTAGGTGTGTATTTAACTGTGTCTTAATTATAGCCAGGTTGCTCCCTACAAGAATTTACTGGAGCAGGCAGCCTGACTGCAAAATGCTTATGAGGCAGGTACTTCCTTTCCTGCAGCAGCATCAGTAGTGTGGGGTTAAAGTTAGGGTGATCTTTACTGGCCTGTGTGGAAGACAGGCTCTATATTACTTGCATGTTAGAGACACCTCAGCAATGGGGGTTTCTTGGTAATGATTGTTGAAATATATCAGTGCTCACCTCTGTTTTCTGTTTCCTTGAAAGTAAAGCAGACATGAATCTGTGAGGGCAACGTGACATTCAGACTGTTTTGCTTTCAGTAACTCCCAGCATGTTCTTGTTTTTTATTTTTGGGTTTCATCATCTTGGTTGAGAGAATTTAAGTTATTCTAAGAGCTGTAATTAATTTAAGGCAAGCTTTGTGAATGTTCCCATTGTGCAAATAAGTCATTGCTCATACAAAAAGAAGTCGATGTTGGTGCTTCGGTCTTGGCTGACATGAAGGTTATGTTCTCTGACTCTTTTTTGAAAAATATTGACTCCTTGTGTTGCTCAGAATTTGACTTTGGATAGTTCTGAAGATTGATTTGACTGGAAACAATCCAAATACCTGCACTTTTACCCATCTATTCCACTTCTTCAAAGAGCCGAAATACGGTTTTACTCTGACACTTTTAAAACACGCACAATCTTTTTAAGCTTGTCACTATTTGTGTAAATATGGGCTCTGTGAAAGTATTTGCTTCCGTTTATGGGATATAATGACAGAGTTTGATCCCTGAAACACACCTGGTTTTTATGGTCTTTTTGTGAAAGAATAGTAGTTTTAGACAGCAGTACAGACATTGTAAACAGTAAGAACTCAGCAGAGGATGGTGGGTTGCAGATATATGGTAGATTCTTTTTCACTCTGATGAAACACAGCAAAAAAGAAAAAGAAAAGAGAAAATAGCACTAAACACTGAAATAATCAAAAGTGACCTTGAGTTGTCATAATAGGATGTATCAATTTAAAATTTAAAAACTCCCCTGACATTCCACTCAGCTCCGTCACAAATCTCAATTTTTTTTCTCCAGCTATGATAGTATTACACAAAAATTTTCATAGGCCTGTCAATATTAACTTTCAGTTTTAAAATGTAGTATCTAGCTAAGCTGCCTCACCTTCAGTTAACAAGGTCACAAGTTGTTTGATTCATTCGGCATATTTTTGATCTTACTGCTGCAGTCTATGAATACAAATTCTATAAACGATTCAGTTTAGTTTGAATTCATGGCTTAAAAGATAAGAAAATCTCATTTCTTCTTATCTTCATTCCGTTAGTATCCTATCTTAGCATTTAATGGGAATAAGTTTGACTTACTGTCCTGTAACCATTCTGATCATGGAACATATCAATGCCACATGTGACAGGGGAAATGCTACACTCACATCCAGTCAACTGTAGTGAAGTATAACATACATGGTACCTGCTCTTACTTCATTGAATAAAAACTTCTTAGCTGCAGTAGAGAATCTTTCCTATGAGAGGGGCATAGCAGACAGACCATTGAATCAACTGACAGATACATGCAGAACTGACCGAAGAACCGTGTCTATGTCCAGCTGTTGGTATTAACCTGTACTTTGTTAGCAGCTGTATTAAACTTTTTTTAATAATGTGTCATGTTACATCATAAAATCTGCCATCAAAGGGTGAGTCACTGCAGTGTTTGTTGCATGTGGGACACTCAAACACACTGCAGGCCTGATGGGTAACGCACCAGTGAGAGTACCCTTGCAGAGAGAAAGTCTTCACTTCGCTGTCAGTCGAACATCTCCTGTTGCAACTCCCCCAAGAAAGACTCACTTTGGAAATATTTACAAAGCTGAAATTCTTGAAAATTGACAAAATGACCAAAATAAGACATGCTAATATTTTACTAAAATGTATGTGTGTTCCCTAGTGTAAACTTATGGTCTTGGAGACCTAAACGAGTATTCTGGACATGCTCAGTCTTGACATATCTGGACCTGCTGTAGAAGGGAAAAATGCATGATTAGAAAAAGAAAGCAATCCAGTTCCTCTTTGCACTGAAGTGTAGTCAAGCACAAGAGTTTTATTCACTAATAGTTGTTAATGTTCCTTGTTTACTTAGCAGAACTTGTTGCAAAGTCTTGACCCCAGATCTGTTTGGGTATATGGTTTGAGGTACAAGAGTGTGGGTGGATGGGGTGTGGGGGCGGGGTGGTGGGGTTGGTACACCAAGATATGCAAAGCCAAGCTATTTCTTCAAGTTTTCTCCTCAGCAGTCAAGTTCATTTCAGTGTGTACTTCAGGGGTGCTTTCATTGATATTTATGCGTTGAAACATTTTTAATCATGACCTATATAAACATATGAGGAGGCCACATTTTCTGTTGTCGTTACAGGCAGACATTGAGAGCCATTCACTGGCATGGGGATTTATTTTAAGTCAAATCCTCGCCACCTCCTCAAAGTCGTCAGTAAATGTTTGCTCTGTTTGGCACAAAAAGATTGGAAGTGAATTCTTATATTGTTTTTCAAGTGTAGTCGGTATGCACTTCTTTACCTTGCACTTTCACCAAAGTTGTCTTTGTACTTCAGATTTTTGCTTTAAAAAGCCGCAATGTTGATGAAGAATTATTAAAAAATGAATCAAACATGGTTTAATGTGCTGTGTAGCCTCGTAAAAAAAGATTTCTGTGTGTTATTGTCAGGCTTTCCTCAAAAATGGTTTGCATTTCTCCCCATGGAGGAATGCTCCCACCTCCACTGTAAATAAAAAGAAATTAACTTGTGTATTTTTTCACCGTTAAAGTTCCTTTAGAGGCTGGGGATGAAAATGGCAGGTAATGATGACGAGGGTTTGCTCACATTTTTGAAAGCAAACACACCTTTGAACAACACAGAAGGTGAAAGGTGGCAGTGTCCTGGCTGAATTCAGACCTTTTTTCAACTTTGCAGTATGCTACCTCAACTTTTTTTTCTAATGAATGCACGTACATACCTACCTCCTTAAGAAGTTTAAACTGAAAGAGGCTGTTTTTGAAAAACTGGAGCCCTTCAGCTGAATCCCATATGTTTTTTTTGGCATTGGCAATGCTGTCTGCTTGGCTGGGGCTGATGTTGGGGATATTAAACTGATGAAACACTGGACTGTTGACCTGTTTTCAGATGGTTGTGTTTAGAGCCTCTGTCAGACACCTACCTTTATCTCTTTTGATACTGGATGACACTGAATACTGGCTGATACAGTATGTACCAGAAGCAGTTGGTAGAGGTGGAGGATGAGGAGGATTTCTAAGTCTTGCCTAAAGTGACAATGTATGTAATGTATTTATGTGATAGTTGTTATTTTATTGGGGGCGGCAGGGGCTCAGTGGTAGAGCGGGCGGTAGAGCAGGTCGTCCAGTGTTCCAATATCGGTGATTCGATTCCCAAAAACACGCGGAGTGTCAGCTGACAGTGGGAGGTGTCAGCTCACTTCCGGAGCACTGCCGCGGCGCCCCTGAGCAAGGCGCCATCCCCCCTCACAAGCTGCTCATTTGGGCACACCACAGAGGGGCTGCCCGCCACTCTACCTCCCATTGGATGTTTACAGGCCCCCTTGTGTGTGGTTGTGTGTATTACAGGGGCCTGTATACACTAATATGCATGAGTGTGATTGATTTACTAACATAATAGAGTGTGCATTCTTAATTTCCCTTCGGGGATTGTAACAGTATATAAAATAAAATAAATAAAAAACTAATAATCCACTGCACATTTAATAACAGACTCCCATGGACAGTTTTCAGTTTGCAGTTAAGCTTTGATTTTTTTCCAGTTATTTTTTGTTTGTCAAAGATATTTCTGGAGGAGAACTTGTCAATAATTTAGATGTGCCTGTTGTGATGTGTGGACACTGCACACAAGTTTATTCAGACAAGAAAAATAATTAGGCAGGATAATACCTTAACCAGTGCACCACAGATTCTATATAAATCTTGTAGCATGTTTCACCTTGACTTTAGTTACTACTAGCCAGTTGCACCTATTAGTCTTATTCAATTATGTTTGTTGCAAGATGGCCGTGGAAATATGAGTCCTTACACTTTTATGAAAACATTTATTGTATTTTCTTGCAAAAAACCTTGCCATCAGGTCTGGTCACTGAAGCCTTTTACAAATGTTGAAAGGTTACATATTCATCTACGTGAACCACTGTTTTAATTAGCAGCTACATATTAATATTTATTTGTTAATGTGTAATATGTGGTAATGATCATCTGTGACTTTTGGATAGCAGTCTGTCATACTCATAAACAAATTGAGTTATGTTTCCTACAACAGTAGCATCATCAAATTGCAATTTAATTTGAATGGGTGCACTATTAATAACACTTCTGGTTTCTGGCACATTGACAAAAGTATTGACATGATTTACTTTTACAAATTAAGTGCATCTGAAAATAATGCCGGTGGCAGATTGTCCTTTTTACTTTTAACTGTACAAACTATTGCAATGTACTATAAATGCATGCACTGTCTCCACTCTGGTCCACTCTGGTTCCTGAACGTGGATGGCTTTAGGACGCTGTTGTTACTTAGGAAGTTGGGTTATTATTGTCAGTGAGAAAAGAACTGCATTTTATTTGTTTACTAAGCACTTATAGGCAAACCACAACTGGTATCTCATACTTGTTTTTAAACATTGATTATATAGACACTATGGTAGATGCCAAGATGTGTTTACTTACTAAGACTGAGATAGAGGAACTGTCTGTTTCACCATGTTGGAAACTATGCAGGGACTTGTGGTTGGCCAGTTTGGGTTTAAAGCCCTTGTAGCTGGTTTGGAGGAGTGTTAAGGAGTCTGAGCTTCTGTGGTTTGTTCATACAGAAAATAGATGCTGTGTCCTCTATGTGTTTTAGGTTGCTTTTTCTACCCTGTGTGCACAGGACACTCATGAAACAGACACTCATGAAACTAGACTGCCCTCTATAAATAAAGGTTTAAATAATAATAATATAATATAATATAATATAATACTGTATAATATAATAAAATATATAAATAATCACATGCATGGTTTGATACATTTATTTAAGCAAAAGTAATGATATTCAGCTCATTACATTAAATTGTAAGTCAAAAAGTTTGATGTCTGAGTTGTTTTGTATCATGTTTTGACACATAGGCTGAATTAACTATGTAATCAATCCTGCAATAACTGTTTACTCAATATAATGTTTTAACAAGTGCTATATGACCTTTCTCACAGTGGGTTCAGTCGCTGGCTGCAGCGAATGAATTACTTTATTGTCCTAACCGTTCTGGGTCATTACCTTTTAGAAGAAAGATAAATCTCTTCAGATATCTCAGTTAGTGCTACTCAAGTGGGTAGCTTGATTTCTGGTTCCATTGTCTGTTATCCATAAGATTGTACTGTTCATTTACCATTTCTGTTGCAACCACTTGCTTCCACTGGGTCACTTTCATTGGCATGATGTTCACGTATTCATTCTTTTTCCAAATTTCTTTTTTCTACCTTCCTGGGTCACGGGGGTGGATGGAGTCTATCTCAGCAGACCTAAGGGCATGGGGAGACACCCCGGTCACATTGCCAACACATTGCGGTTGTTATAATGTCTGGAGCCATTAATGGAGAAGGCTACAACAGTAAGCCACAGGATAGAAAAAAAGAAAATAATATCCAGGTCAGAGAAATTTATCCAGATCAGTGGTACTTTTTCCTGATGTAAATCAGAACAGAAAATACTATCTAAAACTTATTGAAGAAATGAGTAAAGAACAGGCTATGTTGTGCTATTGCAGACTTGTACAGTATATAAGGTCCATCTAGTAGTGTTTCTTCAGAAAACACAAGTAGATGGAACTTATATACAGTTTGTGTAATCAAATTGTGTACTTTTCCTCCATTTTCATTCGCTAGATTGAAATTACGTCTCCCACTTACTGTTATTGTGTGATGGCCATCTGTGAAAGTCATTAAAAACTCTAAAGCCCCAGAAATGTGCTTGCAGGAGATTCTGAACTAATGACCAAAGGACAGATGCATTTTTGCAGTTTCAAGCTTTCAATTTTATTCAGAAATGCATTTGAAGAAATTATTTTGTCTTTTTTGTGCACAACCTTCAACTTAGCATATTTTTCATTTCTCAGTTAGAGATCTCAGGAATGTCGTCCAATGTCAGGCACGTAAAAGTCAGGAAACATGAATAATGTTTCATTGCTACCAAGAGCCCACTTAGAGTTGATCAAGAACTGATTCTGGGTGGATGTAGAGTAGCACAATAAGTGGTACATATTTAATCATTTTTCCAGTCAATGCTTATTTATTAAAATAACACAGCACAAATCCACTGGAACCAAACAATTAACCATTGTGGAGCCAACAGTGCAAATATCTCACCTGAGCCACTAAACAGTCTATCCCTCTTGAGCCACTGTCACAACTACTTATACACATTCAATTTGTTTAAGATAATAAATAAGCATCACAATGAGCCCACGTTGCACAACCTTTCATTTCTTGCTTTTTCCTTTGACTGAGGTTGTGTCCTAGATAAGTGATAATTTGCTAAAAATAAAGTAGAATTGCATTGAACACATGGTGGTCTATCTCATGTCTATGGATGTAGTCTCTGTAATTGTCATCTTGTGACACCTGGGTCAGAAATTAATACAGTATAATACAGTATACTTAATGTTGTTTACCCTGTAAGGGTAAACAACATTAAATTACATCAAATTGTTCTGTATTATGTGCCATTTTAATGTACATGGAACTCATTTTATAATCCCCATTTTTTTTCTTTCTCTTTCTCTTGTTTTTTTTGGGTGGTCAAATTGTTGTTTGTTTTTAAAAAAAAAATCTTAAAAAATATATATATATATTTTAAATACAGTATAGAGGATGATTTTCTGATTCAACGGCACCAAACAAATAATAAAAGTAACTACAGTTATCTTAATGAAAACATTTGAATTAGTTACTGTTTGAAATGAGCCACAGTGCCTATTTTTACATCTCCTACTCATTGGTGATTCTGTAATGTTATTTTAGGTGTGTTTTTACTAATACACCTCTCTGTGGATGAGAGACATTCTCTATGCTTAATCTGTTTTCTGTTCTTCTTTTGCATCTCTTTTCCTTGTCTGTATCAGCAGCTAACACACATGATTTGTTGCGATAAAGACACTGAACTGTATTGATGCTGTCTGTCAGATGACTCAATATTATTGATCCATTGAGCATTCCAACAGTGCGTGTCTAGATCAGTCAAAATGTCAACCTGATTATTGAAAAACAAAAAAACAAACCAAAAAAATATTGAAAAATATTAGACCAAAAAAATGTATACGTAACCTAAAAATTAAGATCCTGTCACAACACAGGATATGAAATCTCCTGACCTCTTCAGAATGGATCCTCTCTATCCTCCTAAAGTTCACTGTGGCATATGACATGATTTAACACAATTACTGAATAGCTCATGACATTCTGTCACAGATGATCCACTCACCATAGGGTAAAGTATACTGTAATAAAAATTATAATAAAAAGGTCATGTGTAAAAATAAAGACTGGCTCAAATGACATGGCTCAAAAGAGTATTCATATTGTTCTACCCAAAGAACAATATAGTGTTATGAAGTTCTTTATTCAGCAGTTTTCACTGGTATTGAATAAGAACAACGTCTGTCCATCCATTTATTGTTGTGTTAGTCTGTCAGTGCAGCTCTGTGGTCAAAGTTGAAACATCTTAACAACAGCTGAGATGTTGATCCTCAAGTGAGTGAGTAACATTCCCTCAGTTTCAAGCCTTCTATTGATTCCTTTATGCTCTTAGAAACATAAATTATTATGATGCTCTCTGCCCCTCACTGATGCTCCAGCTTCACACTGCAGAACAAGCTGCGTCCCAGAAATGTTATTTCTTTAACATTTCTGGGATAGTAAACTTTGCTAATGAACCAATGTTATGTAATTACCTTAATTTCATAAATAATAAGATATTAATCCCTGTATAACTTATTGTTTTTTGTGGATTTACATTGGTGCAATCGCCAACATGCAACAGGAAAGTTAACCATATTGTTTTTCTAAGGACTAACAAAGAAAAAGGAGGCAATTTTATTATGTGTCCATTTATTCACACAGGTAAGAGACAAGTCACCTCCATTTCTTAGTTCAGAGCACTAATGCCTCTTTTAGAGGGAATGTATTTTCTTTGTTGAAACATTGTCTGTGTGCTTCTGCTTGATATTCACATAAAATAATGGAATCTTTTTTATGGTAACATAAAGTAAACTACTGGTGTATAATGACCTGTGCTCATAGGCTGAGATGAAAAGACTTCAAAAATGACTGAAACAAGCACTGTTCCTTGAATAAATTCATACTTGGTTGTGCTGGTCTAATTTTCATTCCCAAGAATTTCCAGCCCCACTTTTTTTAAGTAAGAGCATCATTGATCGAATGGTCTCCTGCATAAAGAGACGTCTGTGAACAATCCCCTGGTTGTGTATTGGTGTGTTTTATTATTTTATCATCAAGATGTTGGATTTTATTTCTCTGTTTAAACCCTTGCATCGCATTGTTCTTTACTGTCAGACCATAACTCCTCACCTTATTTGCCTGTTTGCCTCTACTGCAATCTGATAACATTGTGGTATTCTCTAAACTGCTTACAAGAACCTCAAAGTTAAACAAACAACTTGACATCAATACTGCATTTGCCCATTTATCATTTTGCCTGTATAGCCTTGAAATCCAGTGTTCACCTACCCCTGAGCTCTAAAATGTCTGCTGCTTTACTTGTGGTGACTAAAGATTATAATTAGTCCTCTTCCCAGATTGTTCAAAAGTCCAATCAAAAGTCCAACGCGCCCGTAATTGTTCTTTTTATCTTTGCTGCTGAACTGAAAAATCTTATATTCAAGTCTCTTGAATAGAACAAATGAATATGTTCCTAAATTAATTATATACTAATTGATATATTTTCTTTTTGACTTGCATGCAAGAAGTTGGTGGATAAAAGCACTTTTCCTAATTTCATATCAGTGTTTTTCTATGAGGCTCTTGTCTGTGACTATCTTGAATGTAATGTACACAATAAGACAAACTAACCAGTTTCACCACCACATGCAGACTTAATGCTACTACTGTATTCTCTAAAATTTAAATGACAATATTAGTTAGAACTGTGGTTAAAACTTAAGAGTAGATGGTTATAACGGAGGGCTGTCTTATGGCAAGGTCTTCTTCTTTTCTTTTCGGCTTTTCCCTTCAGGGGTCGCCACAGCTAATCAATTGCCTCCATCTAACCCTGTCCTTTGTATCCTCTTCTCTCACACCAACTACCTTCATGTCCTCTTTCACTACATCCATAAACCTCCTCTTTGGTCTTCCTCTAGGCCAGTGGTCCCCAACCCCCAAGCTGCGGACCGGTACCGGTCCATGGGTCATTTGGTACCGGGCCGCACAAAAAGAAAAAATAATTTACATTACTTCCGTTTTATTCATTTCGTAGTCTGAAATATGTTTTATTTTGAAAAATTACCCGCTTCCCTGTTTCATCCGTCTATGTCCTGAGGTCCCCAACCACCGGGTTGCGACCCGGTACCTGGTCGCGGGACATTAGGTCTTTCTTTCAGCACAGAAAGTTTGACTTTTTTAAAAAAATTGATTATCAAGCTAAAGATGTTTTATTTTTAAAAGTGACGTCTGTGCGGAATGACGCGCCAGTGTTCTGGATTAAAGTTAAAGCAGATCATCCTGAGATCGCCCAAAAAGTATCGAAAATACTGCTTCTATTTCCAACCTCCTGTCTTTGTGAAGCGGGATTTTCTGCAGTGACCTTTAAGAAAAACAAACTGCGGAGTGGACTCCGGAACACACTTCAGGTGTTATTGTGTCTCGTTACCCCTAGATCAGCGGTCCCCGACCACTAATTGTCATTATTGTAGTTATTATTATTTGATTGACTTGTTCACCCATCTATTGGAAATGATCAGTATTTCTCCAAGTTGAATGCACTGATTGTAAGTCGCTATATTTCAAAATAAACCTGATCAGTGCAGTCACTTGAATCGAGTTCTAAATGTAATTATTTCTTACCATTATTTCGTTTACAGAGATATTGATTATCAATTTATGAAAAAAAGGTTGCTTATTGTCTGCCGATGTCTGCATTTTACATAAAACTACTGCTGATGATATATTATTAGACTACAGCTGTCCTGGCGTCATTAATGATTATCGAGCAAGTGAAGGCCAGTCCGTGAAAATATTGTTTTAGATGAAACCAGTCCGTGGCGCTAAACAGGTTGGGGACCGCTGCTCTAGGCCTCCTGCCTGGCAGTTCAAAACCCAGCATCCTTCTACCAATATATTCACTATCTCTCCTCTGGACATGTCCAAACCATCTCAGTCTGGCCTCTCTGACTTTATCTCCAAAACCTCTAACATGTGCTGTCCCTGTGATGTACTCATTCCTGATCCTCTGCTACCTCCAGCTCTGTCTCCTGTCTTTTCCTCAGTGACACTGTCTCTAGACCAAACAACATCGCTGGTCTCACCACAGTTTTGTACACCATTCCTTTCATTTTAGCTGAAACTCTTCTATCACACATCACACCTGACACTTTTCTCCACATGTTCCATCCTGCCTGTACACACTTCTTCACCTCTTTTCCCCACTCTCCATTGCTCTGGACTGTTGACCCCAAGTACTTAAAATCCTCCACCTTCTTGATCTCTTCTCCCTGTAACCTCACTCCAATGAAATTATTATTAAGACTATTTAATATTAAACTAATGATGTTTCACCACATAGCACCCGTGTGAACTGCAAACAAACATCACATGTTCTAAGTTTTATGCATGACTACTTTATTACTTAGATATTGCGATGTGGATTCTAATAATTCACACAAACTGAATACTAAACTGAATACTTTCAAATATGCTTTCCCACTGTCTGATCTGGCTAGTTGTAAAATGCTGACCTTAAATATATCTTTAGGAGTCTGTGATGATGTTCACACCAGCAGTTAATTGTGGTAAAAAAAAAAGAAGAGGGCTTTTCTTTTTCCAGCCAGTGTTCAACAACAACCACAACATCCAAGAGGATTCAGATGTTCAGATCTATAGGTTGATAGATGGATGGATGGATGGATGGATGGATGGATGGATGGATGGATGGATGAATGGATGGCTAGATGGATAGATGGATCCAGTCCAATCAAAGTGGTCTATCTATGTGACATGATAGCTATCTAAATCTGTGGAGCTCTGTGGTGACGTCGTATGTACACAGGTGCACATCAGTGCCATTTTCCAACCAAGGGAATGTGCTCTCCAATAAATGAGACTGTTTAAAGTTAAAGCTTCTAATCTTATTCTGTGCTGCGGATTTAAAAAAATTGATTCAGGCACTATGTGAGTGCTACGTTGTATTTTCATGATTGGGTGATCTTGTCCAGCAACTTTATAGAAGTTTTACTGAAGTTTTAGCAAAAAAAACAATTCTGTATTGTGTACACTTTGTTAATTTTGTGCATGTGAAACCTGCTTCAGTGCATACTCTGGTTTTGATGGCCTTTAAATTCAAATTGTTTTACACCGTTGTAACTGGACAATGCTCGCCTCATATCCACTCCAAACCTTGGGCATGACTGGCTTCTTATTGCAGGAAATTTTGTTGTGGCAGGTAGCAAAAACAAAGCAATTTTGTTTCAATGACCCTCTAATAATGTGGAGCATTCTGATCATCATCTGCAGCTGTTGGATGGCCTGGGGATCCCATATTTGTTATGAGGAATAGTCGCAAAAACAAGTCACGATACCACTCTGACCCTAATAGACTGGATATTGCAGGCCGTTATGAAAGTAAAAAACAGAAATGATCAAATATTATATGAGCAGGGTTGTTTTATAATGGCCACATATTTTATACAGCTTGTTAATTGCAAGGATAGTTATGAAGAAAATTATGATGTCATTATTTTGATTATCACATATATGCAAGTCAAGTAAATTAAATACCCACACTCCTCCATGAAGTAAATATTGAGAACTTCATGCTGCACATCAGAACCTTTTAATTTTCCTGATTATACTACGACACCGTAATTAAATTATTTTCTTGACTTTCATGGTGAGGTAGTGGGAGACCCTTTTTTTCTTCCGACATTTGAACAGTAATTTCCAGAACTATGTATTTAGACTCTGTGGTGTCAAGCACTGATTCATGGTCCACTTTTGTGTGAGTACACCGGTAACCTGTTATTGTGTTGCAGGCTGGGATGATCCGTACTGACTCAGATGAATATTTTATTGAGCCACTGGAGAGAGGCACTCAAGAGCTGGAGGAACATGGCAGAGTCCATGTGGTTTACCGCCGGTCAGCTCTGCTGCAGCCCACCTCAGACGTCTCTGTGGACTACCAGCTGAGAGGTAGGAAGCACAGCTGACATGTTTACTGCCACAGGGATGGCAATGTAGAGGATGATACTGATATTTCTGTTTCTACATCTTTAATGACAATGATGTTGGTCCTCTTGACCCTATCATTAGAAAGTTTGTGACTCTGTTTTGGTTTAGCCTTAAAGTTCATGTGAGGAGTTGAACTGGAGGATTGTATATTAACTTTTTATTTTCACAAAGAAGCCCTACAGGTTTTAACATTAAGTCAGACAAGGAATTCAGAGTTTGGGCCATTGCTGGTGTCCATTGGCCCAACCTCTGTTTGATCCAACCAGCTATTCCTCCACCTCCCCACAATGAGCTCTTTTACACTTTATCCTCCATCCACCAACAAAGGTTTGCCTCCAGAAATGATACTTGAGAATTACTGCCTGTCCAGGCTGTTGACATACGGGGAGCGTGAATGAACTGTTAACCGACTGATTTTTCTCTCACTGTTAAATCAGTCAGTCAGTCATTATCTTAACCCACTTAATCTGCTGACGCGGGTCGTGGGGGGGCCGGTGCCTACCCCGGCAGTCTCAGGACGTGAGGCGGGGGACACTCCGGGCACGACGCCAGTGTACCGCGGAGCCACACAGAGACAAACAACCACTCACACACACACTCACTCCTACGGTCAATTTGGGACCGGCCAATCAACCTAAAGCGCATGCTTTTGGAGGTGGGAGGAAGCCGGAGAACCCGGAGAGAACCCACGCAGACACAGGGAGAGCATGCGAACTCCGCACAGAGCGGGACTCGAACCCGGGTAGAAATCATTGCCTTCAAAACAAAAAAATACAAAAAATAAAATAAAATAAAAATCTAATGTCATGAAGCATGCTGTTATATTTTATGTGTTAGAATATATATATATATGTTTGTTTGTTTTTTAAAAGCTGGAAGGCTTTCTAAGAGAATTTTAGATTTTGGTTCCAACAGGGTTGACTCAAGCTTGGCTCCACACACATGACATGCTATAATTTTTCATTAACTCAGATAGGTTGGTTCAGTCCTCAGGCAGGCAGAATAAATCGGGGTAGAAAATACAGCGCTGCCCTTGAGCAAAGATCATAACCCCAGCTTCTGCAGTATTTTTTGCACGGCAATAAATAAATGTTTTAAAAGAATGTTGAGAGAATAAGAGTTTGTGATCAATCTAGTCATTTATAAGTTAATCATAAAATTGTCAAAAAAGTGCCAAGAAATCTATTAATATGTCATTTGTCAAGGAAAACCATCAAATATGTAGTAATTGGCAACTGGAAAGTATTTTATAATAACAGTTTTACTCATGATTCACTTTGACTGCAAATCCATTGTCAACTACAGACTTCAGGCTTAACCTTACTTGGGAATGATATATTACAAAAGATTTTAACGTAAGGTCCTATTTGCTCTTAGCTAATTACAGACATTGCGAGCAAATAAGGCTGACTTCACTGGAAATTTTCACAAACCAGGATCATATGATTAAAGCAGACCCAGTTCCACTAGTGTGTGAAGGCAATTAGATGGAGCTGAAAAACAGAAAACTTAAGTGATCATTTTGTTATTTAATGACTGCTGTTACTACACCTTCCCCTACTATTACCCTGCTTGCCCTATATTTATACCAAACTTATATCATTGCTGTTGCTGTCAAAAATATTTAATTCTTGAAATGCACATGTGCCTTTAGTCACTCTCCATCTGGAGTAAGTTGTGATATACAATGAGCTCCGTCATCAACTGGATATCTGCTGTCTTCATAAATGCATGATAATGTGAGGCTTATTTGTGTCTGAAGTTGCCACAGCAGCTGCTGACAGCACCATTAATCTTCATTTCATTTCATATTTCTCCATGATGTCATCTTCTTGTGGATATATTTGCAATAATTGCTGTTACAAAAATTATACAATTGCAGACTTAATGTGAAGGTGAAGTGATTAGAAAATCAGCAACTCAATTTAGAATTGCAAAGTTACCTTTTATCTTCTGTTTTTTTTTTCTGCCATGGTGTGACACAAGCTGGGAAAATTGCTATATGAATATTTATATGTATGGCAGTTACAAGATACCTCAAGAAAACCTTATTAGTTCAAAAATGCTTCAGACCTTGCAGAACATACTTTTATCATATCATATAACATAACATTGCATAATGTAGCATAGCAAAGCATAGCATAGCATAGCATCATATAAACATATAATAGTGTTCGGTATGAAACACACATGCAGCCAGTTAATTTCTGGTACCTATAGCAGCAAGCTCATATAAATTTCACAAACAAACAATACAAACAGTAACAAATTTACTGTAGCTTTTTTAGCCTAAATTAACAAGCTTGTTATTGCTAAGCAAATTATCCAAATATCTTGACCTGGATTATTCAGCATAAACTCTCGAGAGTTTATGCTGAATACCAGAGACATATTGGGGAATAAAAACACAAATATATATATATATATATATATATATATATATATATATATATATATATATATATATATATATATATATATATATATATATATATATATATATATATATATATATATATATATAAAAGTTAATTTAGCTGATTTTGGTCAATTGGCTAATGACACAGGCTGTATGAACATGTGTGTCGTGGAATCTCTTGCTCTTTGGTTATTAACTCAAATGTTGAGAGGTTAAAGCAGCTACACTGCCAACTCAAGCAGTTCCAACCATGTCATGTTAGATTGCACTGCAGTTTCAATTTCTGTATCTGATAAATATCCCACAGACTGTGAAAATAAATGATATATGATATTCATTTGCTGCAGAAGCCCAAAAACTTGATGATTCTCAGGCAGCTCCAGGAGTTGAATCACACCACATCCAAAATGTGTACATCAGGATTTAGGAACAATTAAATTTTTGATAAACTTTTACTTCATGCAGTATCTTTGTTTAACATCTCTTCCTACATGCCTCCATGTCTGTTACCAATCGTTTCCTGTCTTTTCCTGAAGCATAATTGTCTGTTCAGTATGAGTTCAAAATCAGAAGCACAGGGAATGTTTTTAATCTAATTTCCCCGTATAAAACTAATTCTGTCCAAGCGTGGCTCAATTTGCCTTAGCATTAGCCAAGTGATATGGTGATGTGGAAATAGATAAAATCCTGTTTCACCTGCCTTAATAACACTTGCCATATTTTCCTGTGGTAGTATGACAACTTACAAGCTTTATAGGTTTAATATGTCACTTCTGACAAAAATGAGCTCTTTGTGCTATTTGTGAGGTCACTTTTTGAGACAATCCATCCATAAATCACTAGAACGCAGAGAACTGATACTATTAAAACATACTTCATGTGTGGCAGAGTGTTTACCCACATAAGTTATTTACTACAAATTGCCATGAAAAGAAATCAATAAATAAGGAAATAAGTGAGAAAGCTTTAGTGGTACTCTACATCGCTGTATGTCTTATAATCACCAAAGTATATGAATGCTATGAATCATGCTTCTCAATTCTATCAGTAAAGTAATTGAAAAAAAAAAAGGGGGTTGAGTTTTTTTGATTTCACCAGGGTGTTTGAAATAACACTTAAATTGCACTTGCTCAGCTGACATGTTAGGACCCTCTCATGTGGGATGCAAGTTCTTTATGTCACCATCAGGAATCAGCAAAATCCTGGTAAAAAAAAAATGCAGCAAAGTTGTCAGTAGCACCAACAGTCCTGTGCTGTAATATTGATTTCCACGTGATTAAAAGAGAGAAAGCAAGAATGCAACCCACAGACACTCATTGCTGCTTGTGTCAGTATTTTCATTAGGGTATATCAATGTATATAAATGGAAAAACACATCTTTTACCAACCACAACAATAAAATACATTCATTCATCATTCATTCATCATCAACCACTTCATCCGCTGTGGTGAGTCGCGGGGAGCTGGAGCCTATCCCAGCTAACTGAGGGCACGAGGCGGGGGAAACTTCGAGCGTGACGTCAGTGCCCCGTGGAGCCACACAGAGACACAGGCAAGCATGTATATACCTACATGTAATTTGGAACAGCCAGTTAACGTGAAGCACGTGTTTTTGGAGGTGGGAGGAAGCCGGAGAACCTGGAGAGAACCCACGTAGACACGGGGAGATCATGCAAACTCCACACAGAATGGGACTCAAACCTGGAACCGCGTTGCTGTGCGGCGACAGCGCTACCCACTACGCCACCGTTACGCTAATAAAGTACAAGATACAGAAAATTTTTGATCTTTGCACCGGTTTCATTTTGATGATTAAACAAACAGTGGTCCTTGATCCGTTCTCTCCATTTAAATTAATCTGGTTCTCCTGCTGTTATTCTATTTTCTTCTCCCATGAGTTTAACGTGGTTGACAGTGGTAAACAGCATGCTCATCTACTGATTTCTCTCTGAGAGTGATGTTAGTATTAGGGTTTTACTCTGTTGAGAGCTACCGAAGAAAGCATTGTTTGGGGTACATCAGGCTCCATCATAACTGCTCAGAAAATGCTGAAAGCTGTTAGATGAGAGAAAGATAGAATGAACTGTCTGAAGAATGCAGATCAAATAGTGACTGTTGCAAGACTTTAACAGCCCAGACACTCTCCCTGGCAGAGTGATGTTCCGTGATGACAATCATTACATTGTGAAAAGGGAAGTCGAATTGAGATGTAGCACAGTTACAATATTATAAGGTGGTAGGCATATCGTTAACCAACAACAGCTGGGGAATGTAAATGTAATCTGAAAACTAGAATGAAAGCTTTCAGAGGCATTGCGATCGATGGTGTGATTTATATCATGTTTAGCGTTTGTTAAACAGATATGGTATTCTATAAATTTCCCAAATCAATTTCAGTGAAGCCCTAAACTGAAGAAGTGATATAATGAGTAATGTTTCACATTGCTTATTCTGCTTTTGATGCTTGCAAAAGTTAAATGTGCAGGTGAAGGTCCCAACTAATGACAGAATCACTGTGTCCAGAAAACACAAAAGGTAATAAAAGATCCAATCAAATAATGAAAAAGGAGATGGAATAAGGAATGTGGAAGGAAGATTAATTGCATCCCTTTAAATGTATTTCTTTCAAAATGAAAAATAATAGCCTCTGTTTTAAAGTTGACAGCTGCAGAGATATTCTTGCTCTGCTTCCAGACTGCAGTTGTTTAGGTGGATATTTTCCTTTTGTTACCTCAGGGATAATCTGTTCACTTTTGCAATAATTGTGGAAACAGCTGATTAAATTTTTGGTCTCCAGAAGTTGCAGTGATTATTACCTGACACATAAACTTGACACAAACAAACACAGACAGTTTACTGCAGAACTTTCCATTTGTGCCACACTCAGGTACACACTTACCTTCAATTTAGATGAAGACAAAGGAGATTTTTTAGAATCCTCAGAGCAATCAACAATAAAATTTGTCTTTTTCTGCACTACAATTCAAAATAATAATCATGAACATACTGACCATTACCATGGCAAGAACATGACTTTTGACCTTGTGAAACATTGGTGTAAAATCATGTTAAAAACAAATGATTGACTATAATAAATATTATTCTTTGCATTAGTTTTCCATGCGGCTTCCTCCGCTTTCTCGGGTCATGGAGGTTGCTGAAGCCTTTTCCAGCGGGGTTACAGGCATGAGGCGGGGAGGCACTCTGGACATTCCATTCCAGTGCACCGCCTTATAATATTCATTCAATGCACCTGACCTAATTGGTTTGCTGATGTGCTTGGCCTTTTTTCTTCCAGTGTACCGCCATATAATATGCATTCGTCCATTCATCTTTTTATCTGCTTCTTCTGCTTTTGTGGGTCACAGGGTTGCTGGAGCCTATCCTAACGGGAGATAGGATAGGCTCCTATCTCCCGTTAGAGATAGGAGCCTATCCTACCCGCTCTGTGCGGGTACGACTCACCGTGTTGTGAGGCGACAGCGCTAACCACTGCGCCACCGTGCCGCATATATAAATCTAATCCATTATTAATATTATTATTATTATTTGTACCTTTCGTAAAAGAGAATCTTCATATAACCGAAGCAGCCGCAGCCTAACGTATCATTTAAATGCAAAACATGTCAAGGACACAGAGTTGAACGTTAGCTTACCCTTTTAAAGGAAAAGCCTGTTGGCATCTTACTATTGATGTTGCCTTATTTAGAGGCATGTTATACTATTCATTTTGAATTGCTGTATTGAGTCAGCTTTAGTATTCATTTTGATTGAGAGTCTGCTTATGTGCCTATTTGAGACTCAGCCTTATTTTATTTCTGAATTTTATTTATTTTAACTGCATTTGTATTGCATTTTTGAGAAATGCACCTGACCTAATTGGTTTGCTGATGTGCTTTGCCTTTTCTTTTGAATTTCATTTATAAAGCACACTTAACCAATAAAAATGTGGATTTCAAATCTTTTCTTCTTGGTGCATTCTATTGTTTAGTCATGCACTACAATTTGTAATGTCCTAGAATTCTAATTCTTTATTTTGGGGCCTTTAGCAGGTGTGAGATTAAAATTCGATTAATTAGATTAATTAATTACAAATCCTGTAATTAATTGGATTAATTTTTTTAATCGTCTGACAGCACTAGCTAAAATACATTTTTGTATTTGGTTTAAAAATAAATAATGCATCGTTTTTTGCTTATATAGGTTTATCTATCTTGCTCTCTTCCTGTGATGTTCAGATATTGTATTCCTCCCTTCTCTTGACAAATGCTGTGGTGGTGTCTGTCTACAAGGCAAGGGCCTCCCTTAAGGAGCTGCTCTGGAAAATGATATCGCCGAAGCAGATGCCTTTGGCTACTGTCAAGTAGATGATTTTTGTTCCATGTAAACATTTTCAAGTAAAAGAACAGGATTGCCTTGAGATAAACATGTATTGATTGTTATGACATTTCATGAAATCCGTGAAGCTTCAGGCAGGGTTAAATAATCCAGGTTTCGCTGCCAATGGGTTTAACAGGAAGAAAGAGGTGGGAAGGATGTTGTTGCCTCTCAGTCCTTACAATCCTCCAGATCTCAGGTGTGCTTGTGGTTAAGATTCTTTGTTTCTTTCCCTAATTCCCTTTCCCTGTTGAGGCCTTCAGAGGCTAATTAATAGCCACTGAGGTGTGTTAACGCAGAAACTGAGGAAGTTGTGGAAATGGGCTTCTCAAGTAGGAGAAACAGCAGATTTTTTCAGGGTGTTACTCAGTGTATAATTTATTTTTCTTTAAAATTCTCATAAGAGAGCATAAGCACAATGTGTGCTGGGTAGCACTACATTCTGGGCTCAAATCCAACTGACGACCTGGGCCCTCTGAGTGGAGTTTACGTGTTCCACCCTTGTCTGCCTGGGTTCCCAAGTCTTTATCTTTTTCCAACAGTCCAAAAGCATTCAGTTGAAGTGAACTGGTGAATTTAAATTTCCCGTAAGTGTGAATGCATGCTTGTCTTTCTCTATGGTCCTATGATGAACTGGTGATTGTCCAGGGTGAAACCCACCCCAATGTCAGCTGGGATAGACCCCAACCCCCTGAGATTGGATAAGCAGTTACAAAATATGAGTGAATGAGTTCTCATACATGGTTGTGGCCAAAAGATAGAAACATTTCAAGTGTGTGTGTGAGGCTAACCTTTCTCTGATATAGTGTTAACCAGAACTATTGAAAATGAAACCTTGTGTCACCTACTCCTCCAGTTTGAGAAAAATAGAGTAATTGAGTAAAATTGATTCACAAGTAACCTGCGAACCTTGGCAGCCTGTACTGTCCTGGTTTCACTCCTACTTTGAGATGTTGTTACCTGTCTGCTGGGTTTTCCTCTCAGTTAACCCCAACAACACAGGTAAATTCCATCACTGGTGTGAACCAAGCAGTTTGTTTTCAAACTGATGTGATCAGTTTGAGGAGGAGCAGTCAGTCTACCTAATTATATTGAGACACAGAAGGATATTCCTCAAATTTTCATAGCAAATGATACCGTGGGACGATCCACCACTGAGGCCTCATCTAAATATTTGATGCTTCATCATCCAGCAGAGCCAACAGAATTTAAAACATATGTAGAATACTGTAACTGCACGCCTATTGGACTGAATGTATGGATTAAAAACAACAATGTACCAGAATAGAAAAAAAAATTTTTAAATTGATTTGTGACATGTAATGTATGAATTGGTTGACAATGTGCTGCAATGAGAGAGATGTTGTTGATCTATGGGACGGGAACCTTACAAGCCAATGGCTTCTACCCGTCTACCCCTTTTTTTCTTTTCGGATGTTGCTGATGATGTTCCAACACTGATAAAAGTGAAGTCTGTTGTAATAACATGTCTGGAAAGAAGAAATGAACTGAATAAATAAATAAAATATGTGATATTGCTCCTACAGAATCAATACCAAAGGTCTTGACTAGTGTTGAGGCTGTGTGCAAGTCAGTCCAGTGTCTCCACACCAAAATAAGAGCAAAAATATTGTTTCACTGTATATTGATCACTGTCATGTTGAAACAAGAAAGTGCTGAAAACTTGTGAATCGACCAATAATGCTGAGATTTTGTGGCATCGGGTCGTTTTTAACTTTCAGCTGTGAGTGACTGTGGGAGTTTTCATGTCCTGTACAAATCGTCTTGATGGTGAGAGTTGTACCCGATGCAGCCTTGCGTATAACAAGAGATTATCCTGCTGTTTGTGGAACAAGATTCTGAGTAAATAATTCTCAGCCTTTATGATTTTCTGCATTTTAACAGAGCAGTTGTTAAAGCACAGGATTGTGCTGACACTCTTGCAAGTAAAGCAGCCTGAAGCATTTTCTGTTTTTCTATAAAACAAAGATCTGTGATATGAGATGCCAGAAAAAACAAACTAGAGTCAGAGGATTAACTGTGGAAAGGTGCTAATAATTATCCAGGACATTGTTTCTTTGCAGAGCTCGACTGCATCAACAATTTGATTCATGGAAGAGAGCTTTATCTCAGGACTCTCACACTACATATTATTTCCATGTTTGCAAGTGAAATTGATCATGAAATCTTGTTTTAGAGCATCATCTCTGTCATTAAGAAGCTGACAAGCAATGCAATTTAATTAAAAAGTGAAACTCGTAATATACACAATATACATACGTAATATACATGATAAAATTAAATAAAGATAATCTCAATAAATTGACTAAAGGTTAGTTGCAGGTTTCTTTATCTTATCTGTTGATCCTTGTTGAGTACACTGAGTTAAAGTAGTAAAGAAAATTTCATTAAAACAGAAACATGATTTTAGGATTTTTGTTTGTTCTTTTGTTCTTACTTTCAGTAATGACTGTTCTACTTGGAACATTGTGCTTCTTAATTTTCTGTTGCCCCCCCCCCCCAAGCAAAAAGGAAACAATTTGCCCCCCCCCACTCTCCCCCGGGACTATAAATAATAATAACTGTCTATAAAACTGTTACGTATCCTCTGCATAACATTTTATCCTAATTAATGTTGAAGAAAACAAAAAAAGAATAAAAGAAACTTAGTTCAATTTAGAACAAAGAATAATTTTTTAGTCTATAACAGAAACGTTTTAAGTGCATCAGTTTGCCTAAAATTAAAAAACCTTGTTTAAACTGTAAACATTTTTGACCAACTTATTACACCATTTGATACTGAAAAATAAAATTAAATAAAATCAATCAATAAATAAAAAAAAAATCAAATTCAGTTCAGCAACATTAACTGAGGAGCACAATATATAAAGCACCTTAACCTACAAAACAAAAATGAATAAAACAGTTTGTGGTGATTTTTTTTTTTTTTTAATCAAAATGAGGTAGTCAGGATTAATACAATGAGCATGTTTAGGCAGTGCACAGCTTTTCAGGTTTGAAGCATAAAACTGAACTTTCAGCTCCTGCTCAGTGTTTCAGCTCCTCTGATATGGTGGGGACTTTTTGCAATTTTACTGAAGTACCATTCACAAAACGGGATGATTCCTGGCAATATACGGCATGTTTTTGCTGAAAAAACTCCAGCGGCTTATCAGCGTTATTGGGGTGTCATGTCTATAAGTTAATTTATTAGGCTTCATGTTGTCCACTGCCAGCATTTTTAGATATAGTAAACACACCGGCCTCTCCTCGTCTCCCACTGTAGTCACAGTGACGCTCAGCGCTACAGACACTTCCTCATAATTCCTTGAGCTAATACTCCCTGTGCACACCTTTCGATGAAAGCGCTACTGCCAACTACTGTAGCGGATGTGCAATTACACTTTATTCTAGTACGGTAAAAAAAGAATGTTCCCGAGGGTCATACCCGCACCCCCTGGCATCGCACCAGGGGGCGCACCCCACTATTTGTACACATGTAAATTTTGAATTTAAAAATACTCCTTGAGGTCTTTTTGCCTTCCACACGAGGGAGAAGGCAAAAAGACCATGTGAATAGATCCTTCATGGGCTTACCTACACAGGAACTGTTTCGATTCAAAGGCTTTCATACTGGTTTTCCGGTTTCTGCTATATTATTATTTATCCATTTCCAAGAAACTCTTGTCTGAATGAAAGCTCTCCCTCTGTCTCTAGCCATTGTGCTAAGATCGATATCAGTATCAGAGTTCATTTTACCTCAAGAAAGTAGTGCATCCCTGGGATGTACTTCAACAAAAAGTTGTGCATCCCAATATGACAGTTATGCATCCCAAAAGTAATAACAGAATATACGGTAGAAGCCCTACGCAGGGATTGCATTTTGCCAATAGTACAATATAAAAACTAAACAAACCGTTAATTTAAAGATTTTATTAATAACAATGTCATAACTGTTTCAGTAAAAAGGAAAAAAAACAAGAAAATTACATATTATTGTTATCAAAATGTTATAGCCTGGTGGTCATTCTTAGAAAAACATTTTAAGAAATAAAGAAAGATTTAATACAGTTTTTTCCCATTTGCTTTTCACTCAATAGTTTTCATTGCCTTTAATTCATATATTCTCCTTTGGACATTGACAAAGCCCTCTCCATACACACTTTTTGTAAGCTGCATTTTGTCCTGGGTGCTGACATTTAGCAGTGCCACACCCATGGAATCAGTCACGTCCATTGCAGTACAAATGTTCAGATTTTTGCTGGTTTTCGCTTGGCTTCTTCTGCATCTTCTTCCCTACTGTCCAGTAATATCTGTAGCTTTCTTTTCATTAACTTGTTTTTTATCCAGGAAAGAACTCAATGTTACTTGGGTTTTCTCCAATTTTTTCATCTATTTCGGAGGATTGGTGATAATGTGAGACTAATTTGTCGCTCTCTCACTACAGTGTGTAAAGTGAGCAGACATTGTGTTGCTGTTTAGTCGATTTTATTCATGCATTCATTCATTGTCATCCGTCTATCCCAGCTGGCTTAGGGCGCGACGCCAGTGCGCCTCAGAGCCACACAGAGATGCAAACATACACGCACTCACACACTCATACCTAAGGTCAATTTGGGACCGGCCAATTAACCTGAAGCGCATGTTTTTGGAGGCGGGAGGAAGCCCAAGAACCTGGAGAGAACCCACACAAACGCAGGGAGAACATGCAAACTCCGCACAGAGAGGGACGCGAACCCGCAACAGTGCTACCCGCTGCACCACTGTGCCTCCCTTGATCGATTTTAATAAGGTTGAATCAAGCAGATGAGTCTTGTTACAAGAAAGTTCTACAAGATCAAAACACTATGGTTATTTCCGGGTTCGAAATTTAAGTGGAGACATGGATAAATTGTGAATATTTTTCTTGACATGGAAGTGCATTTTTTCCCCCCAAGATTATATCGTAAAAAAAGGTAGCATCTATTTTTTTATTGTAAGAATTTAAAGATTGTGTTCTAGGGACGTTGTGTGATGATCGAGCGTCCCTGTCAAAAAATGTGCGTCAAAGACGCATGGAAGCACGCAAACAAGAACACTGCAGTATTGATGTCTTACATTACTGTGTTTTATTTTGTTCATTTGTCTTCTTATCTATCTAAAACAACACAGTATGCTGAAATATGTGATATGTGCATCATGTAGTCTTACTGTAATCCTGGAGTAATTAGTAAAAAAGTGTGACTTACAGGACAATGCGCTTCATCTCACACTTCATTTAACACATCTTTATTCCTCCAAGTCAGAAAACAGAAAAAAGTGTTCCCATGAATCCCCAAGGATCCAAAAATAGTCAGCATATTATTTTATTACATTACCCCATGATAGACAACAAACCAGCCAACGTTCCCATTTGAGATGTGTTGTATTTTTTCATTGAGAGAGCACTTCAGCCAATAACTGGTATTAAAAATAATTGACTAACCTCCTAGGGGCCAACATATTGTTAAGTAATAATAAAATAAAGAAGATTCGAAAGCTATTTGGAATGTGAGACTATAATGTACGTGTGTGTGCATACTTTTCACACGAATTGTACTGTTAGATAACTGTAACCGTGTGTGTGTGTGTGTGTGTTTACGTGTAGGTGTTTGTGTGTAAGTGTTTGTGTATAGGTGATGTGTATAGGTGTTTGTGTGTAGGGTATTTGTGTGTTGGTGTGTTATCTGGGTGGAATAATAATTACATCGGGTCTACAGGTTTGTGTCCTGTTGATCTCATATGCTGTGTTCTGGCGTGATTCCCAGATGAGGGATTCACTTTCCGTCCCACTTCAATGTTAGGTTTTATTTTTACATGTTAGTGAAAATAGAGTGAGAAACTGGTAAAAGGCCTGGTGTCAGGGGGTGTGTTGACGACTTTCACAATCCAGTGGAATTTGAAAAAAACCTGAGATCCAAGAGAGACAGACTCTGAAAAAAAGATACCAAGGTCCGTACGGTTAAGGAAAATGGTGATTTATATTTGTCACACATATGTGTTAAGCAGAGCAGCGGCTGGCTGAGTGTGGAGGAATTTGGTGAGCCGGCAAGAATGAAAAGCATTCAAGGGAGGATGAGACAAGCTGCTTACCACTGTAATTATTCAGCTATTCACCACAGCAGTAGACAGCTGAAGCAGACACATCTCTCAGTATGTATTTACTTTTAAAGCATCCCATTTCTCCCGTTAGATATAAAGCAAAGGTCACTGAAAAGTAGTAAGAAAGGTTGGAAAGTGTATGCAGAAGTCATTCCATCACAACTTTTAAAAGGAGTTTTTGAGCTTGGGCCATGTAATAATTTTATACATTCTTTTGGGCTTGTCTTGGCTATGGGAAATAAGTGACGTCTGCCCTTTGAATCTCTGCAGCGCATTACCCAAGCATCGAAGAAAAGTTTCTTGCAATGCGACTGCATGCTTGACTCAGTTTTGTGTACATTTCAATTGTACACCACGGATTTAGGAGGAACAATGCGGTTTTCTTCCTGGTCGCGGAACACTGGACCAGCTCTCCACTCTCCATTGAGTGCTCGAGGGTTCATGGGAGTTTGCCCAACCAGTCCACATGTGTTTTGTGGATCTGGAGAAGGCATTCAATTGTGTCCTTCGTGGTACCTTGTGGGGAGTGCTTCGGGAGTATGTGGTTCGGGGCCCTTTGCTGAGGGCTGTCTGGTCCCAGTATGACTGAAGCCAGAGCTTGGTTCGCATTGCTGGCAGTAAATCAGACCTGTTCCAGGTGCATGATGAACTTTGGCAGGGCTGTCCTCTATCACCGGTTTAGTTCATATTTTTTATGGACAGAATTTCTAGGCGCAACCAGGATCCACAGGGAGTGTGGTTTGGAGACCAAAGGACACTCAGCGTGCACTGGGATGGTTTGCAGCTGAGTGTGACGCAAATGGGATGAGGATCAGCATCTCAAAACCCAAGGCCATGGTTCTCAACCGAAAAAGCGTGGTGTGCTCTCTCCAGGTTGGTGGAGAATCTTTGCCCCAAGTGGAGGAGTTTAAGTATCTTGGGGACTTGTTCACGAGTGACGGAAGGATGGAAGGTGAGATCGACAAACAGATTGGTGCAGCTTTTACAGTGATGCATTTGCTGAGCAGGTCTTTCGTGGTGAAGAAGGAGCTGAGTCGCAAGACGAAGATCTCGATTTACCAGTCAATCTACGTTCCTACTCTCACTTATGGTCATGAGCTTTGGGTCATAACCAAAAGGATAAGATCCCGGATACAAGTGGCTGAAATGAGTTTCCTCCATAGAGTGGGTGGGCGTACCCATAGAGATGGGGTGAGGAGCTCAGTCACCAGGGAGGAGCTCGGAGTAGAGCCGCTGCTCCTCCACATGGAGCGGAACCAGCTGAGGTGGCTCGGGCATCTGTTCCGGATGCCTCCGGACGCCTCCCTGGGGGGGTGTTCTGGGCATGTCCTACTGGAAGGAGACCTCCAGGAAGACCAAGGACACGCTATGTCTCTTGGCTGGCCTGGGTACGCCTCAGGATCCCCCTGGAGGAGCTGGAGGAGGTGTCTGGGAAGGGGGAAGTATGGGCATCCCTACTGAGACTGTTGCCCTCGCGACCCGGCCCCGGATAAGTGGTTGAAGATGGATGGATGGATGGAAGATTGTACACCACCTAGCCACTATTTCCTGCTTCACTTCAAATGCAGATGCTCTAATCTTATCCCTGTGCTCAAGGTTTTCTTTAATTTACTGAAGAAAATGTGTCACAAAACCTTTCGGAGATTTGCATGGAACCAGTCTCTTGTCTGTGAAAAAAGAATGCTGATTTACCATCTGCTCCACATGAAGCAGACGGTGGTTGTGTTCGATTCTTTCTGCAGTATATTTTATGTCTGCCAAGAGCTTGTGCCAGAAGTAGAACTGGAAACCTCCCGTCACTTGTTGGCTGGTCTAAAAGATGGTGCTCTTTGAGTGTGAAGAATGCAACCACAAGACGAGTCACATGATAGTCGATAGCTCAACAGAGATGCAACTAAACTAATGGTCGTGTGAGGTTTGGAGGCTTTATAAATTACATTTCTGGAGCCAGTTGGTGAAATCTGTATGATCAATGTGAGCTCATTTATCATGCTCTCATTTCCCTATAAAGAAGGCTTGTCGCCTCCAGCTGATTCAGTGGAGCTGCTTGGTGATTATTACTAGCAGACCAGTTGTTTCAGGAAGGATTTATTGTAAATGCCCAATCAGGATAACATACTGTATTTTGAGTCAGTCTGTGTTCCAGACAATTGTAATGCACCGCATTCTTCTCAAACCGCCATCATTTGTGTCTGGGCCTTCTGTGACAATAGAAAAGTAATCCTCAGAGACTAATGGCTTTTCTTGTTTAGTAATGTCACTTGATCCAGCAGGTACCTGCTTTTGTTTATGCCTCAAAGACAATCGACCCTCACAAGGTTACCAATAAAGAGGTCACCATGTGATTTTAAGTCACAGAATGAGGCATTCATTTTTTAATCGCAGCATGTAGATGTGAAAGATGTTTTTGTTGGAAGGAAAATCCATTTACTTTCATAACGAAACACCAAAGGTTATCAGGTTTGCTTTCTGTTGTTGGAAATGAACTATCCTGTAATGTGTTGTAACCAGAAGTAATTTTAACAGTGTCAAAAGGTGAAAACACAGCTTCTCCCTCAGGAGTCTGTGGGAGTCTCTCACTATCGCACTCTCTCTCTTTCTCTCGCTCTCTCATTCTCTCTCTCAATCTTTAATGAAGCAAATCATGCTCCAACTAATCTCCATGCACCTATCTTATTTGTGCAATCATTCAGAGGATTATATGACATTATCGTCATTACCATGTGTTCAATGTAGCCGCAAGAGGGCACAAGCCAGTGTCTTATTGTGCCGGTCCCAAGCCCGGATAAATACAGAGGGTTGCGTCAGGAAGGGCATCCGGCGTAAAACTTTTGCCAAATCAAAGATGCGAATCAAACATATGACTTCCATACCGGATCGGTCGAGGCCCGGGTTAACAACGACCGCCATCGGCGCTGTTGACCTACAGGGCGCCGGTGGAAATTGGATTACTGTTGGTCGAAGAAGGAGAGGAGGAAAGTGCGTTCGCACGAAGAAAGAGAAGAGGAGCGCCAAGAGTATAGGACTAAGAGTAGGGACGTTGAATGTTGGAACTATGACAGGAAAAGGTAGAGAGTTGGTCGACATGATGCAGTGGAGGAAGGTAGACATACTGTGTGTCCAGGAGACCAGGTGGAAAGGTAGCAAGGCTAGAAGTTTAGGAGCAGGGTTCAAGTTGTTCTATCATGGTGTAGATGGGAAGAGAAATGGAGTAGGAGTTATCTTGAAGGAGGAGTTTGTTAGGAATGTCCTGGAGGTAAAAAGAGTGTCGGATAGAGTGATGAGTCTGAAGCTAGAAATAGAAGGTGTGATGTTCAATGTTGTTAGTGGGTATGCTCCACAGGTAGGATGTGAGCTGGAGGAGAAGGAGAAATTCTGGTTGGACTTTGATGAAGTGATGCAGAGCATACCTAGAAGTGAGAGAGTTGTCATCGGTGCAGACTTCAATGGACATGTTGGTGCAGGTAACAGAGGTGATGAGGAAGTGATGGGCAGGTTTGGTATCCAGGAGAGGAATGCAGAAGGACAGATGGTAGTTGACTTTGCAAAAAGGATGGAAATGGCTGTAGTGAATACTTTCTTCCAGAAGAGGCAGGAACATAGGGTGACCTATAAGAGTAGTGGTAGGAGCACACAGGTAGACTACATCTTGTGTAGACGATGTAACCTGAAGGAGATCAGTGACTGCAAAGTAGTGGTAGGCGAGAGTGTAGCCAAACAGCATAGGATGGTGGTGTGTAGGATGACTCTGGTGGTGAGGAAGATGAAGAGGACAAAGACAGAGCAGAAGACGAAATGGTGGAAGCTAAAAAAGGAAGAGTGTTGCATGACCTTTAGGAAGGAGTTAAGACAGGCTCTGGGTGGTCAGGAGGTGCTTCCAGATGACTGGACAACTACAGCTAATGTGATCAGGGAGACAGGTAGGAGAGTATTTGGTGTGTCATCTGGAAGGAAAGTAGACAAGGAGACTTGGTGGTGGAATGAGGAGGTACAGGAGTGTATACAAAGAAAGAGGTTAGCTAAGAAGAAGTGGGACACTGAGAGGACTGAGGAGAGTAGACAGGAGTACAGGGAGATGCAGCGTAAGGTGAAGGTAGAGGTAGCAAAGGCCAAACAAGAAGCTTATGATGACTTGTATGCTAGGTTGGACAGTAAGGAGGGAGAGACTGATCTATACAGGCTGGCAAGACAGAGAGATAGAGATGGGAAGGACGTGCAGCAGGTTAGGGTGATTAAGGATAGGGATGGAAGTCTATTGACAGGTGCCAGCAGTGTGATGGGAAGATGGAAAGAGTACTTTGAAGAGTTGATGAACGTGGAAAATGAGAGAGAACAAAGACTAGAAGAGGTGACTGTTGTGGACCAGGATGTAGCAAAGATTAGCCAGGATGAAGTGAGGAGAGCACTGAAGAGGATGAAGAGTGGAAAGGCAGTCGGTCCTGATGATATACCTGTAGAGGTTTGGAAGTGTCTAGGAGAGGTGGCAGTAGAGTTTCTGACTGGGTTGTTCAACGGGATCTTAGATAGTGAGAAGATGCCTGAGGAGTGGAGGAGAAGTGTGCTGGTGCCCATTTTTAAGAACAAGGGAGATGTGCAGAGTTGTGGCAACTACAGAGGAATAAAGCTGATGAGCCATACAATGAAGTTATGGGAAAGAGTAGTGGAAGCTAGACTAAGGGCAGAAGTGAGCATTTGTGAGCAGCAGTATGGTTTCATGCCAAAAAAGAGTACTACAGATGCAGTATTTGCTTTGAGGATGTTGATAGAGAAGTACAGAGAAGGCCAGAGGGAGCTGCATTGTGTTTTTGTAGATCTGGAGAAAGCTTATGACAGGGTGCCCAGAGAGGAACTGTGGTATTGTATGAGGAAGTCTGGAGTGGCAGAGAAGTATGTTAGAGCGGTGCAGGACATGTATGAGGACTGTAAGACAGTGGTGAGGTGTGCTGTAGGTGTGACAAAGGAGTTCAAGGTGGAGGTGGGACTGCATCAGGGATCAGCTCTGAGCCCCTTCTTGTTCGCTATGGTGATGGACAGGCTGACAGACGAGGTTAGACAGGAATCTCCATGGACTATGATGTTTGCAGATGACATTGTGATCTGCAGTGAGAGTAGGGACGAGGTGGAGGAGAAGCTAGAGAGGTGGAGGTTTGCCCTGGAAAGGAGAGGGATGAAGGTTAGCCGCAGTAAGACAGAGTACATGTGTGTGAATGAGAGGGACCCAAGTGGAAGAGTGAGGTTACAGGGAGAAGAGATCAAGAAGGTGGAGGATTTTAAGTACTTGGGGTCAACAGTCCAGAGCAATGGAGAGTGGGGAAAAGAGGTGAAGAAACGTGTACAGGCAGGATGGAACGGGTGGAGAAAAGTGTCAAGTGTGATGTGTGATCGAAGAGTTTCAGCTAAAATGAAAGGAAAGGTGTACAAAACTGTGGTGAGACCAGCGATGTTGTTTGGTCTAGAGACAGTGTCACTGAGGAAAAGACAGGAGGCAGAGCTGGAGGTAGCAGAGATGAAGATGCTGAGGTTCTCTCTGGGAGTGACCAGGAAGGATAGGATCAGGAATGAGTACATCAGAGGGACAGCACATGTTAGAGGTTTTGGAGATAAAGTCAGAGAGGCCAGACTGAGATGGTTTGGACATGTCCAGAGGAGAGATAGTGAATATATTGGTAGAAGGATGCTGAGTTTTGAACTGCCAGGCAGGAGGCCTAGAGGAAGACCAAAGAGGAGGTTTATGGATGTAGTGAAAGAGGACATGAAGGTAGTTGGTGTGAGAGAAGAGGATGCAAAGGACAGGGTTAGATGGAGGCGGTTGATTCGCTGTGGCGACCCCTGAAGGGAAAAGCCAAAAAGGAAAAGAAGAAGAAGATCGTCATTACCATGTGTTCAGAACCTGGATAGATTAAATGATGTCTTCCCATTTAAAACCTAATGATAATTAATGTAATCAGCCCAAGTTAAATCAGTAGCTGTGATTCATTGAGCTACAATCCAAAGTCACGTGGCAACTGAAGACGTTCATGAGCATCTTTGTTCTTTCCACGAATGCTGAAACCAAATGCTTCTATTTTTTGCTACTTGTTAAATAGGTCCAGTCTGTCTGAGCTCATCCTTGAACATTCAGAAGAGATGAGATTACAGCTGTCTGACTAGGTCATAAATGATTTGCTTGCTTTATGCTCTTGGGGCTGGCAATGGCTTGGATTTGATACCTGACTTAAATGCCTTTGTATTGAGCAAGAGTTGTAATAACCGTATCTTAAGCAGACAAATACAACTCTGACACATGATGTTGCTGTCTCCATTCAGCAGGTGCTCTTTATCTGCTCATTGAATATGTAAAACCAAATCCTCCATATAAAACCCCTCTTTTGTTCTCTTACCCTGTCTGCAGCTGTTAGAAGAAGAATCAACTGCATTAATCCTTCGTAGGGGAAATTATTTTTCCACTCAAGTTGTTATTAATCCATTGTGCGTGTGTGTGTGTGTGTGTGTGTGTGTGTGTACATACATATATATATACATACATAACACACACACACACATTGAAAGGGGGGTATCTGTGTGTCATTCTCAAGCTCGGGTCCTCTACCAGAGGCTCCTACTACCACGGGGACCACGTTAGCCTTGACCTTCCACATATGTTCCAGCTTTTCTTTCAATCCTTGAAACTTCTCAATCTTTTCGTGTTCCTTCTTCCTGACGTTGGCGTGAGGTGGAATCACCACATCTATCACTACTGCTCTTTTCTGCTCTTTTTCCACCACCACTATGTCCAGTTGGTTAGCCAGGAACTGTTTGTCAGTCTGGAAGCTGAAGTCCCACAGGATCTTAGCCCTGTTGTTCTCAACCACTTTTGGTGGTTTGTCCCATATACTACTAGTTCATGCTAGGTACAGATGTTCCTGTACACTATCACAGCTACTTGGTTGTGCCTCTCCATGTAGGCTGAGCAGGGAAACATCCTACACCCTGCTACCACATGCTGGACTGTCTCTGGGGCTTCTTTACATAGCCTGCACCTTGGGTCAGATCTACTGTGGTAGATATTGGCCTCTATTGCTCTTGTACTTAGGGTCTGTTCTTGTGCTGCCATGATTAGTGCCTCTGTGCTGCCTGTCAGTCCAGCTTTATTCAGCCATTGGTAGGTCTTCTTGATATCAGCCACTTCCTCTATCTGATGGTGGTACATGCCATGTAGGGGTTGTCCCTCCATGTTGTCTCCTCCTCCTCTTCCCCCTCAGGTTTCTGCTGTCTAAGGCTTTCACTGAGCAGTTCATCTTTTGGGGCCATCTACCTAATGTACTCTTGGATTTTCGATGTTTCATCCTGGACAGTGGCCCTGATGCTCACTAGTCCTCGGCCTCCCACTTTACGCTTAGTGTACATTCTCAGGGTGCTGGACCTGGGGTGAAACCATCCATGCATGGTGACGAGCTTTCTAGTCTTAATATCTGTGGTTTCTATCTCCTCCTTTGGCCAGCTATACATATATATATATATATATATATATGTATATATATATATATATATATATGGTGACGTCTCTCTCTCTTTCTCTCGAGAGAGAGATAGGAGACCGATCGACAGCATCTGTGTGTGTACAATACACAGTACACAGATTAACTTTGCTTTAATACAAAAGTGTTTCAAACAGTCTATAAGAGTGTGGGAAAAGATAATACAGATATATGGTGGTTTAATATCAGTGTGGAGAGGGTTTGTAAATGTTTAAATTATACGTAAATAATAAAATTATATTATTCACAATGTTGTGGATTTTCACCTTAGCCGGTGGTCTTAGACCACATTAACCGCGAGTAACAAGGGAATACTATCCATAAAAATGATCAATTACAGGTCTGGCTGTACCAGTTGTCATTGCAGAGTGGAAGAAAAAAGAGGGAAGGAAAGAATGGGAAGGGGGGAGAAGGGACAAAAAAAGGGTAGACACATAGATGCATACTACAACCGTTAGTAAACATAGTAAACAGAGAACTCGATGAATGCATGATGACAACGGAGGAAGGAAGGAAGCAGGACGTCAGCCAATGGATCGATGAGAGATGATACTGGAGGCAGTAAAGAAGCAGGTCCACAGCAGATGGAAAGATGAGGTGTGAACCTGGAAAAACCCATGAGGACATGAGCACAGACTCCGGGGAATAAGTCAAGTCAGTACAATGTAATTTTTGGGAGAGAGAGCATCAGAAAGGAGGAGGAGCAGAGAGAGGGTCAAAGAGGAGGAGGAGCAGAGCGGAGCTCAGTGTGTAGTGATGAGTCTCCCAGTAGTCTAGGCCTATGGCAGCATAACCAAGCGCTGCCTAGGCTGTCCTACCTATAAGCTTCATCAAGAAGGAAAGCTTTAAGCCTATTCCTAAATAAAAAGAGGGCATCTATCTCCTGGATCAAGGTAGGGGGGTGGTTCCACCACAGAGGAGTTTGATAGCTGAAGACTCTAGCTCATGTCCTACTTGTTGGAGATTCTAGGAACCACCAGTAAACCTGCATGTTGAGAGTGTAGTGCTCTAGATAGATTGTATGTAACGAAAAGGTCTTTCAGATGGGTAGGTGCTTGGCCATGAAGGTTTGTAAGTGCAGAGGAGTATTTTAAAGTCTATTCTAGCTTTCTTAGGTAGTCAGTGCAGAGAAACCAAAACAGGAGAAATATGGTCTCTAGTACTGGTCCTGGTCAGAATACGGGCAGCAGCATTCTGGATTAACTGAAGGGTCTTCAATGACTTTTTGGGGCAGCCTGAAAAAAGTGAGTTACAGTAGTCTAGCCTGGAAGTGATAAAAGCATAGATGAATTACTTTGCATCGTTCTGTTAAAATATGCCAGATTTTAGTAATATTACACAGTTCTAGAAATTTATACGTATGTCAGATCACGATCAAAAATAACTCCTTGATTTCATTATTAACGTTAACAAACTGGAAATAATGATTGGACTTAAACCAAATCAGCGCTGATCCCTTAATAACAAACGTTATTAAGGGTTAGAAGGTCATTGATAACATTGAGCAGTGCCGTTTCCATACAATGATGTTCCATAAAACCTGACTCCAAAGAGGAGGAGGAGCAGAGAGGATAACATCCAACAGTGTATTCTCAAATAGACTATTGGATGTAAGAAAGTCACATAACTGATTTGCTAATTTTCTCCAAGATCTTAATATGAATGGGAGATTTGATTTGGGTCTATAGTTAGAACTGGAAGGTCAAGGTTGTTTTTTTAAGAGGATGTTTGATTCCAGCTACTTTAAAGGACCGTGGTATGTTGCCTGTTGATAATTAGAGGTTAATTATATTAAGGAGGTGGTTGCTCCTTAATATAATTGATGAATCTTGTATATATTGTAGTGCTTGGCTCATTGAGGGCACATGGGCTAACATGAAATTTATGTGACCTGTAATTTAGCAGCAGATGAAAGAACCTCAGTTCCACTCCAACATTTTGATTGGACACTACGTTGATAATTTAAACGATAAGTAAGGAAAGAAATGTTAAATGCCTTGGAAATTGTGATATATGTCTAAATTAAAATTCATAAAATGAATAATCTATAATGGCATTTGATTATTACTTTAAAGTGTGGCATTGAAGTCTCTTTAATTTCTTTTTTCTATCATAGCTGTTGGGCTGACTAAAAGTGGAAAAAGTTTGTCACTTGACTTTTTGGAAGATGACATTGGGTGGTTTGTTCTTTCAGAGAGAGATTTGATTTAGAGAGAGAGGGAGAGAGAGTGTGTGTGTGAGAGAGAGTGAGAGAGAGAGGGAGATAAAGAGAGAGAGACAAAGAGAGAAAGAGAAATGATGTAGATCACAGGAAATACAGTGAGCGTTTCTTCCAAAAAAGCAGTTTGTGCCCTACTATGAATGAATTTTTGTTGCATGTTGTAACTGACCAACCCCAACAAGACCTACCATTGTCTGCTGTAAATCTCAATCTTCCTGCCCCTCTTAACTGTGACACAAACACACGCCCCACAGGTTTGATATGCTGGTACTGAATAGCACAACAGATGAGCATGATTGAACACAAGGAAGACCTCAAGCAGATTTTGTATAAACCTGCTTGAGGTCTTCCTTTATTATCTTGACCACTAAGTAATAACACTTCTGTGCATCCTCTCAGGTTATAACACTTGTTGTCAAAAGTAGTGAATGAGCACATGCTGGAATTCTACTGTTCATCTCAGACCAGGTACTCAATCAAAGTGACAAACTTTTAAGTTGCTCTTGAAACTAGAAACAGCCTTCAGGTATTCATGGGTAGGTGCATGAGCCCCTGAACAAAACTTGTTTATGTGTCCTTGTTTTTTAGTGTTATTAGGCGAGTCCCAGTCAGGTCTAATTTCCATCAGTACTGCACAACTTTTGCACTTGCCCGGATGTCCTTCAGGGCAAGTGCAAATGACTCCTGTTTCTATAAACAGACTGAAAACAAAGACCACCAAGCCCCTTAATCCTGTGGATTGTTACTGTGGAAGGTTTTCGGTCTATCAACTTCTAATATCTTATCTTGTTCAAAACCGTATCAAAGCAAATACATAAATATTCATGTTTGAGAACATAATATAGCACTACTTTTTTTCACTTTTAACTCGAGAGGACCCACGGTGACACCGGTGTCACACAAATGTCCATCTCTTCGTTATAAAGCTTTATGTCTGATTTTAATTCGTTAAGTCCCTAAGCGATGTATACTCAACATCCTGGTATCATGACCATGTGACAGTCATGTGTCTGTGACAGAAAGAGATCTCTCCAAAATAGCAATAAAATAATAATAAAACTAAGGTTTCTTGTTCCCAAAAAAAAAAAAAAAAAACTTCAGAGATGTGTTCTATATGGTCCAGTTGGTCTGTGGTATAACCCACATAATTTTCCTGTAAGGATAAATTGGTGTGGGTTCTCTAGGGTTAAATTTTTGCTTGGAAATGTTTCCAAAAAATATTGTTGGCAGTAAATTTTTATTTGATTGTAATTATCATAGACAAAGCATCTTTAAATGCTTGTGAATACTAATGTATATTCATACTGTGTACTTAAAACAACGCCATGGTCACATTTAAAAGTATTTAAACCAGATTTATTTATGATCTTACTATGCAGTTGTCTGCTGTGTTGAACGAAGTCACCTGGCCTTCAAGGAAAGCTTGAAGACCAAAATAGGGATCTGCCATGACCTGGATGACTGAGAATCTTCATTGACTTCTTACTTAGTAATTTCACTATTGTTAGTGGCTGAAATTACTCTAATCCAAGCTATAACTGTGTGATGAGACATTCTGCCACTTGGATTCATATTGTGGCTTTTGCATCAAGTGTAGTGCTTCTTCACCCCAGTAAAACATCCCGAGCAACACTGTAAATTTCAGTTGGGCTGCAAAAGCATACTTCGTATTGATATTTATCTGCTTCCTTTTTACTCCTCCAGTTTTGGCTGAGTTTGCTAGTTCATTTTCCAGTTCTCAGTGTCCCATTGGCTCGCAAAGTTGCGAAGCAGACACATTGGCCATTTGTCAGACATCTCCTTGGTCTGTTTGCCACAGGACATATTTAATGAGGTGTTAGAGGTTTCATGTTATTGGTTTGCCTGTTGACTGTTCACTCCTGTGGAGATTTTTAGAGTTAGATGTGAAAATTTTCCAACAATGCATGACTGCAAAGTTTTGCTTTCATCAGCCTTAGTGGAAACTCCTCCAGCAGGCAGTACAAAGAAAAATTTCAAGAGAGACTGAAAATTGTAATTCATGATGCAGGAATATGGTATGCTTTCCCTCACATTTATAGCATCATACAGTAGAATATTGTAGTCATGTTTGCACATTATTCTGCTGTATAAATGCTCTTGAGGCCCAATACAACATGGCAAAATGCTGCTGCAGGAAATAAACCGTGCCTGTCTGTACCTGGCACCTGGTTTAAATGTTGGCTACCAAACACTCTTACACAGTTTGAAATAAGTGAAACAAGTGCTTCTGAAAAAAAGCTAGCATTTAAAGAAATATGTCAGATCTAACACCTTACTGGTTCATAACCTAAAATCAATAGCATATGTAATTTCAAATATATGAGCAGTCAGAAATGCCAAAGTAAAATCTCAGTGAGCCACAAACATATTAACATTCACACTCCTGGCTTTCCATAAGAGGCACTACATGACTGGTCAGCTAATGTGCCACTGCTGCTTTCTCCTTTACCAATATGCAGTTGTAGTATAGTTGTGGTATAGTTGCCATACAATTTTTTGATTATAAAAAACGCAAGATATATGTCTGGGATCACCTGATTCAACAAACAAATGAAGCTCTGAACTGTAAAACAAAAATAGTGACTGATGCTAAAAGGTTCAATTTGTAGTATTGACAACAGTTTTTATTACTAGCATGCGACAGTGTCACTGTTTAGATAATAAGTTTGCTTCGAAACATTTCTCTTTTAAATTTTGTCATGATAGGTATGTTAATCCACTCATTATGTTGTGTTGTAGTTTTCTATTTGTGATCCTATATTCATAGATTCATTTTGTGAAATGATAATATGTAGGAATTGGAATACAAATTAATGCTAGTGTCAACTTTTATATAAGGTATAGCCTGCTTATCAAGGTTCACAGTGTGTCATACTTTGATTTCCAATGTGATTTTAAAATTCTCTGCAATATATAGAGATGAAGCATTTCTCAATGTTAATGTGAGTTAAAGAATCACCGATGAGCTTTTAAGGATCATTTCTATCATAAATGTGTACTTCTGTAGTGAAATATTTCTAGGTTTACTTTCTCAAGCAAAGCAGCTAGCACTCCAGAATCATTGGCAATGTTTTAATGAAAGGCCCAGTGGGAGCAGAAGTGTTGACTGAATAGAGATACACACCTTTTATAATTTTCACCACACTTCAGCACAGAACCACAAGTCTGCATGTGTCCACCATGTAAAATACCTTGGCTCCTGTTGCCTTATGCTGCTGATAATTAGGCTGCTATTACTGCTGCTGTCATCACTCATTTTCTTCTCTGTTGAGGCAGAGGGAAGAAAAATGCTATGACAGTGTTGCCTCTTCATAAAACACAGTGTTATTATCCAAGATTTTATGTGCCCCAGAGAATCAAAAATTTCTCTTACATGGAAAGATGTTAATTGTTAGAATTAAATCAGCTGCAGCTTCACAACACCCTACTGCTGGAACCACCATGCCGCCAATATGGTGTTGTTTAGAGGAATGTCTGGTCTTGTCACATAGGGAATGAGGTCATCTGATTTCCAGGGCAGTATTCTCTGACCTGTTCCTCTATGTATCTTCAATACAGACAATAATCTTCAGATTACCTCAAGAACAGTACATAGATAGCTTCGTGGAATGGGTTTCCACGAGTGAGCAGCTGCATCCAAGTCTTACATCACCAAGCACAATGCAAAGCACCTTTGGACCTTAGAACAGTGGAGACATGTTCTCTGGAGTGGCGAATCATGCTGTTACATTTGACAATCTGATAGATGAGCCTGGGGTTGTCGGTTTTCAGGAGAATGGTATTTGTCTGATTGAAGTGTGCCAAGTGTAAAATTTGGTGTGGGGAGGCTTATGATATGGGGTTGTGTTTTGTGAGTTGGGTTTGGCCATTTAGTTCTAGCGAAAATTAACTCTGAATACTTCAGCATACCAAGACATCCTGTTCCAACATGACTACGGTGCACAATGCAAGGTCCATGAAAACATGGATGAACATGTTTGCTGTTGAAAAACTCGGTCTGCAACTGGTCTGGACTGGAAACCACAAGTCACCGGTTCGAGACCTGGATGGGCCAAAAACTGTTGGTGTGTGAACTGGCAGTGGCAGGTCTCAGCTCACCTCCTGAGCACTGCCGAGGCGCCTTTGAGAAAGGACCCCCCCACACCCCACAAGCCACTCAATTGGCACGCACCTCGAAGTCGATGCCTGTCACTCTGCCTCCTCTTGTAACTAATTTGCATGCTTGCAGGCCCCTGGTGTGTGTGTGTGTGTGTGTGTGTGTGTTTGTTTCAGGGACCTGTACACACATACAGTATGTACACATGCTTAACATATATTGTTTGAGTGTAAAGATAATTTCCCCAAGAGGATAATTAAATAATTTGGGCAGTGGCTCAGCAGTAGAGCAGACGTCTTGAAGATGAATCGCCCAGCCATCGGTGGTTCGAGTCCCGCTCCCGCCAGGACATCCATCGGCTCACATCCCAGCCACTGCTGAGTCCCCCCCCCAAGATGCTCATTGGGGTGCGATTCCTCACGCTACCTGTCACTCCACCTCCCTTGTACCTCTATACTACTAATTGCATGCCTACAGGCCCCTAGTGTGTTGCGCCTGTTTCAGGGGCCTGTAATCTGTAACCATGTTCTGTGATTAACACACATATATGTACATGTGAGTGTAAAGAGAATTTCCCCATTTGAGGGATTAATAAAGTGTGAATTATTATTATTATTATTATTATTATTATTATTATTATTATTATTATTATTATTATTATTATTGTTATTATTATTAATAAAGTGAATTTCTTATTTCTTCTTCTAAAACAGCCCTGACCTCAAACCTATAGAACATCTTTGGGATGAACTAGTGAGAAGACTGTAAACCAGGCCTTCTTGTCTAACATCAATTTCTGACATCTCAATGGTCAAAAGTTCCCATAAACACTCTCCTAAACCATGTGGATGGCCTTCCTAGAAGAGCAGAAGCTGTTATAGTTGTAAAGGGTGGACCAACACATTAATTATTATAGTTTAAAAATGGTATGCCACTCACATTCATATGGATGTGAAGACAGGCAAGCAAATACAACTGGCAATATAGTGTAGTGTAGGTTCTATCAGTGCTTGTTTTCACACAGATAATAGAGGATGAGCATCAAACCTTTGGTACATGGGATGGAGGGGGGGGGGGGGGTCAGTATCATGTTCCACATATAGCTATCAAGACCTACAGTTGTTGTGCATGATACATTTAGATGAATGTGGCCATGTATTTAGGATTATTACACATGGACAATAATGACCTTCACCCCCTGAATCATATAATTTCCTTTCTCTCTTGATGTTAGTTAAGAGATAATGTGTAAAAACAGATACAATAAAGATCACTTTCATAATGAAGTTTGTTTTATTTTCATGACCTGGATTGCATAAATGATATTTAGAAAAATAAATCAAAAGTCTGTTTCTGCAAGTGAACCTTTCAAATGTTGTTGATCCAGTTACAATGAAACTTCAGATGAACCAACCTTTCAGACAATATTTGTTCTTCGACTCAAGTCATTATGTACACCACCTGAGATATTAATTATTTGAGAACTCCTACCGTGTTTCATTCTAAGAACTACTTTGAGGCAGTGGGCGTGTGGTGATGCTCTCTTTTGGCACCCATGATCACATCCTGTTCACAGTTATTGGATCACAATAATTTGCATCTGTTCAAATATTAATGTCTATGTTGCAGTAAAAGTCAGTCAGTCAGTCATTTTCATAACCCGCTTAATCCGCTTACGCAGGGGAACCGGTGCCTATCCCGGCAGTCTCAGGGCGTGAGGCAGGGGACACTCCTGGCACGACGCCAGTGTACCACGGAGCCACACAGAGACAAAGAACCACTCACACACACATTCACCCCTACGGTCAATTTGGGACCGGCCAATCAACCTAAAGCACATGCTTTTGGAGGTGGGAGGAAGCCGGAGAACCCGGAGAGAACCCACGCAGACACGGGGAGAGCATGCGAACTCCGCACAGAGTGGGACTCGAACCCGGGTCCGCTGTGTTGTGAGGCGACAGCGCTACCCACTGCGCCACCGTGCCGCCCCGTGCAGTAAAAGTAAACTAAAATAATTAAAAGCTCCTGAAATCATATTATGTTTCCAGAGTTCATGACAGAGAAATGATTTAGTGTTCCTTTGTCAGGAGTCAGTCATCAAGTTTTTGATTGAAATGGAGACAATATCGCTGCTGATGAATTTGTGATTGTGTATCTGTATGTGAAAAATTATTCTTTTTATTGTAGCAATATCCTTGATTTATTTCCTTTTTATGTATTATCATTTCTAAATGGACAGACAACCAAAATTCTGATGCTATCCAGATGCACAAACTGGGTGGGTGTTGCAGTTCTGTGCTGAGGGAGCTGCTTCAGGTCTTCTCTGTCTTATATGAGGGTGAAAGGTCATCTTTGCTGACATCTGCCTCTCATCCTCCTCCTGTACATGTTCTAGAGAAAATGACTGATTTACATAGTGTTGTAGAATGTTTTCAACAATGACCTTAAGACTCCCACATGTAGAAAAAAGTCTTGACCATTCTATGTTATCAGGTCAGTTTAGCTAATTTATGAGGTCTTTCCTTGGTCTTTTCTCTCTGCCCTCTCTGATACTCACCTGAAAGGACTAAATAATCCCAGAGGTTTTTGATGTGAGAGGTTCCTGTGTTATGTTGTCATACAAGGAGAAAACACTGAATCCAGTGGAGTGCCTGTGCTATAAACTACCTGATCAGAACCAACATGAACCCTGATTGACTGTAGTCTCTTGGTTAGATTATACACGCAGAAGGGTGTTGCACCCTTCAGTACCTTCCAGTGAGTGATGGCTTTGGAGTTTTGAAAGCACAAGAGATGTCAACAATATGTGCAGTAGGTAGACAACCTTTTCATCCACCTCAATGCCTGTATGATAAATGAACTGAAGTCATTCCCAAGAACTCAGCAGGGTTCAGGTGATTAAGTACGCATTTGCCTATGATCTTGGTTTATAGTCAGTATTTAGCAGGTCAGACATAAAGACCATAAGTCTGAAGCGTTTGGTTTCGCTGGAGTACTTTTTTCTGGAAATATACAGATTTACATCAGGGGAAAAACTTAAATTCTAATTTTAAAAAAATGAACTTATTCCTCACTACCCCAACCAACCAAACACACATTAGTAACCATTAAAACGTTCTCCTGATGGTTTTGTGTGGGAAGACTGTTGCATTTGAACAGTGGATTGTGGATATTAATGCTGTCTCAACACACACAACAGATTTTCACTTTAGCCTAAATGAGTCGCCTGTCGGCTCCCTCTGTGCCCTTTTTAGACTGTGGCAGCTCTGGCTATCCTTGCTGCCACCTTGCTACGCAGTACCACATGTTGGCAAGCGCTCCCATCTCCTGTGCTCCGACTATTGCTGCTGCATGAAGGGGCTCCCATGGGACTGGGCTGTGGGCCCGGTTTGGGGTGAGGCAGAGAAGGAGGAGGGGTTGGGGTATTACCACTGACTGTAGCACACTAGCGGTCTTAAGAAGCACTGCTGAGGGGAAGTCCTGTGCGTTTGAAGTAAGGACCTCAGAAAGCCTGTTTACTCAGGTCAGGGAGGGGTAGCTGGCCTGCTGCACAAGAATGCCTGTGTCATGACTGTAGCAGCAGAGAGGAGGAATGAACTCCACAATCCCAACAGTGTCGGAGCTGGGCCAGGGCTGAGGTGGCAGCCATTTCTTCCTATTTATTTTAGCTCTCTCTCTACTGAATCGCTGGCCCTGTCTGTGACGCTAAGCATCCCTGGAAAAATGAAAAATGACCTGCACTAATTTATGGTTTGAGACGTAAAGTGAATGAAAGAACAGCACCTTTGCTAGATAATCGATTCACAATTTTAATGTTTTCACTTTTCAAAGAGGAATGCCATAATGCGTAGAAACCCTTTTTAATTTCCACAGAGAGGATGATTCCAATGGCATCATATTTCAGTGTTACACTTTGAGATCTCTTGAGATCATCTACTTGATAGGAACGCTGTACACACTTGAGTTTGAATGGTCAAACAATGAACTGGTTCTGGTATGAATCTAATTCATCATGGGATCTAACTTTCTGGTTTAAAGGCTGTGCAAGGTAAATTTTTATTTTAAAAGAAACAGAAATGTCCATCAGATTCAGCTTAATTCACACCACTGAAATGGCTTTTTTTTCTTTCTTTTTTTTTCACAGCACACATAAGCTACTTGTGAGTCCATGTGACCTTTGTTTACCAACTTAGGTTTGTTAGTGAATGGGCAGCATGAACTCATATGAACCCCAATGTTAGTTCAGGGCCAGCAATGTCCCTCTGGCAAAGCTGTATGGGCAAATCCATGCAGCCAAATCAAAAAATACTTTACACTTTAGTCCACTTTGAGTTTAATGATCACACTGAAGATGTGTTCTTGGCAAATATGAACAGACCCCAGGGGTTCCATCTCGCTCACAGCCAGGGAGCCCAGGATATGTAGGATCATTTCTGCACCAGCCTGTGCAATGGAAAACTTGTAAGATTATCCCAGTCACACATTTTAGTTCACAATCTGCAGATATGACATATGACATTCAAATGATAGCTTCATTATTTTTATTTGTCTACACTATAGCTTTTGAGGATCAGTCTGATGTAGTGTAAAACGTGTAAAATACAAATCTTAATGAGAAAACAGTAATATAAGTAAGAAGTTGTATTCATTTTGTTGTTTGCATTCAAATTAAATCTCCTAAAAGCAAAATTTAGATTTTTGATAGAAATATGGATGCTTAAGGGATTTCTTTCCCTAGTCTTCAAAATGTATAATCTGCATACAGTCTACATTAATTTTAATATCTGTGCAGCCTTGGCTTCAAAACCTTCTTCTTCTTTTCCTTTTGGCTTTTCCCTTCGGGGGTCGCCACAGCAAATCAGTTGCCTTCATCTAACCCTGTCTTCTGCATCCTCTTTTCTCATACCAACTACCTTCATGTCCTCTTTCACTTCATCCATAAACCTCCTCTTTGGTCTTCCTCTTCTCCTCCACCTGTTCCCTGCTCTCACTGCAGATCACAATGTCATCTTCAAACATCATAGTCCATAGAGATTCCTGTCTAACCTCGTCTGTCAGCCTGTCCATCACCATAGCAAACAAGAAGGGGCTCAGAGCTGATCCCTGATGCAGTCCCACCTTCACCTTGAACTCTTCTGTCACACCTACAGCACACCTCACCACTGTCTTACAGTCCTCTTACATGTCCTACACTGCTATAACATACTGTACTTCTCTGCCACTCCAGACTTCCTCATGCAATACCGCATTCTCTCTGGCACCATGTCACAAGCTTTCTCCAGATCTACAACAACATAATGTGGCTTCCTCTGGCCTTCTCTGTACTTCTCTATCAACATCCTCAAAGCAAATACTGCATCTGTCGTACTCTTTTTTTGGCAAGAAACCATACTGCTGCTCACAAATGCTCACTTCTGCCCTTAGTCTAGCTTCAACTACTCTTTCCAATAACTTCATTGTATGACTCATCAGCTTTATTCCTCTGTAGTTGCCACAACTCTGCACATCTCCCTTGTTCTTAAAAATGGGCACCAGCACACTTCTCCTCCACTCCTCAGGGATCTTCTCACTATCTAAGATCCTGTTGAACAACCCAGTCAGAAACTCTACTGCCACCTCTCCTAGGCACTTCCATACCTCCACAGGTAATTCAGCAGGACCGAGTGCTTTTCCACTCTTCATGCTCTTCAATGCCCTCCTCACTACATGACTAATCTTGGTACTTCCTGGTCCACAACAGTCACCTCTTCTAGTCTTTATTCTCTCTCATTTTCCTCGTTCATCAACTATTCAAAGTGATTTTTTCATCTTCCCATCACACTACTGGCATCTGACAATACACTTCCATCGCTATCTTTAATTTTTTTTTACTTTTTAATTTTAATTTTATACACTGTTATAATCCCCGAAGGGAAATTAAGAACGCACACTCTAGTTTTCAGATAATCACCCTAACCTGCTGCACCCTAACCTTCCTCCCATTTCTATCTCTCTCTCTCTTGCCAAAACTGTATAGGTCAGTCTCTCCTTCCTTCTGTCCAACTGAGCATACAAGTCATCATAAGTCCCTATTTTGGCCTTTGCTACCTCTACTTTTACCTTACACTGCATCTCCCTGTACTCCTGTCTACTCTCCTCAGTCCTCTCAGTGTCCCACTTCTTCTTAGCTAACCTCTTTCTCTGTATACACTCCTGTACTTCCTCATTCCACCACCAAGTCTAATTTGCTTCCAGATGACACACCAAGTACTCTTGTACCTGTCTCCCTGATCACATTAGCTGTAGTTGTCCAGTCATCTGGAAGCACCTCCTGACCACCCAGAGCCTGTCTTAGCTCCGTCCTAAAAGTCATGCAACACTTCCTTTTTTAGCTTCCACCATTTCGTCCTCTGCTCTGTCTTTGTACTGTTCATCTTCCTCACCACCAGAGTCATCCTACACACCACCATCCTATGCTGTTTGGCTGCACTCTCACCTACCACTACTTTGCAGTCACTGATCTCCTTCAGATTACACCGTCTACACAAGATGTAGTCTACCTGTGTGCTCCTACCTCCATTCTTATAGGTCACCCTGTATTCCTGCCTCTTCTGGAAGAAAGTATTCACTATAGCCGTTTCCATCCTTTTTGCAAAGTCAACCACCATCTGTCCGTCTGCATTCCTCTTCTGGGTACCAACCCTGCCCATCACCCCGTCATCACTTCTGTTTCCTGTACCAACATGTCAATTGAAATCTGCACCAATGACAACTCTCTCACTTCTCGGTATGCTTCACATCACTTCATCAAAGTCCAACCAGAATTTCTCCTTCTTGTCAAGCTCACATCTTTCCTGTGGAGCATACCCACTAACAGCATTGAACATCACACCTTCAATTTCTAGCTTCAGACTCATCACTCTATCTGACACTCTTTTTACCTCCAGGACATTCCTAACAAACTCCTCCTTCAAGACAACTCCTACTTCATTTCTCTTCCTATTTACACCATGATAGAACAACTTGAACCCTGCTCCTAAGCTTCTAACCTTGCTGCCTTTCCATCGGGTCTCCTGGACACACAGTGTGTCTACCTCTCTCCTCTGCATCATGTCAACCAACTCTCTACCTTTTCCTGTCATAGTTCCAACATTCAACGTCCTTACTCCCAGTCATATACTCATGGCATTCCTCTTCTTCTCTCTTGTCTCTCTTCTTCTCTCTCTTGCTATGAACACACTTTCCTCCTTTCCTTCCTCAACCAACAGTAGTCCAATTTTCACCAGCACTGATGGCAGTCGTTGTTAACCCAGGCCTCGATGATCCGGTACGGAAGTCATATATTTGATTCACGTTTGATTTGAATGTTTTACGTTGAATGCTGTTCTTGACACAACCCTCTGTATTTATCCGCAAGAGGGCACAAGATACTGGCTTGTGCCCCCTTGCGGCTACATGTCATTGTAAACCTTGATATGTACAATTAAGGCTGGAGATCTTTTCACAGCAAAAGCAACCTTTTTACAAGGCCTCTACTGGTTTTAGTGGAAAGTTTGATCTCTATTGATCTCCAACTGTAAAGCAGCAAAGTGTAATGCATCTGAGGCAGCTTGATAATTTTCCTGAATGGCTGACTAGTTTTCGGATTTCCGAGTGAACCAGAAGGATTTCACGCCAGCGACACTCCTCTAGGGAGAGATGGTCTCAGCATTCAGACAGTAAAGCTTCACAGCATTAAATTCTGAGAGGGCGTTCCATCATGATTGGAAGAATCACTTTTTTCATGGTCTGATTCAACATAGTTCAGTGTGGGCAGAATGCTGTCAAAGTTAGATGGCTCAGATCATTTTCATATCAAGCGAAGAAAGGAGCATGCTTTGAAGTTAAATCGGATTTTCTATTATATAACCCTAATGGATAATCTCTGAATTGTTAAAAGGTCTTAAAATAGAATAGATTTGTCATATTACTATCTCTGGCACTTAAAGAAAAGATTGCTGGCTTGGCTTACAAACCTGAGTTGTGGAGTCAAAGGCATGATGGCAGTTGGGCAGCATGAGTTTCATTTTGCCACAGTTCCACCAACTTTATCTTTATTGACTTCCTTTGGAACCTTAATTTCTTGCGTCATGAGGCTCATCATCAGCCATCAGCAAACGCACAGCACGCCATGTCAACACACACTTATTTTGTTAACAACATCCCTTTCAAACGCTTTTTTTCCTTTCTTGTTTTTCTGGCTGATGATAAAATTACAATGTTACATATTACTGTAAAATATAGCATTTCACAATAAACTCGCCTCAATCATAAAATTGATTTGGAATCAATTTTTTAAATACTAATAGATCACAAATTATTCAAACACAAAACTAAACATTTATGTATTGTTAATCCAACAACATAGTAAATTTAATGTTTTTGTGTTTTTCAGATTTGATCCATTTTATAAATGGATCAAATTGTGATTTATGATTATGCAGTACTTATTACTATTATAAAATATTCTGTGGAATGGTGAAGCAAAAGCCGATTTTGGAAGGTGTGTGTCCCATCATATTTGGTATAAAATTGGCACAGCATTTCATTAAAAACATCATACCGACTGTTAAGCACATTGTGATTGTCTTGGACTGCTCTACTGTTTCAAGACCTACATAACTTGCCATAATTGACAGGAAGTCAAATTCTGAACTCTACCAGAAACTCCTGAGAGAGAATATTCAGCCATAAGTTTGTGACCTCAAGCTCAAGCACACTTGGGCTATGATATGCTGTGGTATGATCTCAAATAGGTAGTTCAGGCTTAAACAATTCTACGAAGATGAGTGGGCCACACTTCCTGTTTCAGTACTGTATTCCTGTACATAAGTGTTGTTTTTGTAGAAAATACTTGATATGGGTGTTAATATCAGCATTTTAACATTACAGCTCTTTATCAATTGTGCTTTTGAGGAAACTGCATCTTTGACTTAACCGGCATCAGGCTAACTCTTCTATTGTCCTTGACCCTGTTACAGATCCACAGCTCAACGTACCTGGAACTCTCGACTCTATAACGCAGCAGGTCACTGAGACTGTTCGCCACCGTCGCCGCCGAGATGCCGGAGAAGATGTTTACAACATTGAAGTCCTGCTTGGAGTTGATGATTCGGTTGTCCGTTTTCATGGCAAGGAGCATGTGCAGAATTACCTGCTGACACTCATGAATATTGTAAGTTACTAGCAATTGTTGGAATACCTGCTCAGTCTAATTCCTGAATGTGTTGATGAGTTGCACAGAATGGGGAACAGTGATGAGTGTTTCAGTGAACATGGGGGGGGGAGGGGCAGCGATACTACAGTATAAGACATAGATTCGTCTATTGGATAAATACTGTGGGAATCACTTCACTTCCTGTTTATCAGAATGGGGAACAGTGGGGAATGGGGAACAACCCCAATATCCAGTCCATCAATACTTTTTCCACTTGAATTGCTGGTGATTCTGTGATAGGTAAATAAATGCGAGATGTTTTAACATGGTGAAAGCAATTATACTGATTCCATATGAACAAGTTCATCTCACATATTCAAGATAGTAATATCTTTATTTCAAAAGCACTTTTCAAATCAACTTACAAAGAAATGAGAAATGAATAATTAGTATAAGTAAAAGTACGAAGACATTGCCAAAATCAAAAGAAGACCTAATGTTTGAAAAATGGCATGAAAGAAGATGATCTATCAGTTTTATTGATCTCCCATGCAATGCCTTTCAACAACCAAGGGGCAAGAAAAAGTGTGAAGGAAGTGAAGGTGATGACTTATATATTTTTCAAGTCAAGTCATGGTAAAATAAATTTTTAGTTTAATGTGGCTGTGCGGAATTTCTCTTGGCTTGATGATTTCATCAGTTCAAACACAAAGTAGTGTGATCTCAAACCGAAAGAAGCTATTCACATCTGTTTTGAACGACGTTGCACCAAGGGTGGTTTCATCAGATACACTTGAGTGGCTTCTGACAACAGATCCATCGCAATCACTTGTTTCTGGAGGCGTAAGAGAATTTCAATCTTCAATTATCACAGATATCCACATGCAGCAGCAGAGATAAGCCATGTGCATCATCACTGTGCCTTAGCTCCAAGGCGAGGCATACCTTTAATGACACTTTGGAATGCAGGAGGTAAACATCCAGATTATTTTTGATGTATTGATGTGTGAAAGGTTTCAGAAGCTGCACCTCAGCAACTGGTCTGATAGGCAGAGGACACAAGATAAAAGTGATGGGCTCTAGTTGATTGAGAAATACACACACACCTACACACACACACACACACACACACACACACAGTTATGCCCCGGCCTAGGGGAATACTTAGGCCCCGTTCAGACTGCAGGCATATCAGATTTCCTTCCATATCTGATTTTTAGGGTTGACTGTTCACACTGTTTATAGCAAGTGTCCAACTGCAACCTGGCTCTGTTCAGACTGGGCCACATTATCAGCCGAGTTGACAGGTTGCCGTAGCAACGACGTTGGGGCGGAGGCGTCGTTCAGTGCATGTGATGCGTGAGGTCATACAGTATAATTGCGATGCCGGCAACAACAACAACAACAAACGTGAAGTTTTGTTCCCTTACCTTAACGTGAAGTTTTTTTGATACACTTGAGTGTATCTTGATGAAACCACCCTTGGTACAACGTCGTTCAAAACAGATGTGAATAGCTTCTTTGGGTTTGAGATCACACTCCTTTGTGTTTGACTGTCTCGTAGAGGTGGAGAAAACACACACACACACACACCAGACATCGTCAATTTCTTCTTCCGTGTTTTACTGCTCCGTAATGCGCAACACTCTTCCTTCTTGCGCCTTCCTCTCGCGAATATGAAGTCGCGGACCACCATATCCAATCGGAGTGTTTGGAGCTGTTCAGACTGCAAATGCCTTTGTCCCTATCCGACACAAAACTACCTCCCGAATGTGGTTTCAGTCCGTCCCGCAAAAATCGGATATCATGTGGCATGGGACTGTTCAGACTACACACGAGATATGCATCATCAATCTGGATGGGCTAAAAATCAGTTATAGGAAACTAGTCTGAAAAAGGCCTTAGTATGACATGCATAGGCTTCAAAGTCTACCCACCACAAGGAAAGACTCACAGCAACCAGTACAAGTTCAATTGCAGCAATTTTTATTGAAACTTCAGGGGGAGAAAAGCCAACCTAACAAACATAATCTACATGAACCCTAGCTTCCCTACCAATAAAACAAAAGCAAATGAATGACAAGGCTTGAGCCTACCTCCTAAAAACAGAAAACAGGAGAGATGCTCCACAGAAGACAAAAGCTCATCACAAAAATTCCAGTTTACATTAATCTCGACAATGCTCATTTCTCAGTGGTGGAAAGGCTAGCAGGAAGCACGAAGTGAGGACTGTCTTAAGTTGACTTAAACAGGGGTTCCAAACCCTGACAGCCAACAAGGCACCACCTGCTTCCAATTCCCTCATTCCTGATAAAGAGAAAAACATAACACACAAAGGAGAGGAGGTGCGACAAAAATATTATACAAAAAACTGACCTGTGGGGTCATAACACACACACACACACACACACACACACACACACACACACACACACACACACACACACACACACACACACACACACACACACACACACACACACACACACACACACACACACACACAGTCTCTGAGAAACTGGTTGTAGTTCTGGATTTTATGCAGCTTCAGTGTATCAGCAGCAATGAATTACAGTACTCAACACTGACTACCTTCACCACTGGTCAAGGCCATGTCTGCTCAGTGAATTTGTCTTTTAAATACTGTAATGCAAACTGGACACTTACATCTGAAAAGATAACAATAGGAAAGGGAAGGGGTCCTACAGGTCTGATTGACAGCCAAGTTTGTACACATACATGTGCAACATCAATTAGATTGAGGTCACTGTGATGATCGGTTCTATTTCAATCTTAAGGGATTTTTTTTTATATTTGACACACTTGAACTTAAGGCTGAGTGTATGAGATTTTATAGGGCCACGACCAGTTTTTGTTACTGACAGAAGACTTCTCTTACCTTTAATCCTCTCTTTACTGATCCTTGTGTTCCTTCCCTTCCCTTCTGTCAAGGCTCAAACATGACCGGTTGTGAGAATCCAAAAGCACGACAGACAAACGGGCAGGTCAAGAGTCTCAGAGCAGGTTTAATTGGACAGGCAGGGGTCAGGTACCAGGTAATCAGTCCAACAAGCAGACGAATCAGACAGACGGCGAGTAAACAGGCAGAGTCCAAAATCAGGGAATTCATGCACAAAAGGCAATCAAACAAACCAGGCAGACAAATATGAAGAGGGATTATGACAGGCAGGGTCCGAGAAACTAGCAGTAGTGATGTGACGCTGGGGATCGAAGCTCCGAAGCGTGTGCCGACTGGGGGGGGCGTTCCCGTGAAGCGCTTATCGAGGCTTGCTTCATCTAAGGGAGGAGCTGAAAAGGATGACGTCCAAAGCATCGCCGGGCAGCGAGGCTTCGGGCGTGACGTTCCGTATCGATGCTTCCATCACGGGAACGCCCTGCTACGCGGCTGATACCACGAGACTGATTAGGCTTGTGACACGTGCATTAACACCGATATAAAGCGATCACACTCCATTCAGAATGTAGTTGTTTGGTGGAGAGTTGTGGTTAGCTAGTGTGGAGACAGTTTTGGAATTTAGATAGAGTCAGACATATTTTAGAGAGAGGTATAGATAGTGTGGAGGAAATGGAAATGGAACCTGCCACAGTGGAGAAATTGTTTTGTTTCTTTTTTAATTAATATAATTTTTTTTTTCATCCCAATCAGTTCACGCTGGTTCGAAGTTTCATGAGGCTTCATTTGCTGGATGGTAAAATATCAGGTGGCATGAGTTTGAAGTGTCGCAACAAGGTCAAAAGGTACAGCAGGATACGATAGCTGTTGGGGTTTTGCTCTGAACAAAACCCTTTTCGGTTCTTTAGCTCGGTTGAGAGGTGTATCTTCAATAATGAGACACATTGTATTATAAAAAGAGTTTACTGAAGAAGTTCAGCAGTTTACAAGTTGGTGAGGATACGGCGCTGGGCTCTCCAACAGACGCAGCAACAAACCTCTGGAGGACAGCCCCGAATGTTTATTGGCCATGATCTTTATAGTGTTTGGGTTAGACTGTCCTTGAGTCACCATGCACCTGACTCAGCCTAACATGTATCAGTTATCTGTGTGTTGTGCTTGTACTGTACTTTTCTGTTCAGAAAAGTATGTGATAGACAAGAACTAGATAGACAAGTGTTGTGCTATCTATGTTTGTGTAAGCAGATGCTTTTTGTAGTTGTTTCCATTGTTAAATGGAAATTCCCAACAACTCCCCCTGTTGAGGTGGCCCAATTGGGTCACCTCACAAACTCAGTGTGGTGATCCTATATGTATCCTATATGTTCACTCCAACTGCTGAGAACATGCCCCCCCCCCAAAAAAAAAAACAAAACAAAACAGGGATTTAGCATACACACCGCTTCACAAACAGTGAAGCTTAATTATCGGGGTCTGGGGTAGCTCAAACAATATTACCAACCCTTTTACCACCACAGCCCTCACATGAGCAATGAGCACAAAATTACCAACAAAACAGTCCCTGCAGCAGCGTGAACATGTATTAGCGTTAGCAACATTGTGAATGTGAATTGTAGACCCTGACTAAAGCTGGTCCTCCTCTCCAGCAGAGGGATGGATGATGCCTTGCCAGGCAAGGTCAGTGGCGTTTCCCACGTTGGAGTCGGGTGCCAATAGGGCCTCCCGCTCTGCCATCTGATATGACAAGGGCGTTCCCAATCTGCCCACCGCTTGATTGATACTTCTTAGGGTCAACTGTAAAATGCAAGAAAGACAACAACATCCACAGAAAACAAACACCCGCTTTTTGGCCAATAGAGAGTCTAGCAATTCCATTATGATAAGTAACTTATGAGATGGCAGACAATTTAAAATGTACAGCTTCAAATCCGTTTCTAGTGAAATTTGTTAGACATTGAATGTTGTAACGAACATAATTAATCCTGTCAATGTTTTTATTGGGGGTGATCCAAGCAATGATTGACTCAGTCACCTGTAATTTGATTTGTCAATTTATACTTATCTGGAACTCCACGTGGGATGCCAATAGCGTCTATGCAGACTGGACTGTCCTCAAAAGGATCCGGGCCATAGGATCTCTTTGTCCTGTTCAGCATCGTGGTGTATGAGCTCAGGTGTGACCGTGTCGTCACCTCAGCCTCGGACACATTGTAAATCTGTATGGGGGAAAGGAGACACACAAGTGCACATCTTTCTGCCCAATTTGGAGTGAGGAAACCACAGAAAGTTCTTCCTCCGCAGTACCACGCAATTACCTCTATTGGCCTCACTAGCAGCTGCTTTCATCAGTTCTAGCCATAAATTTTTTTGAAAATCCAGTCTCAATTCTGAACCGATCTTGTGTTTCAAGGCGGGCCGTCTCAAATACCACAACTTCCACCTGTTGTTCCAACAACACTGTTGTCATGTCTCCCTTTTTGCCAATTAGCTGTATCCCAATGATGCCTATTGGATCCCTCCCGGTTGCGTCTACCCCAATCCCTAAGTAACACACATTTTCCTCTATTTCACACCCAGTAGGAACTTTGTGGAGATGATCTTGTATCTGCTCTATAGGTGATATGGTCAACGAAATCAGGGGGTTATGACGACTTGATCCTACAATTTGTCCTCGCATTATTCGAACTGGATCCCACCCATCGTAAGGCTTCTATGCGCCTGTGTAGAACACCACAGTGTATCAGCAGGGGCACACCTCTCCCGCTCCTTTGCGAAGATGGGCCACGTTCATTGGTAGGGTTACAAAGCACAAGTACAAATCTTCCACTTTATAGCTATAGTGTGTACAATCTATTACATCACATAAATCAAATTGGAATGTTTGCGTTTCCCCATTGGAATAATTCAGCATTGCCTTGCCGACGCAATTTAAGGTATCTAAACCTGTTTAGGTGGGAGTATGCCGACTCCCACCAGGGCCTTTAACCCGGGACTCTCCCCATTCCCCTTCCTGACCAACTTTTTTCACAATGTAAAACACAACTATAAATATTTATTTTGAACTGGTGCCTATTTGTAACTAAATTTACACAGACTCACGTGATAAACTGGGTAGGCCATCTGGCAGAATTTTGAAAAAGGTTTCTGCTTACCTTTTGTTTGCGCAGTCAAATACCGCCTGGGTCTCACAGAGAATGCCACCTCTCTCGAATCACGGGTCGCGGCACGAGTTTGTTAGGGTTTTGCTCTGAACAAAACCCTTTTCGGTTCTTTAGCTCGGTTGAGAGGTGTATCTTCAATAATGAGACACATTGCATTATAAAAAGAGTTTACTTAAGAAGTTCAGCAGTTTACAAGTTGGTGAGGATACAGCGCTGGGCTCTCCAACAGACGCAGATACAAACCTCTGGAGGAGAGCCCTGAATGTTCATTGGCCGTGATCTTTGTAGTGTTTGGGTTAGACTGTCCTTGAATCACCAGGCACCTGACTCAGCCTAACATGTATTAGTTATCTGTCTGCTGTGCTTGTACTGTACTTTTGTGTCGAGAAAAGTATGTGATAGACAAGAACTAGATAGACAGGTGTTGTGCTATCTATGTTTGTGTAAGCAGATGCTTTTTGTGGTTGTTTAAATTGTTAAATAGAAATTCCCAACAGTCAGGACAAACACTAACAATCTGGCAATGAACTGAGGGCTGAGCTGGTATATGAAGAGTGGTGGCTGATTAGGGGAATGGCTGCAGGTGAGCGAAGGGAAGGCAGTTGCAAGGAATGAACTGATTACAAGTGGGACCGGATCTGGAATGGCATGATAAGTTAGTGACAGGAAAACAGGATAAAATAGTCCAGAGAAGTGACACCTTCCCTTCCCTTCCCTTCCCTTCCCTTCCCTTCCCTTCCCTTCCCTTCCCTTCCCTTCCCTTCCCTTCCCTTCCCCCTTCTTCCATGCCCTTCCTTTCTCCCCTTCTTTCCTTTCTTCCCTTCCTTTCTCTTCCCTTACCTTCTTCTCTCGTGCCCTCTATTATCAGATACTCTACCGACCGGAAGAGTAAAAAAATGTCTTACTGTCAAACTTTAGAAAATTTGTCTCATTAATTTCATTATAATTAGAATTTTTGATATAGGCCAAGATATTTGTCATTTTGTTTCTTGTTTACTATTTTGACCTGTGTGGGTGACAATGCGGTTTTGAGTCTCAAGTAAAAACTGTACCTACTGCTATTGGATTTTTTCTATCTTTTTATGTAGACATAAAGAGACAGATAGAAATTAATGTTCCACTGGAGTCAGTGTATCGTCTAAAGCCATCTCCGATCAATAATGACTTCATATTTTATATGTCATATTTGTCAACAAGCAATTTACGTTATCTCATTGTCCCATGAAGGATGCTTACAAAAAGATATTCTAAGTGGTCTGCAATCTTCAAAAAAATTTCTTGTGGATTTACCCACAACAAACTACTCAATCTACAGCCTTTAGAATAAATTTTAAAATAACTTTTGAAAAGTAGTAGGAACCATTGAGAGAAGGTGGAGACAGAGTGGACCTGATACAGTAGATGATATTTATGGTCCTTTAAGTTATCAAATTTTTAGTAATACAAAATCATTTTGTAGAAGTGTTTAGTGGAATAATTTTAAGAAAGCTGAATTTAGAGCATCCTAAAAATATTTTCCTAAGATCCAATCAAATCCATGCAGGTGCATGTGGTCCAGATGTCAGTGCCCTGTTCAGTGACACCCCCAATGGTCAATAAGGTGAAAAAGATGCTCTGACGACAATTAGCATAGATTTGTGTTTCGTTAGAATATATTTTCCGCTTCCTCTTGTCCTGTGTGGAGGGCACTGACACATTGTGCAAAGTAGCGGAAAAGCTCAGCATGAAATCAGTGGCCCAAATTAAATGAAACCCACTGTGATGCTCACAAATGACCCTGGGTGCAAATTAAGCCTTCTCATGTATACCTCCTGTAACCAGAAACAGATATGGATTGCTCACTGAATCGAACAGCAGTTATTGAACATCCAGTCAGTTGCTGGCAAAACAGCACCGTATAAACTAGGATGATGGTCGACATTTTGACAAAATGATTTTTGAAACAACTAGAGATAACAAAGTCACGTCTGGGAAAAAAGTATGGAGAAAATGCTTATGGTTTTAGGTTTAACAGTGGCCAGACTGCCTGACCCATGCAGTTCCTCTTGTATAACTTTAGGGGCTACAGAGAGCTATTTAAATTACACAAATCCGTGAGGGTCTCCCACTCTCACAATGCGTATGACCGTCCACATAAATTAGAAACAAAAGGTTGGAGGGATTGTACGTTCGAGTATTTGGAGTAAACATTACAGTCCATTTTGGACAATAAGGATGGAAAAATTAAACTGGATTGCAAATACATGATAATAATGCTATGCCTACATTGGTTACATATATATAGAAATTTCATTATTATCTCTTGTAAATCATACAATACTTGTATCTGCACATAAAAGTTGATAGCACACCAAATGTTTTTTTACTCTTAAACACTGAAAATGCCAATAAAATTGCTGGTTGTAAAATTGCAGGTTGCATTATTTAGATAGTGATTAACAGATCTTTCTTTTGACGCGTCATGTATGAGCTGTTTTGATGATGATAGGGCACTCTTCTTCATTTTGCTCACTCTCACATGAAAGCAAAAATGTAGTGGCTTGACTGGTCTGTGATTATAGTTAATCATGAAGGGTAAGAATAATTTGTCTTGCTCTCTGAGTTGAAAATAGGAAGGAGACTCAATCAAGATAGATAAAAAATATGAAGTTATTTCAGTGAGTTGTTGATATCCCTAAGATTGACAACTGTTCTTTGTGCTTCACAGGTCAATGAGATTTACCACGATGAGTCACTCGGCGTCAACATCAAAGTTGTCTTGGTGAGGATGATCATGCTGGGGTATGCCAAGGTGATTTTCACAGTTAATATATTACCATATTTACCTACATATTCAAACACTGAAAAATCGCACAACACAATTTAAGAGAGAAATTGTCCCTCAGAGATGTGTGGAAAAAGGCAGTTCTTCAGCTGAAAGACAAAACAATTCTTTTTTCTTTCAACAGATGAATTTAATCATACTTTTAGCACATGCTATTAGAATTGTAAAAACAAAAAAAAGACTGTACATATGCATATGTCCTCAGTGGTTTGTGCCACTTTGTATACCATTACAGTATATCATTATCGCAACACTTTGCTATGGTGTAGATTTTCTTATGGATTCAAGAGCCCATGGGAAATCAGCAGCTTTTTGTTCTCATGCCATCAACTTGCCATCAACATCTTAAGTGTAGTTTCGGAATATTAAAGGAACTGAATACAAATAGGAAAGGAACTTTATTGTGAGAACAGGGGTCGACTACTCATGAGTTCTTTCAAACCTACCGCAAAGACACATTTGCAAGTCTTGAATGCCTTATTGAATCTCATCTATATCTTTTTTTTTTCAATTATAAAAAGAACATTTATTTTCTTGTCTGCATATGATCATCTCATGCTCAATGACAGAATATCCATATGCTCCATCCCTCCTTATTCTCTTTCCCCTGTCAGTCTATCAGCCTCATTGAAAGGGGCAACCCATCACGAAGCCTTGAGAATGTGTGCCGCTGGGCCTTTGTGCAACAGAAAGGAGACCCTGATCACACAGAACACCATGACCACGCAATTTTCCTGACTCGTCAAGGCTTCGGCCCCACAGGGATGCAGGGTAAGTTGTAGAAGGTTCTATTGGTTCCAATGAGAGTATGTGATTGCCTGTGGCATTTTGATCTGCCTTGTAGTGATTAACCTAAATACAGTTAAAGGAAGTTATAAATCATGCTACATATCAGTACCTTTTGTTTGTTATTCAGGACTCATGTTTATGCATGATGTCACTGGTCATGAAAGACTGAAAGAATCTTCACTTAATTTCAGTGGTTCAGTTTGTCCTGATGAATTGACTGTTAAATCTCCTTACAAGACATTTAACAAGACACAAGTTCAAGCTTCTCATTTAACAAACAAGTTTGCCCAATAATTGCAGTCTTTTCCATATGTATAAAACAGAAAATACTGTATATGCAGCACATGGTTAGATAAGTAATGATTCATAGCAATTAGCATTTGCTAGAAAATGTATGTCGGTGTGAGAGGACTACTATTTTGTAGTCTCACAGGGAGTAACTGTTCTGTCATCAGCTCAGTGAATAATTTCCATCTAGGGTGGATTTGTATTGTATTATACTTTGGTTACTGTGCAGGCAGTTCACCTCAGGGATATCGCCACTCGGGTTGGTATGAATAATGCACTGTGCAGTTTACATCACTCTCTACAGTGCCTTCTCATTCAAGGCTGTGCATGAGCTTTGCTGGTTTGTGATGTAGACATCACAAGTCAGTCCTTTTCAAATTCTGCCTAACTAAACAGTGTGTGCATTTATGTGTCTTTTCCCCTTCACGTTGACAATTGTGTTTGCTTTTGTCTCATTTTTTCTTCGTTGATATTCAGTTCCTCGAACTAGTTAATGTTGAGCAGCAGCTTTTTGTATATATGTGCATCATTTTGCAGTTCTCACCTGATTGTACTTGTGGTGCTATCTGTGACTTCTCAAAGAAGATCCCTTTGTGATGAAGTGACTGCTAGTCCGTGAAGTCTGTAAGATTCTCAGGCCTAAGGATCAATGATCAGATTTGCAGAGGAAGGGTGATGACCAAATGTTGGTGTCACTAATAAAGCAGTTATGCGAGGACTATCTGGCTCAGTTGCTTTGTGAAACTTAGTAAAACTCTTAGATTGTAACACCAAAAATAAACAAGCATTTAATAAGACCACTGAACAATCAAAAAGGACATTTATATCCAATACTAAGTGCAAACAGCATGACTGTGCCACTCAAACAGGTTTTTAATTACACTGGATTTAAAGGTATGAAAAGGCTGAAGCCTTAAGGCAATTAGGTCAATCTGCCTTTTAAAGCTGACATATCCATCCATCCATCCATCCATCCATCCATCCATCCATCCATCCATCCATCCATCCATCCATCCATCCATCCATCCATCCATCTATCTATCTATCTATCTATCTATCATCCATTATCTATCATCTATCAATCTACTCATCTTGTTTATTATTTTCTGCAGTGTTTCACATAGAATGTTAGAAGTGGACAAGGATTCGGTTGCATGTGGTTGATGTGGTAAGATGGTTTAAATTACATAACAATCTTGAAGAACTTGGCCATTTAATGTCTTTGTCTAAAAGAGGATATTAGTTATATTTCAGTTCATCATTACTGCTTTGTTTTGTCTGAAAAGGGCCCTGTTATTAGTCATGATATTAAAATGTGTTTCTGCAAGTGCTCTTTGTTCAGAATGGCAGTCAATATTTGAGTAATTTACTCATAGACAACCCTAAAAACACCTCAAAAAGTGATGTATTTTAATTCATCCCAAAAAGGCAGTAAATGAATGCAGACAACGGATTAAATGCTTGCTAATTAAGCCCCAAACCACATGCCCATTTGTGACCATATTCATGCTTCACATCTTCTGTAATTTAATTTCTAAAGGCTTTGATCACTGTGTACTGAAAAACTGTGTTCTGTCAAACACCAACTAAAGTTAGAAACAAGGCAGAGGCAGTAGAGGCTTGTCTTGTCAGTGAAAACATATTGGTAAGCATCTTTTTTTTCATCTGTTTAAGTCAAGTGATGAGTTATGACGAGAATTTTGTCTTCACTCAATGTGTGATTGGGTTGTACATAGCACAGCTTATTGTAAATTACCAAAAGGTCATCAAGATTTCTTACTTTTTTTTTGCAAAAATAAATCAGATTTGAATGACATGAGCATTTACTGTTGCTTAGTTTAAAATAATAATTAGGTAATAATATTTTAAGGTATAGACTGCATCACAATCACCAGTCAGTTTGATTCTATGATTTTCTCAGTAAAATGTCACATAGAGCTATGTCTTTCCATACCAACTGCTCTTCTTGCTGCTATAGTCAGAAATAGAACAATTATATAAGATAATGTAACATATGTCGAGGTCACTAAAGCTTAATTCAGTTGACCTGTACAGAAGCCAGCAATCTCGGTTGCCTTATGCTGGGTTCATGACAGCAGTATCTCCAACTGCTCAACAAGATAATCACTTAAACCAGCAAGAGGTAAATTTTACTGCTCAAAGCTTGCTCTTCTGTAGCTCAGGAGACAAATTTGAGATTCTAACCCTAGTCTCATTTTAGTTTTCATGTTTAAAATGTTTCTTGTATGTTTCTCCAAAAATTCACTAGTAGAAATAGGTGAGACTATTAGATACTCTGAGAATTAAATTAGACCTTGCTGAGATCTATTCTCAAACTTAAAAGGAGACTAAATTGAGATTTAGTGCATCTTTTTGCTGCTGAGAAAAAAAACTGAGACACAGGAGAAAAAAAGCCTTAGTCTCAGTTTGTTACTATACAGTGCGTCCTTGCGCATTCACGCATCAATGATTGCGACTCCACCTCATAGCGGATTTTTAGTAGGCAGTCACGTGATACCGTACGTGCATTCTATTGGCTGACAGCATCCGGAAGTGCGTTCTGTTCCATCAGTCTCGGACTTTCGTGAAACACAAAAATGCTTTAAACAGTCGATAAGAGTGTGAGAAAAGGTAATACAGATAGAAGGTGGTTTAATATCAGTATGGGGAGGGTTCATAAACGTTTCAATTAGCGTAAATAATAACATAAATAGATTGCAATCTCGATTGCTGATTCCTCAATCACGTGTGATTCCTGGAACGCACTGACCGCAAAGACTGAGGGCGCACTGTACCAGGAAGTAAATAGGAAACAGCATTCACCAAGAGATGGTTGTTTAAATGCAAGGAAAATATTCAGCCAAAACCAAGCAAATCATCCACTTTAAAATGTCTATAGGGATGATACTGTATGTGTGCCTCGCTCTGTTTTGCAGAACATTCAAAGGTCAGGGCTGATGTCAGTTCATATAATCGTAGAAAAAGATGTAATCAAAGCTATTCTCTGATGAGTGCTGTTCTTCAAATACATCATTTGTCTTGTGTTTCAGTTTCCTTTACTCTTACGCTCTCGTGCCTGATGTCTTCTGCCATTCATTTTAGATGTTGAGCAGTCTACCTAAAGAGCAAATGAAACCCACTATACATTTCTGAGAACAGAAGCTATCACTCTTATCCAGTGGATGGTGGTATGGGTTAGTTGAGGCATCTCCATGGACTAATGAACAGACAGTCACAAATGAACATGATTTGACTTTGCATCATTGTTTGAAATAATCACATAATAAACAAAAAATACCCACGTTATATTTGAAAACATGATGACAAGTTAACAAAAAAAGTATTTTCATGGTATTATTTGACAGAATTTGATGGCTATTTATTTCATTGGTCAGTGACAGATAGTATTTATATCTAGTTATTTTATCTATTAGTAGTCAATTAAAATGTCATTGCAATAACAACTTAAATATACCATAAGTAGATACTTTACTAATATCACCCTGCAAAGAATTCGGGGGTAGCCACTTGTCCAGGGTGTACCCCACATCTCGCCCAATGTCAGCTTGGACGAGAACGGGTAAGCAAGAAGATGAACAAAGGAAGGACAGACGGACAAACGGATGAAAGGAAGGAAGGAAGGATAGAAGGAAGGAAGGAACGAACAAAGGAATGACCGAACAAACAAACATTACATGTCAGTACAATAGTACAATAGTAGTGGAATAATAGTATTATCGCAAACTACTACCAAAACAACATGGCTTAGATCCCTTGGACAATAAGCCCAACAGTTACAAGGACACTTCATGCATCATTAATAGTCAGTGCATTTGAATACTCGAAGTCTGGGGTGTCAAACTTATTTTCACCAAGGGCCACATCAGCATAACAGCAGTCCTCAAAAGGCCAGATGTAACTTATGAATTGCAAAGAAAAAATATGTTTATGTTTATACACTATTTTTAGACACTGACCTTTTATGCTTTTGCGGGTCACGTTAAATGATTTGGAGGGCCACATTTGGCCCGCGGAACTTAAGTTTGACTCATAGGCTGTAAGTGGTCCATTCATGAAACTAAATATACAGGCATGGTTACCCATCTTTTATTAAATTACTTTCACTATTGCTTCGTATGTAAAGTACTGCCTCAAGAATGTTTGAAGGATTTGGGAATCGTTTTCCCTCACCACTGGCAGTATATACTGGTGCAGGGTTGGGGTTAGGTTTGATGAAGAGTAAAGTTTGAGGAGGACTGATAAAGAAAAGATCAGGAGATGACTGTTCGGCTGATTGTAAAAGTCAGGATGCACTCCATTTCAGTACAGTTATCTACTCTCTGTGAGGGCTGTGAGGGTATTCTGTAAGTGACGTGGGTTTGAACCTTTGAAACATTTCATCATTCAACAATATCTTTTTGCCTCCAATCATTTATTCATTTATTTTTATTTTATTTTATATACTGTTATAATCCCCAAAAGGAAATACTAGTGCACACACTAGTATGTTAGTCAGTCACAGGCATGCATATTAGTGTGTAAAGGCCCCTTTAATACACACAAACACACACAAGGGGGCATGTAAGCATGCAGGGGGAGGCAGAGTGGCGGGCAGCCCCATTTGTGGAGCACCCAAATGACCAGCTTGTGAGGGGGATGGCGCATTGCTCAAGGGTGCCTCGGTAGTGCTCTGGAGGTGAGCTGACACCTCCCACTGTCAGCTCATATCCTGGGTGTTTTTGGGCAGGAGCGGAAATCGAACCGTCAATCTTGGAACATTGGATGACCTGCTGTACCGCCCACTCTACCACTGAACCACTGCCACCCCATTTAGGGCATGGTATGCTTTTGTTTATCGCCCCATGACTTCCAGTGCCATTGTTTTTACAGAATCATATTTAGTTAAAAATGATATTTGCTGGGAAATAAAACTTGTCCTCACTTGTCCTGTACTTTCTGGCTTTCCTCACTCACACAAATCTGAAAAAAAAAAGTTACAGTGACAATTATATCACACTTATCCTTTTTTTTATATCAAACTGTTGTTGTCTTATGCTTTTGTTAGCAGCATTTGGTTTGAGTTGCAATTGCACATTATGATTATGATAATAATGATGTTTCATTTTTGTCCTTTTTCAAGTGTTATTGTTAAGGCAGCTCTCAGCTCTGTCATATTATTTCAGACCACCTGTGATTTTTTACCTCATTCAATAATTTATCTTTCTTCCTGATGTCCTATAGGTTATGCTCCAGTCACAGGGATGTGCCACCCAGTCCGCAGCTGCACCCTGAACCATGAAGATGGCTTCTCCTCAGCTTTTGTTGTGGCTCACGAGACTGGACATGTGTAGGTTTCTCTTATGTTCTCCTTTCTCTGTTTGTGTCAGAGCATTAACTCTCCAGCAAGCCCCTCTTCCTGAAGTGACACTGTGGTCTCTCTGTCTCTCTCTGAGTGTGAAAATCTTCTAGGGAATTTTATCCCTTGATGTCAATGTAAACTGACACGAGGCACCTTTAAGCAGATTGCCCCACAGCACTCCGACAATAAACATGCTAGCCTTCATTGAAATGCATTGTTTTTTTTATTGACAACATTCCTAAAAGCTCAGTGTCTCCAACCCTTAAGCTTTTGCACTTTTTCCGACCTTTGAAAGTTTAACAGGTCATACTTCCTGCACTGTATTTCTCTTCCATTTTGTCTGGTGTTATATGAAATGCACTATGTACCACAGGGTTAATGATCCTTTCAATCTGTTACTTTTCTAAGGCTTTGCAGCTACATATAAGATAAATGAGCACTTTAAGTGGAGTAAAGTGTCATGCTGTTTTTGGTTTCCCAGCATACACAATTAAAGAACCATAGGTCTAATTGCACTCTCCTGAGCACATAACCCTGGACAAACATTTTTAAACCATTTTTCACTCTGCTCCCATCTGGCGTCAGATGAAGAATGCTGACTGAAAATAAAAAAGACACTTTCAGCAGAAATCATGTTGTCTTTAGCATGGCATTGCTTGTTGTTTTACCCCTAACGGGGTCAATGTAGCACAGTGTGTGACCGATGTTTATCTGTAGTAAGTCATTCACTATGACTCCATTGTAGTATTTGACATCTGTTTGAAGTATTGCACTCAAGACAGATATTTCAGTTGGTGAGGCATATACTGTATGTGTGTGACATTGCACATGTGTTAAAGTGTAAAACAATGTACCCATGTGGGAACAATAAGTATTGTTCTTCTCTTTACCTCTCCTTGAGCAGATTAGGCATGGAACATGACGGCCAAGGCAATCGCTGTGGAGATGAGACAGCAATGGGTAGCGTGATGGCTCCACTGGTGCAGGCGGCCTTCCATCGATACCACTGGTCAATGTGCAGTGGGCAGGAGCTGAAGAGATACATCCAGTGGGTGCACATTTGCAGTTAATGTTCACAGTGTATCAGCATTAAAAAATTTGAACCGTTTCAATATAAGGGCCCTAAATATCTACTATTGTTACTGATCATGATCTTCCTGAGTATACATACTAGCAATGCAATAATGTAGTCTGTTTTTCCTTAAACAATGGTCAGTGTTTTGATAGAGTTTATCACTTTAACTGAAAAGCTACAGTTTAATATTTCCATCAATCCCTACATCTTTTACCGCTTTTCCGTAGTCGGGTCGCAGGGGCAGCAGCTTCAACGGGGAGCCCCAAACTTCCCTTTCCCCGGCCACATCCACAAGCCCTGACTGGGGGATCCCAAGGTGTTCCCAAGCCAGAGTTGAAATATAAACCCTCCATCTGGTCCTGGGTCTGCCCGAGGACTCCAACCAGCTGGAGGTGACAGGAACACCTTCCTAGGGAGGCGCTCCAGAGGCATCCACACCAGATGCCCAAACCACCTCAGCTGACTCCTTTCCACCCGAAGGAGCAACAACTCTAATCTGAGCCCCTCGCGAATAGCAGTGTTTTTCACCCTATCTCTAAGGGATACACCAGCTTTCTGCCTGAAAAGGCCCATTTCCGCCGCTTATATCTGCGATCTCGTTCTTTCGGTCATGACCCAACGCTCATGACCATAAATGATGGTAGGAACAAATATTGAACGGTAGACGGAGAGCTTTGCCTCTCGGCTTAGATAAAATAATAATAAGATAATAATCCTTTATTGTCCCACAATGGGGAAATTTGCACGATCGTGGCAGCGGGGGGGGTGTGTGTGTGTGTACATAAATACTTAAATAATATACGTACATATTAACATATACAACATATGAAATATACATATTCACATATTGTAAACACATTAACATATATCATTATCAAAAATTTAGTTTATATTTACACTGCAAAACTATACACTACAAACTAAAGAACTGCAGATTACAATGGTCATCCAGATTTTGAATGTTGTGTTCTTTGAGTTCTTTGAGTGGTCTGCTGGGAGGATTGCTGGTTATGCAGTCTGATGGCCGTGGGCAGGAAGGACCTGCGATAGCGTTCCTTCATGCATCTTGGGTGAAGCAACCTATCGCTGAAGGTGCTCTCCAGTGACCATAGTGTGCCCTGCAGAGGGTGGGAGTGGTTCTTCATCATCAATGACAGCTTTGCTGTCATCCTCCTCTCCACCACCACCTCCATTGAGTCCAGGGAGCATCCTAGGACAGAGCCCTCTTTGTGGCAACAGTGCGGTAAAACAACTGCAATACCGCTCCTGCTGCCCCAATTTTTCGTCCAATCTCACGTTCCATTGTTCCCTCACTAATGAACAGGACCCCAAGATACTTAAACTCCTTCACTTGTGGAAGGACCTCATTCCCCACTCAGAGAAGGCAGTCCACTGGCTTCCTGCTAAGGACCATGGCCTCAGATTTGGAGGTGCTGATCCTCATCTCCGCCGCTTCACACTGCAAACCGAACCAGGTCACACGCTGATGACGCAAACTGGACCACATCATCTGTTAAAAAAACAGTGATGCAATCCTCAGACCACCAAACTGTAAACCCTCCTTACTACGACTATGCCTCAATATCCTGTCCGTGAAAATCACAAACAGAATTGGTGACAAAGTGCAGCCTTGGTGAAGGCCAACAGCCACCTAGAATAAGTCCGACTTACTGCCGAGAACACGCAGCTCTCACTTTGAGCATACAGAGATTAGATGGCTCTGAGGAGTGGCCCCCTCACCCCATACTCCTGCAGTACCTCCCACTGTATATTCCTGGAGACCCGATCGTATGCCTTCTCCAAGTCCACAAAACACATGTCAACTGGATGGGCATACTCCCAAGCCCCCTCTAATATTCCTGTGAGAGTGAAGAGCTGGTCCATTGTTCCACACCCAGGAAGGAACCCACATTGTTCCTCTTCAATCTGAGGTTCGACAATTGGCTGTACACTCCTTTCCACCTCCTTGGAGTAGACTTTTCCTGGGAGACTAAGGAGTGTGACACCCCTGTAGTGGGCACACACCCTCTGGTCCCCTTTTTTAAAAAGATGGAACCACCACCCCAGTCTGCCACTCTTTCGGCACTGTCCCATACTTCCACACAATGTTAAAGAGGCCTGTCCTTCATGACAGCCCCTCAACACCCAGAGCCTTCAGCATTCCTAGGCGAATCTCATCAATACCCAGGGCTTTGCCACTGTGAAGTTGTTTAACTACCTCGGTGCCTTCACCCAGAGAGATTGATTAGAATCCCCCATCATGCTCCAGCTCTGCCCCTGCAACAGAGAATGGGTCAGTTGGGGTAGTTGGATTCAGGAGTTCCTCAAGGTGTTCCTTCCACCAACCAACAACCTCCTCAGTCGAGGTGAACAGTGTCCCATCCTTGCCGTATACAGGTTGGATGGTCCCCCATTTTCCCCTCCTGAGGTGTCGGACAGTCATCCAGAACAACTTTGGTGCCGTCCAAAAGTCCTTCTCCATGGCCCCTCCGAACTCCTCCCAAACCCTCTGTTTTGCCTCCATCACAGCCGAGGCTGCAGTCCTTTTGACCTGTCGGTACCCTGCAGCTGCTTTAGGAATCCTCAGGAACAACATGCCCCTGAAAGCCTCCTTCTTCAGTCGGATGGCTTCCCTGACCACCGGGGTCCACCACAGTGTTGGAGGGTTACCTCCAACACTGTGAGGCGCCCAAGACCCTTGAGGCACCCAAGACCACACATCTCAGCTGCTGCTTCAGCAATGGAAGCTTTGAACATCAGCCATACAGGTTCAATGCCCCCAACCTCCACAGGGATGCACAAGAAGCTCCCTCGGAGGTGGAAGTTGAAGGCCTCGCGGACCGAGTCCTCCTCCAGACATTCCCAGTTCACCCGCACTACTCATTTGGGCTTACCAGGCCCCGCCAACGGACCGAACTCACCACCAGATGGTGATCAGTTGACAGCTCTGCCCCTCTCTTCACCCGAGTGTCCAAAACACAGCTGAAGGTCAGATGATACGATCACAAGATTGATTATTGACCTCCGACCCAGGGTGCTCTGGTACCATGTACACTTATGAGCATCCTTGTGCTCAAACATGGTGTAAGTCATGGACAATCCATGACTAACACATTTACGGACTCCAAGAAAGCTAAATACTTCAAGCTGCTATTTGGTGCATATGCACAAACAGCACCCTTTAGGCGTAGGGAGGCGACCCTCTCGTCCAGCGGTGTAAACTTCAACACAGCAGCACTCAGCCAGGGACTTGTGAGTATCCCCACACCCGCCTTGCTCCTCACACCTGACACAACTCCAGAGTACAACAAGGTTCAACCCCTATCCAGGAGTTTGGATCCAGAGCCAAGGCTATGCGTGGAGGTGAGCCCCACCAGATCCAACTGGTAATGCTCCACCTCCAACACAAGTTCTGTATCCTTTCCCAGTAGTGAGGTGACATTTCACGTCCCCAAAGCTAGCTTCTGCCGCCCAGATCTGGTCCGTCATGATCCCCTGTCGTCACTACCACCCATATGGCAGCGCACCCAACCCCATCGATCTGCCCTGCAGGTGGTGGGTCCACAGGGATGGGAAAAATCCATGTTGCCTTTTTGGGCTGAGCCCAACCGGGACCTGTGGCAGACCCAGCCACCAAGCGCTCGCTGACGGGCCCTCCGTCCAGGCCTGTCTCCAGACGTGGGCCCCAGGCTTCCTCCAAGCAGTGTCACTTGTTTCCCTTTTCATTCTTTCATGAGGTCTTCTGAACCATTCTTTGTCTGGTCCTTCACCTGAGACCTGTTTGCCTTGGATGACCCTACCACGAGTACAAGACTCCCAACAACATAGTTCCCAGGATCCTTAGGGCACACAAATCTCTCCACCATGATAAGGTGATGGTTCCTTGGAGAGGAGTTTAATATTTGTTTAATATTTGTTGAGACAAATTTTGCTGTAATGCTTTTTAGGAAAAGGCTATTTAGCTAAAGTAGCTGAAGTACTGAAACAAATGGTTTTACGTTTTATTATTTTTAGCTTGTATGGATCTATGGCCTGTGCTCAGTTCATAGACATCGACTTTTTTCACTCAACTGTAAAATAATCAATTTCCGGGAGACAGAGTTCAGCAGGGCATTGACACATAACAAACTGAAGGACATTAAAGGCTATGACAAGGGCAATCTGCAATCAGTTTTTATACACTAAAGCTTTTTAGACCTGGAACCATTACAGTGAAAAATCAAATTATGGTTTAGGCATTATGAACATAAAGATTTGTAAATGTGAACACTTTGGCTCTGAAAGCAAGAGATCTTGTCTGTAATCATGTTATGTATACATGAGGCTTACAAAACATGGTTTTCTGACAGTGTGAGCCAAATGGTACTCCACACAAAGAAGTGAGTGATTTACATCAACCAAATCTCTTTTTTTGACTTTGCCATACACAGCCAAGTTTATCCACCTGACATAAATGGAATGTATAAATGGTTATTGCTTTGCTTTACCCAGCATAGAATCCCCATTTATTCCACCTCTTTTTGGCTTATCCAATGAATTGGAAGATAAATGGAAGTCAAAATGAAGGTAAAATAGTTCCTTTAGGTCTCATCTTTGGTCATATAGTGCCCCTTTAAAGCATAAATAACAAAGAAGTACAAGAAAAATGCATTTCTTTGTACTTTATATCAAAATCAATCACTTTAATACTTTCTTCAGGTTAAAAAAAACATGAAGTGATGCTCTGTAGTTTAAACAAATCTTATCATCACCCATCAATCAAACTCAGTAGACATGGAGTTAGGTTTAGCAGGGGTTGCATTGGCAGACATAAATATTTTTGGACTTATATTTAACTATATTCACTATCAACCACAACTATGGCAAAAAAAAATTACCTTGACCTCTCGTCTTGCTCCTTATTTGCTTTCTAGATTATTTTGGTCTCAATATAGAATGTATTATGACTGATGATTTTTAGTGACTTGATCTCTACTCTAACCATTGATATTCAATCTTCAGAGCTAGAAGCAACACAATTCAGCTTCTAAACTAACTTAAATGTTATATATAAATGGATATCCCATGTGTTATAGCTATGAATTAATCAACTGACTTAATAATGAATTAATGTAAACCAAAATATCAGCAACATTCACATAGTAAGCATAGCATAATAACATTCAGGGTGAATATAGTGCATTGGCCAAATGTAAATACAGTATCGAATGAAAGCCTCGAGTGATGGTTAAATTTCATAGAAAGTCACATTATAAAATGAAAGGGTTTTTACGTCCCGCGAAGGGGACGTATTGTAACTGTCAGTGTTTGTGTGTTCGTCTGTCCGTCTGTCCATCCGTTCATCTGTCCGTCCTAACGTCCATCCGTCCGTTAGTCCACCAAATATCTTTGCAACCGTTGCAGATAGCAAGATGAAACAAAAAGCACATTAATCAGGCGGCAAAGGGGATGAAAATGAGATGATGACCTTGACCTTGAGAAAACTAGGTCGAGGTCAAATTTCAACTTTTGTACACTCAGGAATCGGATAAGATAGAAAGACAAGGGAGATGGTCAGTGTGAGTGTGAGAACACACAAACACTGACAATTACAATACATCACCGCTTTGAAGTGGTATGTAATGAACCAGAAAATCATAAATGATTAGTCAAATACAAGTCAAGATGAGTACAAAAGGACTGTCATGTTTCATTGAGAAATGTAATGATGTCCAAATTATTGTACAGTGTTCTATAAATAGATTGTCCGAAAACAATATAGAGATTAATCAATAATGAAAGTAAATGTTAGTTGCAGAGTAGTAGAGGAAGTTATATCCAGTGTGATTGTGCTATATTTATAGAGGGTAAATGTCTTGGGAATACCGATGTCTTGGGAATACCGAGTGTCAGGGTTTGGGGCAGCATGTTGGCACAGTGGGAAGTGCTGTTGCCTCACAAAAAGAAGGTTCTGGGTTTGATTCATTTCTGCATTGAGTTTGCATGCTCTTCCTGTTTCTATGTGGGTTCTCTCGAGGTTGTCTGGCTTCTTCCCACCTCCAAAAACATGCACATTAGGTGAATTAGTCACTTTAAACTGACTGTAGGTGTAAATGTGTGTGAATAGGTGTTTGTCTCTCTATGTGGCCCTGCAATTAACTGGCAACTTATCCAGGGTGTACCTGGCCACCAGCCCAATGCCAGCTGGGATAGGCTCCAGAGTAAACCCAGATTCGGCTAAGTGGCTGAAGATGAGACGATTATTGATTATCTCATCTTGAAGAACATAAATGAATGACAGAATTAATTCAGCGGTTGAAATGAAAGTCTCTCCTTTTCTTCATTTTCTGAAAGCACATACGACTGTCTTTTGGACGACCCTTTCAAACACGACTGGCCGCAGCTTCCTGAACTTCCTGGTATCAACTACTCGATGGATGAGCAGTGTCGGTTTGATTTTGGAGTGGGCTACAAGATCTGCACTTCAGTGAGTATAGGTTTTTGCTTTAAAATGTGTGTGTGTGTGTGTGTGTGTGTGTGTGTGTGTGTGTGTGTGTGTGTGTGTGTGGAAATTCTATGATAAAACAATATCAGACCTCATACCAAACATCTGAAAAAAAATTTATTGATATTATAAACCAAGCGCACCCATCACAGAGTTCTCCCACCAGCAGGCAGCGTATTTCGGTCTGACCCAGAACTGGCGTCGGTGTCTCTGGCGAGGAACGTGAATGAATGAATGAATACATAAATATATAAACTTTATGACTCATAAAGAAACAGACAAACAAATATCCAACTGACAAGCATGTTTATCAATGTGTCTTCGACGTGGAGCTGTTCTACATCAGAAAATAGCCGGTTTTAACTCCATCCATTCTGTGTAGACCAGGTCGCACGCATGATGTCACAACAGTTTTCGTCACAGGGAGACGCCCCCGGGATAGAAAAAGTTTCCGATACAGCGGCCACAAGACAACTCAGACCCGGCCTTTTCAAAAAACTTTACTTGGGCCAGCGTTTTTGTCGCGGATATCTGCATTGTCGTGTGGACGAAAGGCATAATCGCAACAAAAAGCCTCGTTCCCCGATGCCTTACGCCATATTGTTCACGTTGATTCCTTCTGGCAGATGTGCCGTGATTGGTTGGATAGGTGGAGTTAAAATATGACACCGTGAGGTTTTCAAATGAGCTTATTCAAATATATAAATTGGGAGATACATGTACATATATTTCATCAATATCAATTAACAATTAAGAATTGTTAATTGATAATTAATTATTAATTATTCATAATTAATGTTTTGAGCTCCTTTCTGGTGAAGACAACGTAACCCAGTGTTATCTGAAAATGGTCTTGCTTCAAGTTTGCCGTTGAAATCAGCCCTGGTAGAAACCTCAGAACAGATAAGAAATAAAAAACCAATCAGTTGGGCAATTAGGCAATGTGGAAAAGTATGAGGGCAGCTGGTTGATAAGAGCAGTAAAAGTTGATGGACATGTTCTAATTTTAAACTCATTGTAATAATTACATGCTATTTTTACTGAATACTTGAAGGACTTACTAAATTAGCATAACAATTTCTTTTCTATTCATCACTGGTTCATATGTGAATAAAAATTTCACAGTGTATAACTGTCAAACAGAATAATGGCAGATGATTAACACATTTTCATTTGGGGGATTTTCTGGACGTGTTTTGGATTAACATAAATAATTTCATCATCTGTTGTTTCAATTCTCATGCGCCAAATAGACCACCATTTTTATTTAAACAAGTGAAAATAAAACATGAGCCTAGAATCAGTAACTACTGGTCTGCACAGGCCACGTGGAGTACTCCAAACACACGTCCTTCAGTTCTTCTCTCTAATCATTAACTTTACACAAGCATAGACACGCGCACAGGGGGATCCTGAGCTACACTTTGATTAATGAGTACAACTGTACGGCAGTTGTTTATTCCACCCTGTGAGAATTTTTTTGTGTCAGTAGCTAAAAGGTTTTTTTTCTTAGACTGAATATTCCAATCCAACTAATTGGTCTTCTGTCAACAAAGAGCCAGCCACCCAAGCAAAGGGACTTGTTTGGAGGGAAAAACTTCATCTCTCCGGGATTCAAATACCCAACGGTTTTGGGTCTTTCATTTGTCCTAATGAAATGGTTTTAGATGACTGACCCCTATCTATCTGTGCCTTTAATTTGTTACAATGCACATTGGCGTCTTGCCAGAATTTCAGGCATAGGAAAACAGTATATTCACCAGCAGTGGACATGGAACTAGTTTCGGTCCTAAATCTCAAATAATACTGTAAAACTATTGTTTTTTTCATCAGTCTGTGTAGCGACATTTGAAACTAGAAACCACTCCCCCTAGCATGACCTTTCATTACACTCAATGAAAGTTAGGTTGCAACACATGTTTTAAGAACCAAAACTATTGAAATAATAGATTTTATAAATGTCAGGATTTGATAACAAAAATTTCATCATGGCATTGACATCTTTGTGTTTCTGTGTAGAAGAGTAATAAATATGTTGCTGCTGTTCAAACCAAGGACTAGACAAATGTACTGTATATTGTGGCCCATTGAAGCCACAAAGAAATTTTAGGATGCTTGGTATTTACGAATCCTCCAGGCAAAGGGATGCTTCTGGTAGCTCTAAGAACAATTTTATCTAACTTCAGTATCAGTATTTCAATACTGAAAATTACTTGCAAGCTTCTTACACCTGGGGCTCAACTAAAAGCTGTTTCTAAAGAAAAAACACAGTAATTCTCTCAGCTTTAGAGGCTGGAATACCTGCATCTGTAAAAATCAAAATAAGTGTGTGATTAGATTTTATTAGATTACTTTTATTCTGATTATATACTACTATCAAACATGGGATGGATACAATTTTAAGAATCCTCATCCACACTACAGAGTCCCTATCATTACAGGAGATCTCCCTTGTACAAGCATTTGTAACAGTTGAACTTTTTTTGTGATCCCCTCATAACAAATACGTGGAAAGAAAAAATATAAATTTTTCTTTCTTTTGTATTTCTTCCTTATATTTCTGCACATTCAGTTTCCGCTGTGGGTTACACTGTGAAATGTTGCTCTCTTTGTAAAATGCTTTAAGTGATCAATAAAACTACCAGACCGTTTTAGTATACAAGCAAACCTTGGTTTTCGAACGCTTTAGACATCGAACAAATCGGAATTCGACCAAAAAATTTGGAATTTTTTGTCTTAGAAGTCGAACAAAATTTGGAAGTCGCACGCGAAACAAACTAAGTTTGTTAGTTTGTTTACATTCATTGTTAACATCCATCCTCCTCCTCCTCTCCCTCTCCAACATTCACGTCTGCCAACAGCTCACCACCACAAAGGTAAAAATTCTTATCTTTATTGTTCTTATGCTTTAACTGTAATCTGCTTTTTACTTTAGTTTACCGTATTCAATAATTTTTCAGTTAATTTGCGTTCCATTGCCTATGGTACGAGTTACGGTACCGTAAACTTCTGTCTAAAGGACGGCAGTAACTCGTACCTTAGGCTAACCTGATTACGTTGATGTTTGTTTTTCTTTCTTTCTGTTACGATACCAGAGTTGCTCATCCGGAATCTGTGCGGTGAATGATAAGCGGAAGGAAATAAGTTTTTCTCTCTTCTTTATTGAACCGGATCCCGCTAAGCTCACCTGAACACACGATTGAACACTGGCACATTACGTATGTCGCACTCAACAGAACAAGAGCATTATAATTACATGCAACCACTTCCGGGTACAACAGGAAGTCCCAAAATAAGAGCGTCACAGGATCGTACTTAACACTTTCTTTCTGGTATTTGCTTCTTTCTTTTACATTTCTTTGATATGTTTCATTACTATACAATTTGATATATGAATGACATTATAAAATAACATATAGAAGGCGGATACAGCAGCAGAAAATGGATGGATATTATGTTAAAAAAAGGTAGTTTTCTAGCGTCTTGGAACCATTTACATTATTTGTAATGGGAAAAATGTATTTGGAATTCGAACAAATCGCTATTCGAACAGCCTTCCAGAACGAATTGTGGTCAGAAAACGAGGTTTGCTTGTAGTTAGGTACTGGTAACCCAGTACAATTATTAAAGTTATCATTTACGAGTTGATCATGATGTGCCCCACGTTAGTACTGCTCACCAATTTACCTCCAATTATGATGTGTGTTTGTGTGTGTGCGTGCGTGTGTGTGTACTGGCCTGTGATTATTTGGAGTAGGAAGAAGTAATTGCCATTACAGGTAAAATTCTGTATGACAAAACAAAACTGGATTACACTTGGAAATTCGATAATATTAAATTTCAGTGAGGAACTGTATGTTTCCTTTTTTGTAATGTACTGAAATCATGCTTACATGTTGCAGGGGAGGCAGCTGACAGTTAATTATTGTAATTTTATTGCGAAAAGTTCAGAGTGTAGATATCACCGTTATATGCATTGAAGATTTTCATGTTAATTGTAATTTTCATACAAACTATGCCTAAATTAACACACTGATTTTTCTTTTTTCCAGTTCCGTACATTTGACCCTTGCAAACAGCTGTGGTGCAGTCACCCTGACAACCCGTATTTCTGCAAAACTAAGAAAGGGCCTCCCCTTGATGGGACAGAATGTGCCCCTGGAAAAGTAAGTTGATAATAACTACATTGCCAGAATTATGTGAATGTCCCACAGAAGTGTGTGAACACAGAGATCATCTCTAATTAAATGTTAGCAATGTCTGACATCTATGATGGACAGTAAGATATGGCTTCACGGTCTGTGTTCCAGTTCCTACCAAACCTGTAGGGATGAGATTGTGTTTGGTGTAGTCCAATGGAGATTTTCCACAAATATATAATATCTTGTTTTATATAACATCAAAATTTTCTTTTGCAGACTAAACCTTAAAAATACCCCCAGGGTTAACTTTAATAGGGTCAAGAACACATAGATACAACCTATATACATTACTTTCTTATTATCATTCATTATTCTTTCTTACCCTTTCTATACAATTCTGTCATCCTCTTTAGTGGTGTTACAAAGGTCACTGCATGTGGAAAAACCCTAATCAGGTCAAGCAAGATGGCGCCTGGGGCTCCTGGAGCAAATATGGCTCCTGCTCTCGCTCCTGTGGAACTGGAGTTCGTTTCCGGACACGTCAGTGCAACAGCCCAGCGTAAGAAGCAATTTTGCTTTGCTAATTTTGCCCTATAATTGTCCACGTGTAAATTCCTTAATAAATCCTGCCTGCTATTGAGATGCAAATTCTTCAAATAGGTTTTAAAGAGGCTGCCCTCTCATTTATTTGGCTTTCATTTCTACCTTTTTGATATGCAGCCAGTTTCAGTCATAAGAGAGTCGTATAATATCCTCTTTTGGTAATGGCTTTAATCAATCTGTTTGACTGAGCAGGTAGTCTTAATCTGTGCACAGCAGTTTTCTATCAACCATGTCCCTCTACATGGATAGTTTAATATTTTATGCCCAGGCTACAGGTTTGATAATAAAACTTGTTTTATCATTTCATACAAACCTCTGAAGTATATTTCAGTATCAAGATTCAAAGTAAGTCTGTTTCCAGATGCTAATATTCATAGAATTTCACTCAGTTTTACAATATTCTCTGATGTTATTCCGTTTCCTTCCCCCAGACCCATAAACGGAGGTCAGGACTGCCCAGGAGTGAATTATGAGTATCAACTGTGCAACACTGATGACTGCCCCAAGCACTTTGAAGATTTCAGAGCTCAGCAGTGCCAGCTACGCAATTCCCATTTTGAGTTCCAAAACACCAAACACCACTGGCTGCCCTACGAGCACCCTGATGGTAAGGAGCCAAATGTCAGCAAATTGTTTTGTTTCTACAAGAACAAAGTAGAAAAACAATGAAAGATGATGACAACAGGAGAATGCAGAATCTCAGTCAAAACAAAGGTACTGCATTGTCTAAACAAATATGTTAGGTGCAGTGTTATAGTTTCAAAATACTGGCTGGATTTTATATTTTCTCCTTTTTTCTTTTGCCATTTCTTTGTTGTTTTCTCATCACTGCACCAATACCTCTTTTTCAAAACCATGCAAGCTCAAAATGTGTCCTCTGTGTAGAGGGAAAGCACAATATTACTCTTTTAGATGATGCTACAACATCTAAAAGGGCCTGGCAGCACGTTTAATACTGTACATTTTAAATCAGGCAGTGGAAAGTAGATTGAAAGTGTGATGCAGACAGAATCAGCAGTGTAGAAAAGCATGTCAGTTCTCAGCAGGAACTAGCAAACCAGTTCCCAGTGGAGGAATAGTAGGTGATGTATCTAAGGACCTCAAGGCTCTCAAACAAAACATGATGATTCTGGAAAGTAAATGAATAAGAACTACAAGCCTTTCTGCTCATGGTTTCTACCAATTACTAAATTCATAATGACCTGGCCTACAAGATTTGAGTTAGTGACAAAATAGCTGGTTTGTTATGGTCAGCAGAGAATGAGGAGCCAAATACAGATATAGACTAGAGATAAAAAAGATGCAGTGAGAAAAATCTTATTTTTTTGTCTTTGACTATGGTGAGATTTTAATGTTTCAGCCCATCATATTTTGCCTAAATATATTATTAGAATTTGTTAATTGGTTATATAAAAAAGCATGCAATTCATGAAATGAAACAAAAATGTGATACTATACTAAACTATACTATACAATAATACACTACACTACATAATATAATCCATTCGTCCATCCATTTTCTGTTTACCACGTTATCTGCTGTCGTGGGGAGCTGGAGCCCATCCCACCTGGCTAAGGGCGTGAGACGGGGGAAACTCCGTGCGCGACGCCAGTGCACCGCAGAGCTACACAAAGACACAGACAACCACGCATGTACACACTCACATCTACGGTCAATTTGGGACCGGCTGATTCACCTGAAGCGCATGTCTTTGGAGGTGGGAGGAAGCCGGAGAATCCGCAGACACACTCCGCACAGAGCGGGGCACGAACCCGGAACCATCGTTCTGTGCGGCAACATAGCTACCCACTGCGTCACTGTGCTGCCACATAATCTCCCCACCTAATGTATATATTTGAATATGCTCATTTGAAAAGTCTCACATTGTCACAAGCCCAACCAATCACGGTGCATTAGCCAGATGGATTCTTTATGAGTCATAAAGTGAACGGTGTAAATTTCCACACGTCCCGGTCCCATTCTCAGAGTTGTCATGCTTATAAACATGTTGATCAACGCACTTATGCGGCTACATGTGGACATGGCCTGATTCAGGTAGTGGTTCAGTTTATGCGGCAAGTTTTGACAGCGATATAAGATGAGTGTTTTCTAAAGCAGGGGAAATATTGTCAAAAAAAAAAATCACCTCAGACCTGCCACAGTGGAAAAAAATGTTGTTTTTAAATAAAAAACAATGATATGACCCAAGCATAGTCACCTCAATGTTACAAAAGTACAATCATTGTCCATACCCCAACCACCCTCCCCTCACTGTACATGTTTACTGTATGTTCATTTTCGTCATGTCCAAATGATTATTTTCCATACTGCCAGTGTGTGTGTACGTGTGTGTACACTGTGTTTGAGTGTGAGTCAAACAAAAGTAATACCCCTAAGGGAATTATTAATAGATTTAATTATTTGACTTTTAATTTTCTATAAACACACACACACACATACACAGTGTACTGCCATCACTAAAATATACATGTTTTGCATGATTCCTTATTTTGCTGACATTTTTATTCACAGGCTTTCTGCAAAATGCCGCACACTTCAAACTCATGCCAACTGATATTTTAGCATCCAGTAGATGTCGTACTAGAGCAAATCAAGCCTCATGAAGCTTCGAACCGCAGTGAACCGATTCTGATGAAAAGCTTCAATGCTTCATGGGGCTTCATTGGCCCATAACAAACCATACATGGACTTCCCAGTTAACATAATTTTAGAGTTTCATAACTGTTCCAACAATTTTTATGTTTTTGAGCAGAAAGTCCAAAGAACAGGAACGACACAGAAAATGGCAACAAATTCTGAGTGAAACTAGCTGGCTAGCACGAACAGTCTGAGCCCCTTCTTGTTGGCAATGGTGATGGACAGGCTGACAGACGAGGTTAGACAGGAATCTCCATGGACTATGATGTTTGCAGATGACATTGTGATCTAAGGCAGGTGTGATCTAAGGCCACCTCTTCCCTGCTCTCACAGGTAGTGAGAGCAGGGAAGAGGTGGATGAGAAGCTAGAGAGGTGGAGGTTTGTCCTGGAAAGGAGAAGAATGAAGGTTATCCGCAGTAAGACAGAGTACATGTGTGTGAATGAGGGGAACAAGTGAAAAGGTGAGGTTACAGGGAGAAGAGATCAAGAAGGTGGAGGATTTTAAGTAATTAGGGTCAACCGTCCAGGGCAATGGAGAGTGTGGAAAAGAGGTGAAGAAGCATGTACAGGCAGGATGGAATGGGTGGCGAAAAGTGTCAGGTGTCATGTGTGATTAACGGGTTTCAGCTAAAATGAAAGGAAAGGTGTACAAAACTGTGGTGAGACCAGCGAGACAGTGTCACTGAAGAAAAGACAGGAGACAGAGCTGGAGGTAGCAAGATGTTGAGGAGATGAAGATGAGATGAAGATGTTGAGGTTGTCTTTGGGAGTGACCAGGATGGATAGGGTCAGGAATGAGTACATCAGAGGGACAGCACATGTTAGAGGTTTTGGAGATCAAGTCAGAGAGGCCAGACTGAGATGGTTTGGACATGTCCAGAGGAGACATAGTGAATATATTGGTAGAAAGATGCTGAGTTTTGAACTGCCAGGCAGGAGGCCTAAAGGAAGACCAGAGGAGGTTTATGGATGTAGTGACAGAGGACATGAAGGTAGTTGGTGTGAGAGAAGAGGATGCAGAGGATAGGGTTAGATGGAGGCGACTGATTCGCTGTGGCGACCACTGAAGGGAAAAGCCGAAAGGAAAAGAAGAAGATTTCTTGTCTTTTCAGACATGTTATTACAGCAAACTTCACCTTCATCACTTTTGCTACATCCCCAGAATCAATATAATATAATATTACATTACGTTATATTATATTAAACTAGCGGGAACCCGTGGAAATTCCACGATAAAACAATAATATCAGACTTCATACCAAACAGACTGTATTGGTATTATAAACCAAGCGCACCCAATATAGTCAAAAATCAATGTGGTGGGACTTTGTGTTGGCAAATCATGGATTGCGCTGGGCTGGAATTGCGAAGCTGTAGATGAATGTTAGCAGGCTAACTGGGGAAAGAAAGCTAACTAATCATGAGATTGGGAAAGGAGCTAACGTTAAAGGAAACGCACCTGTCAAAAGAGCAAGTGGAAAAGAAATTTTAGAGACGTGATAGTTCTGTTAGCTGACTACATTACAATACTTAAAGAGCGTTTTTGTCAGATGCCCGAGGAGCATTTGGTATACTACATCGATTGTCCCATTCCAAACTGAAACCACAGCTGGAGAGACTGTTCGTGTTAGCCAGCTAGTTTCACTCAGAAATCATTGCAGTTTTCTGTGTCGTTCCTGCTGTTTGGTCTCTCTTCTCAGAAACATGAAAGTTGTTGGAACAGTTACGACACTCTAAAATGATGTTAACTGGGAAGTCCAGGTATAGTTATGTCTTCTCCTAACATAGCAGATGCCTTACACCATATTGTTCACGTGATTCCTTCTGGCAGATGTACCGTGATTGGTTGGGCGCCGTGATTGGTTGGGCGCTTGATTGACAGGTAGTAGGAGGAGTTGGTGACAGCGTGAGACTTTTCAAGTGAGCTTATTCAAATATATAGGTGGGGATAATTCAGAATGATTCAATGTTGTGTGACAATCGGCTGTTTTGTAGCTAACAAGAGATGCCACCTTTACTGCCAGTCTAAGGAAACAGGAGATGTGGTCTACATGAAACAGCTTGTGCATGATGGGACACGCTGCTCCTACAAGGATGCCTACAGTATCTGCGTTCGTGGAGAATGTGTGGTAAGTGTGTTAATACAACATTTTGACATCATAAAAACATGAAAGTACATAATCTACTCAAATACAAGCTAATTGAATCTTGATAGCTTTGAGGGGTAAATTATGCAGTCAGATGTTGATAACCGGTACAGTTAGTATCATCCGTGACTTTAAACATGCTGTAATAAATTCCAGAGGGTTGGTTAATTGCTGTTTTGGAATCAGGATTTAATACAAGAAGAAGATATACTTTATTGATCCCCTCAGGGAAATTACATTTCTCACTCAGGTGTACATTTGTTACATTTTTGTGTTAGTTTTTTTCACAGTATGTTCAAGCCCCTGAAACTGTACAGGACCCTGAAATGTGCCAACGTGCCATTAATAATGTTTCTGCCATTTAAAGAATAGTGTCAACATACGAATGAGAATGAATGTGGGTACAGTATATGTCATTTCTGTTAAAGCCTCTTTATTATATCAAGGTGGTATTCCACAGTGTTTTCACAAGCTATAACAGTATATGTTTAATAAGCCAGAGTTGATCTTAACAGCTGCCGTAATACAGCAAGACGAGCTAAATGAAAATCAACTGATTTTGAATATATATCCAACTCGATTTATATTCTAAATGACAGCTTGAACGAACCTTTTGTCAAAGTGCAGTAACAAGTTGATAAATTTTTAATACAAACAAATTCTAAACGTTTGTATCCAAGAAGCACAAGTAATTCAATAAAAGATGAGACATAGAGGCTGACTTCTCATTTGAACCCTGTTATGAATTTTGCACTGCAGTGGCAAAACAATAATTTCAGCATCTGTGTAACTGTTTTCTCGGTCTTCAGAAAGTTGGCTGTGACAGAGAGATTGGTTCTTACAAAGTTGAGGACAAATGTGGCGTTTGTGGTGGAGATAACTCCCATTGCCGCACAGTTAAAGGAACATTCACCCGAACACCAAAGAAAGCAGGTGAGAACACCTGAACCGGTTCTAACAGCAGTTTTTAAAGTAATATTTTTTTTTACATTAATGATCCCAATTCTTCCCTGCATGTTTGCCAGGTTCCTGTTCCTGGATGCAGTTTGTTGCTATGATTAATTTGTGACTAATAACATCCTATTTCAACAGAAATTACATCACAGGAACGTATGATGAGATCTTCAAGTTTTTTTTTCTCCAAAAGTTAACTTATGGTCTAGTTAGTTTCATGATGTAGGAAAGGTTATTTTATAAACTGGATCAAAGGAAACAATTGGTCAATTTTTAATGGCCCTGTTTTCTCAGACAGTGTGTATCGCAAATTGCAAGTGCTGTTTTCTCTTATAAAGCTTTTTTATTTTTATTTATTTTCCTAACATGTGAAACAGAAGAAGTACCATATTTTCCACAATATAAGGCGCACTGGATTATAAAGTGCACCTGCAATGAATAACCTATTTTAATATATTTTTCGTATATATGGCGCACCGGATTATAAGGTTCACTGACGGTTTTTGAGAAGATTAAAGGCTCTTAGGTGTGCCTTATAGTGCGGAAAATACGGCACTCTTGACAATTAGTCTGATTTCAACTGATTAAAAAAACTATTTAATACTGAATTAAAATGGGTTGGAAAAAATTCTCCCTCTTGTAAAATACTTAGTTTGATGCAGCAAGAAACCAAACTTTTATGTTAATTCAATTCAGTTATATTCAAAAAACTTTATTTGTCCCCAAGGGGCAATTGAAAGCACATAAAGCAGGATTGGTGTAAAAGTGCAAACATACAGTGTAAGCATAAACATAAACAATAGACATAAATAATAATTACATAACAACATAAATACACTGTTAATGTTAAATAATAACTCAAAACCTAGTTAGTTCGAACCCTAGTGAGTTAGTTCAAAACCTACATAGTTCAAAACCTAGTCAGTTTAGAACCTAATTTTTTCTAAACCTAGGGGGTTAGTTAGTTTAAAAACTCATGTTTTTTTGTTGCACCTCCCATGATTCCACATTGATCTACAGAACTGTATGTTGCAAACAGACAAACTTTAAGCTTGAATAAATAAAGGGATTTAAGCATCTATTTTTTGTGAAATGGAGAAGGGAGTAGGCAGGTGACTCATGCATTATAATGCATTCATGGAGCTGGGAACAAAAAGAAAGACAACAGTCTGAACACAGTCATCTTGACTATTGAAAATTAGCTTAAATCAGAAAATTTAGTGAAGAGGATGATGATATTGTCACTCCTCTGCCTTTGCAGAATGTGTAAGTTGGGCAGCAGACACATTATACAATGTCTACGTTTATTATAAACCTTTGTAAACAGTGGATAGAAATACACATATAGAAATGTACATATGAAAAGCAATTTTTCATAACGGGAGAACCATGCTATGTTTGGCATATCTTGTTAACATTTTAATTTAATATTCCCTCACATTATTAATTTGATTCAGAGCTATTAACTGATTTAACGTGTGCTGAATATATAACATCTACTGTCATCACTCAATTGTGTGGTGTCAAGCAAAGGTTTTGTGGCATAAATGTGTAAGGTATTATTTTCTAATATGCCCAAATTTGACCACGAACATGAACTTACTTAGTATAACGATGTCATCATGATGTCATAAAATAATGTAGAATAAAAAGAATAAAAATGGCCATGAAAACAGCTTCATCAAACTGTTCCATGGTGTATTTCTGTGATCATTTTTTAACATCTCATTGTCATTTAATTACTCACATTTTTTAACAGGGAAACAGTTAAGCAAGAGAGACCAAAAAGAAACATCTTTGTTGGAAAACACAATATGCAAGTATCCAGAGTTTGTGAAATATTCACAATGATCTGTCCAGCTTGTAGTGCAGATGGATGCCTAACACCATAGAGACTAAGAGACAATAGTGACATAAGCTGCTGTTTCTTCTGTTGCTTGTTACTTCCTGTTCATTTATGTTCAACTGTCACAGGTTATTTCTCTAGTTGAGTTTGTGGAAGTCTGTGAGGAAGAGTTTAGAATGTGTATGTTCACATAGTTTATACATTTTGCTATTTGCTTAACACCCTAACAAACTAACTCAAAATTATGCAATTATAAAAATGTCATACTAAAGAATCCTGCAGACCTTTGGATTAAACCTGGTATTTGTTGGCCATTTAATGTTTGAACCCTAGCTCACATGTTGATACTTGCACCTAAATACTGACAACTAGTCTATTTGCAGGATTTTCAGTTTGCCACATTTGGTTGCAGAGGATTTACTCTCTCACATGGAGCATCTGTATGTTTTCAAATGTTTTATTGTAACTTATGTCTTAACGATAGAGGCAGCAGCACCTGCACCTCTGCTTCCATCTCTATTTGAACCCTGCACCATTGTGCTAGTACTATTTATAATCTTCTCAGCCACACTGGTTTGTCTGCACCAACAGGCTCAGAGTGTTGGGCCTTCCTCTGAAATCTAAAGACAAGTAATTACATATCTGTAGTTGAATAATGGTGAATGACAACACCATTTATTTTAATGTAAGTTCACTGTAGATGCTAGTGTTGCTGAGAAATAATATGAAGAAGAATTGGAGATGCAAGAAACATTGTGAGACTAACTGATTCATTTTATTCTGAAGGGAAGACCAGAGGAGCCTTTTCTTTACCCAAAGGAGCTCGGAATGTTTTTGTAAATGAAACAGAAGACTCTAGAAATGTAATTGGTGAGTTGGAGTCGGTTTGTAAAGGGTGGACATCCGTGTCAGAAGGTGACTTTGCTCCACTAGATTTCCAAAAATCTGCTACTTATACCCCATTGAAACATGGCTGAAAGCTATATTCATTCACATCTGTGCTCATAATCACATGCAGACAGTTTATTCCTGTCATGATCATCAGTTGTTTCACAGCAGTATATTATTAATATGTTTTTTGCTGTTTCCAAAAACATTTTAATGACTAAGAAATAGATGTGAATGAACACCTTGTTTCAATGAAACTTTTTCCTGCAGGTTTCTACATCAAACATAGTTATTCACCATTTTTCCTTTTCACAATAAATGTCTGAGCATCTTGTAAAGCAAAGTAAAACAAACTTCTGAAACACACGCAATGTCCCCCAATGCTGCGACACATCTACTGAACTTACCTATTTCTGTCTTATCTTTCCTAACCCTTCTGCTTCCGATGCCGCTGATTCAAACTTGGCAAAGGTTACCTTAAGATGTTTCTCATTCCTCCTGGCGCTAGACATGTCATCATCCAAGAACATGAGGCATCCCCTCAAATTCTTGGTAAGTCTGACCCACTAACACATATACATGAATAAATCAGAGGATGCTAATAGCTCACCATCCTCCTCCAGTTTATAGACTATTAACTTTTCTTTCTGTATTACCTGTCAGGTAACTGACTTCAAAGTTTGGTCTTCATAATGTTTATTAATTATTCAATAGTCTCTCTTGATGGCAAATACTGTGTTTTTTTCTTTTGTTTTCCTATACTGTAATTGCTGATTTTGTATTGTCAGTCAGGTCATCCATCCATCCATCCATCCATCCATCCATCCATCCATCCATCCTGTGTAACCTGATCCATAATCTGGCATCAGGTTTCACAGGGTATTTGTGATCTACCTTTCCTAAAAATGCCCTTTTTTAATCCTCCTCTTTGGAGCCATTCCATTGAGATTTGCAGCATAATCCCTCCAGAAACCTCTGGAACACCAACCTAAAGGGAGTAGGTTTCTGCTATGGTTGTTCAGAGAAATAAAATGGTTATGTCTTTCACTTGTAAAACTACTGTGTAGTCAGTTTAAATGATTTACTGCTTTTACTGTAAGATTAACAGCAATAAGTTCCTGGTATGAAACCACACTCAGGTAGCTGCTTTGCCCCCACAGAGGATCAAGTCATTATATTCAAAATGACAAGAGCTTATCGTTTGGAATACTTGGATGTTAATTGCAACCCCCTAAAATAAAGTGGTGAGCCTCTTGCCTGTAGAACTAATGCTAAATCCCAATCATAGGCTTTATAGTAAGTAATTAATGATGTTTCACACACAATCGTAAATGTGTTCCCTGCAATTGATGTTTGCTTTTGGAAAGGAACAAAGAAAAGGCTCATAACAAGATACCAAATGAAACTCATACACAAATAAATAAATAAATGTCTACGTGTGGATGAATATAAGGCTTGACAGGACTGCTGTGCCTTGTCACAATGAGGTGACTAAGCTTAACCAGGCAATGTTATTTAGAGCAAATTTTTATAAAGGTCAGTTGCCGCTGTTTTCGTAAGAGCTTTCTCTTTCAAAGTCATACCTTGACTTAAATTACCTTGAATGAAATATTTTTCCCTGAAGTCACATCAATTTTACAAGCCAATATCACATATCACCAGCTTACCCAAGAAGACTGACATTAATCATTAATCAGGTCCACTAAAAACCATGACTTATAAGACTTATGTTCTTATATGGTAATGAATCTCTACTACCACAGAGATAGTCTGTCAATCTACTGTCTTGTGCATTTTTAATTATCACATAAGATAGGAATGATAAGTAATAAAGGATGAAAGCGTCATCAGAATTAGTAGGAATTATTTTTCTTTCTTTTAGAATATAAAACATTAGGTAAAACCAAGAAAACTTGACCCTTTGTCCTGTTCTGCAGGTAGATTTATAACTGCACCTTTCTCTCTCAGAGAAAGTATTGTTAGTAGTTACAAAAAAAAAAACTAGAACCAATGCAGTCAGAGAGGGCAACATTCCGCGACACTCCTGAAATCAAAATTTTACCCTGATGTACTTCATAGGTAAAATATCAAAGCCAGTGGTCAGACCTACTGTCATTGATCAAAGCACTAGCTTTGATCTACGGTCTTACTCACACTGGCCTTCTCCCTTGTCTTTCTATGTTATCCAGTTCCTGAGTGTACAAAAGATAAAATTTGACCTTGATCTAGTTTTCTCAAGGTCAAGGTCATCATCTCATTTTAATCCCCTTTGCCACCCGAGTAATGTGCTTTTTGTTTCATCTTTCTATCTGCAACGGTTGCAAAGATATGTGGTGGACGGACAGACGGACAGACGGACGGACGAACACACAAACGCTGACAATTACAATACATCACTGCTTTGAAGCGGAATGTAATTAAATAGCAATCACCGCATATATTGCCTAATTTACAATGCCCATCAGGCTAATTATTGTTAGGCCTTTAAGTGTATGCAAGAAAAATCTGATGATAGTAATACCATCATCCATATACTGAATTTTTAGCATTGAAGCATCTTTTAATCTTTCCCCCAGTCATTCTTGTAAAACTCGCCTTTCCGTTAAAAGCTTCTTTGAAGCACTCAGCCAAGCGTTTATAAACTGACTGCTGTGTTCTTGTAATGTAGCATGCCTTTATTTCTTCTGGGGGATATTTCTGCTCTGGGAGGTTTACTTGAAGGTTGAAAGGATAAGGCTTCTTTTTATCATTCTGGATTTACCCAAGCTGAAAAAGACTAAAACCAACAAAATCATGTAGAGTTTAAATTAAACACAAGATATTATCAACCCAGACTATTCCTCAAATAAAACAGATTTAAAAAGTAAATCTGTTTCTTCATAATTGTCTAAGCTACTTGATCATTGTTCTCATAAGGAAGTTCTACTTCAAAGTTGTAATCAGTGACAAAACACAATGTGTCTTTTTAATAGACACACACACACACACACACACACACACACACACACACACACACACACACACACACACACACACACACACACACAGGTATATACGTAGTACCTTGATATAAGAACATCTTTACATATAAATTTTTTGAGTTAACAGCCATTGTTCGGTCCATATTTTTGTTTGACATACAAGCAAAACTCCGAGTTACGAGTCAGGATTCGGGACACAACCACAACATCCGCTGAGACAACATCTCGTTCTTTCCTATGTGTTGTCCATGGAGTAAAGACATAGCTTTTGTGTGCTCATGACTTTTGCATTTGCTTTCATACTTTATCACTGTTTTTGTAACTTAAATATAGTTAATTATGTACAGGAAGGAGATGCATGTCTAGATTTTTTGTCATAAATTATACATTAATCATACTTATATAAGTGTGTGTGTGTTTATTGTATATACATATATATACATAGATACACACATAACACGTATATATATACTGTGTGTGTGTGTGTGTGTGTGTGTGTGTGTGTGTGTGTGTGTGTGTGTGTGTGTGTGTGTGTGCGTGTGTGTGTGTGTGTGTGCGTGTGTGTGTGTGTATATATATGTATACATACATTGTACATTCTTTTTAGGTTAATGGTAGACCCTATGAGTCTATATTCCGAACAGTTGAAAATAAATTTTTAATACAAACTTAAAAAGAAAAAAAGGTCACATAGTAAACTGTTGAGAGTAGGTCAAGTTGAAAGTTAGTGCCAGCAATGTAAACTGTAGGCTTCTTATAAGAAAACTCTGTCACAATCTGCCTGTCTTTTCGTATTTTTTAAAATTATTGACAGGGTTAGCCCCCTGTAGGAGACAAATGGTGTACTAAATTCTTTGGGAATAATTGGTGGTCAAGTATAAGTCGGAACCACTATTGACCAAATGCGGTTTCTGCCCGAAATAATTTTTTGAACACTGAACTCTGAATGTTTTGCTATTTGATATTAACTATTGGTCGAGGTAACCAAGAAAATTGAAATAAAACAGTCATCAAGCACAAATTGGTGTGTCAAACTTTGGATTACAAGGAAGCCGATCAGTGCTTCATTCAAGTGAGGTAGAATATCTCAGTGGTGTAGAGGATGAGCCATTACTTAATTAGTCAAAACATTAATATCCTGATGGCCATTGCAAATTAGGCTATGAATGTGGTGATTGCTGAGCAGTTTGATCCCCTATATTTGGAACACACTTTCTGGTCCCCCCTCTTAAAAAGTGGAACCATTATCCCAATTTTCCATTCCAGTGGCAGTGTACCCATCACCCATGCAATGTTGCTGAGACATGTCAGCTATGACAGACCTAGAACATCCAGAGCCTTGAGATACTTAGGGTGGATCTCTTCCACCGTGCTGTGTCACTACAGAGCTTTTTAACAGCTGCTGCAATTTTAACCCCAATGATGAGTGGACCCACCTCCAAGTCCTCCAGTTTTCCTCAAAGGAATGCATATCAGCTGGATTGACGAGATCCTGGAAGTATTCCTTCCACCGCCCCAACTGCTCCCCCAATTAAGGTCAGCAGACCCCCATCTCACCCATAATCAGTGTGGAGAAAGGATCACTCTTCCCTCCTAAAACGTTGAACAGTTTGCCAGAATTTTTTTTAGACCAACATTTATCATCCATGATATCACCAAACCTTTCCCATGGCTGGATCTTTATGTAATTGGAGGCTGAACCTGGACATCGCTTTGCTTGCAGGTACACATCAGCTGCTCTAGACTCCCCCAGGTCCACTATGCCCTGTAGGACTCCTTCAGCCTAACGGTATCCCTCACCTATGGTGTCCACCAGTAGGTTTGAGGATTACTGCCACAACCGGCATTCTTGTGACAACAGCTCCATGCAACCGCCTCAACAATGGTAGCCTGGAACATGGAGCGGTCAGATTCCATGTCCCCCATCTGGACAGTCCTCAGCCAGATGTTCCCAGCAGATCCTCACTATACATTTAGGCCCTCCAGATCTGTCCGGCATCTTCCACTTTCCACCTGATCCAATTTACCACCAGGTGGTGATCAGTTAACAGCTAAACTCTTCTTTTTACCTGAGTGTCCAGGAGATTTGGCCAGGGCAGGGCCCTGTTATCCCTGATTAGTTAGAGTATTTTCCATCATTGATCTTTTTAACTGCACTTTGTTTGACCCTCCACCTAGAACCTCTGCAATGGGTGCCCCTACCAGGGGCAAATTACAATTACAAATTGCCCCAGATAACACTTCATTGAATCATTAGCATACTCAAGCACCCCTATCATAGTACAGTGACGGTTGATGAGGGGTTATGTGAAAGTAGATATGCATCATCATTAACCACATTCTCATAATACTGGCTTAAACGCGGGCTTCTGATGCTTTAGTACCTAACTTATATCTCATAATTTTAATAAACTATTCTTTAAGATGAAGTTTTGACTGTCAGTTGAATTGGAGCAGTTACCACAGCCTGTTCAATGGTCAGAGCAAATTTCAGTGGCCCTGTGCTTCGGGGGACGACTGTGCTAGAAGAAGTATTATCCATTGCAGTATCAGATGTGATTGCCTTTATTTTGATAAAACCTGATGTAAACTCTGATGCAAGATTCAACTTTAGACAGCTTTGATGAGGCATAGACCTTCAGGACTATTTGGACATGTAATACTTGAAAACAAGTTATTGAGTCAAGCTGACAATTCTTTCTTCTCAGTAGCTTAGTGATCAGTATCCATCCTTCCTGTTGCTTTCACTACTCTGGGAAGTGCTTATGGATGTAGATGTTTTTTTATTTTCCTCCATTCAAAGATTTTCTGCTGTTCATTCTGCATTACTGTGAAGGTCTCAACATGTCCTGTATGGTTCTAGATTGTGTATAGTAGTTATTCAGTCGGTTATTGTGACTCCACCATCAGTGATGAATGTGAATCACATCTTGAATCAAGCATCATGTCTGAGTCATTTTTGCTTTTATAGAGCGCTCCAATTGCGCCCTTAAGATTGGGCTGTTTCCTTGGTATTACTCAATTTTGTGCAGGCAAAATCATAAATCTTGAGCAGACCAGAAAAATCCATGCCACGGACATGTGGGTTATTATTGGCAACTCATTGTGTCATATATACATCAAACTGACATATTTTCAATTGTCATTCCATAAATTATAGAAAAAAATTGGCCACCATCAATGTTCATGCATAATTATTTGAAATATGGTTCAGAGGACTCCATGGATCACTTGAGCTGCAATCTTTGTGAATAATTTAGAACAATTGTAAATGATATAATAAATCCATTTCAGCTTTGTCAGAAGCTTATAAATTGTTTCTATTTTACAGCAATCAAGAACCAAGCAACAGGACATTACATTCTTAATGGAAAAGGAGAGGAGATTAAGTCCCGCAGCTTCATTGACTTGGGAGTGGAATGGCACTACATCATCGAGGAGGACGTGGAGACGCTGCACACTGACGGGCCTCTTCGTGACCCCGTGGTGGTTCTGGTAACATGTGAAACCTTTTTCCCTATCATAAATAATATTGAAATTGTTCACATGTTCGCTTCACAATAAGTGATGCAATATATAATAATCAACAGTTTAAACCCCTCCCTTAATGAAGCTCTCATTACTTTCCTGTCATTATCAGTGAGATTTTAATAGATTTCATTTGATTTTATTTGATATTATTTGAACATTTTTATTAGGTTTGATTTCACGAACTTTTATCCTCTTTTAATGTTTTTATCAATAGCTGTGGCTACGTACGTAGCTTACCACCACCAAGTATGAATGAGGTGTGAATGAATAATGGATCCAATGTAAGCGACTTTGAGTGTCCAGACAAGAAAGCGCGATATAAATCTAATCCATTATTATTATTATTATTATTATTATCTTTGTTTTATTTTGACAGTGATTGTGAAATATCTGACGCATAGTATTTCAGTGGACAGGCAGAAATTATTAAATGTATCATCTTATTCTTCGTGCTGACAATGGACAATTCATTAAAACTGATCGTTTTAAAACAATCAGACAATCTTCCCTCAGATTTGAAAAAAAAAAGAATGTTCCATATTTATAGATAGACACTAAATGACAAAATGCTAATCTCAAAATTAGATCAAGCTAGCAATACTTAAGTCTCTATTCAAGTATTAACAAGTATTCACTTATGATTGTAATAAAGAAACATATATTCAGACAGTGGGATATTAAACCAGTTCTTCTTTAGGATTATAGCAATCCACTTATAGTCAGTCTAGAAAGAGTACATTTTATTATGAAACTTCAGCCAGCAGCAGCCGGCGGAGAAATTGTAATAATTAGTTACATGTTAATCTGTTGATACATATTCTGCCAATGAATTATAAAATAAGAATTGAGGTTTTTGCACATATCCATATCCATCTGTTTTCGTCTCAGCCTTGTAAGCCACTGATCTGCTCGACCCCATCTCAGCGGGCTAACATATTGCACAACTCATGAAACAATTTTGAATTAATTAGTAGAAACATTGCTTATGAAATAATTACAGAAAAATTACTATAATATGAAATAATTATACAATGTGCGTGACAAGAAGAATTTCATTAAGTTGTTGTTTTTTTTGTGTTGTTTCTGCAAGGTCTTAGGACATGCAGACATTCTTCAATCCTATTCAAGTTGTGTTGAGCAAACAGGCATGATCTGACTCTATAATCTCAGTAGCTCTAATTATAAGTGTAGCAGAGTGAGATTCGTTAAATTGCCTTTCATATACAATCATAGTTATTGTGCCAACAGTATTGTTCCAAACACCCCATGTTAATCATCAGATATGACAGATAATACAGCTTTCACATCTGAAACCTGATTCATAGGATTTTAGTGCAATAAGGAAAAAAAAAACTTTTTGGGTGAAGAACCTTGAACAGTTTCTGTGGTAGTTTTGTATTTTTGGTGAATATAACATAATTTGACAGGAAATGAATGATGATATGAATCATGCACATGCCCCTTAAGATAATAGTGTTATTACACTTGGTTGCTCTCAATGTAGCCGCAAGAGGGCACAAGCCAGTGTCTTATTGTGCCGGTCCCAAGCCCGGATAAATACAGAGGGTTGCGTCAGGAAGGGCATCCGGCGTAAAACTTTTGCCAAATCAGAGATGCGAATCAAACTTATGACTTCTATACCGGATCGGTCGAGGCCCGGGTTAACAACGACCGCCATCGGCGCTGTTGACCTACAGGGCGCCGGTGGAAATTGGATTACTGTTGGTCGAAGAAGGAGAGGAGGAAAGTGCGTTCGCACGAAGAAAGAGAAGAGGAGCGCCAAGAGTATAGGACTAAGAGTAGGGACGTTGAATGTTGGAACTATGACAGGAAAAGGTAGAGAGTTGGTCGACATGATGCAGAGGAGGAAGGTAGACATACTGTGTGTCCAGGAGACCAGGTGGAAAGGTAGCAAGGCTAGAAGTTTAGGAGCAGGGTTCAAATTGTTCTATCATGGTGTAGATGGGAAGAGAAATGGAGTAGGAGTTATCTTGAAGGAGGAGTTTGTTAGGAATGTCCTGGAGGTAAAAAGAGTGTCGGATAGAGTGATGAGTCTGAAGCTAGAAATAGAAGGTGTGATGTTCAATGTTGTTAGTGGGTATGCCCCACAGGTAGGATGTGAGCTGGCGGAGAAGGAGAAATTCTGGTTGGACTTTGATGAAGAGATGCAGAGCATACCTAGAAGTGAGAGAGTTGTCATTGGTGCAGACTTCAATGGACATGTTGGTGCAGGTAACAGAGGTGATGAGGAGGTGATGGGCAGGTTTGGTATCCAGGAGAGGAACGCAGAAGAACAGATGGTAGTTGACTTTGCAAAAAGGATGGAAATGGCTGTAGTGAATACTTTCTTCCAGAAGAGGCAGGAACATAGGGTGACCTATAAGAGTGGTGGTAGGAGCACACAGGTAGACTACATCTTGTGTAGACGATGTAACCTGAAGGAGATCAGTGACTGCAAAGTAGTGGTAGGCGAGAGTGTAGCCAAACAGCATAGGATGGTGGTGTGTAGGATGACTCTGGTGGTGAGGAAGATGAAGAGGGCAAAGGCAGAGCAGAGGACAAAATGGTGGAAGCTAAAAAAGGAAGGGTATTGCATGACCTTTAGGAAGGAGTTAAGACAGGCTCTGGGTGGTCAGGAGGTGCTTCCAGATGACTGGACAACTACAGCTAATGTGATCAGGGAGACAGGTAGGAGAGTATTTGGTGTGTCATCTGGAAGGAAAGTAGATAAGGAGACTTGGTGGTGGAATGAGGAGGTACAGGAGTGTATACAAAGAAAGAGGTTAGCTAAGAAGAAGTGGGACACTGAGAGGACTGAGGAGAGTCGACAGGAGTACAGGGAGATACAGCGTAAGGTGAAGGTAGAGGTAGCAAAGGCCAAACAAGAAGCTTATGATGACTTGTATGCTCGGTTGGACAGTAAGGAGGGAGAGACTGATCTATACAGGCTGACAAGACAGAGAGATAGAGATGGGAAGGACGTGCAGCAGGTTAGGGTGATTAAGGATAGGGATGGAAGTCTATTGACAGGTGCCAGTAGTGTGATGGGAAGATGGAAAGAGTACTTTGAAGAGTTGATGAACGTGGAAAATGAGAGCGAACAAAGACTAGAAGAGGTGACTGTTGTGGACCAGGATGTAGCAAAGATTAGCCAGGATGAAGTGAGGAGAGCACTGAAGAGGATGAAGAGTGGAAAGGCAGTCGGTCCTGATGATATACCTGTAGAGGTTTGGAAGTGTCTAGGTGAGGTGGCAGTAGAGTTTCTGACTGGGTTGTTCAACAGGATCTTGGATAGTGAGAAGATGCCTGAGGAGTGGAGGAGAAGTGTGCTGGTGCCCATTTTTAAGAACAAGGGAGATGTGCAGAGTTGTGGCAACTACAGAGGAATAAAGCTGATGAGCCATACAATGAAGTTATGGGAAAGAGTAGTGGAAGCTAGACTAAGGGCAGAAGTGAGCATTTGTGAGCAGCAGTAGGGTTTCATGCCAAAAAAGAGTACTACAGATGCAGTATTTGCTCTGAGGATGTTGATAGAGAAGTACAGAGAAGGCCAGAGGGAGCTGCATTGTGTTTTTGTAGATCTGGAGAAAGCTTATGACAGGGTGCCCAGAGAGGAACTGTGGTATTGTATGAGGAAGTCTGGAGTGTCAGAGAAGTATGTTAGAGCGGTGCAGGACATGTATGAGGACTGTAAGACAGTGGTGAGGTGTGCTGTAGGTGTGACAGAGGAGTTCAAGGTGGAGGTGGGACTGCATCAGGGATCAGCTCTGAGTCCCTTCTTGTTTGCTATGGTGATGGACAGGCTGACAGACGAGGTTAGACAGGAATCTCCATGGACTATGATGTTTGCAGATGACATTGTGATCTGCAGTGAGAGTAGGGAAGAGTTGGAGGAGAAGCTAGAGAGGTGGAGGTTTGTCCTGGAAAGGAGAGGAATGAAGGTTAGCCGCAGTAAGACAGAGTACATGTGTGTGAATGAGAGGGACCCAAGTGGAAGAGTGAGGTTACAGGGAGAAGAGATCAAGAAGGTGGAGGATTTTAAGTACTTGGGGTCAACAGTCCAGAGCAATGGAGAGTGTGGAAAAGAGGTGAAGAAACGTGTACAGGCAGGATGGAATGGGTGGAGAAAAGTGTCAGGTGTGATGTGTGATAGAAGAGTTTCAGCTAAAATGAAAGGAAAGGTGTACAAAACTGTGGTGAGACCAGCGATGTTGTTTGGTCTAGAGACAGTGTCACTGAGGAAAAGACAGGAGGCAGAGCTGGAGGTAGCAGAGATGAAGATGCTGAGGTTCTCTTTGGGAGTGACCAGGAAGGATAGGATCAGGAATGAGTACATCAGAGGGACAGCACATGTTAGAGGTTTTGGAGATAAAGTCAGAGAGGCCAGACTGAGATGGTTTGGACATGTCCAGAGGAGAGATAGTGAATATATTGGTAGAAGGATGCTGAGTTTTGAACTGCCAGGCAGGAGGCCTAGAGGAAGACCAAAGAGGAGGTTTATGGATGTAGTGAAAGAGGACATGAAGGTAGTTGGTGTGATAGAAGAGGATGCAAAGGACAGGGTTAGATGGAGGCGGTTGATTCGCTGTGGCAACCCCTGAAGGGAAAGGCCGAAAGGAAAAGAAGAAGAAGACACTTGGTTGCTCTCAAGTCAAGTTTTGTGCTGCGGAAGATCTCTTGACAAAATTACATCCATTTCCCCTTAAAGTACTACCACATTAAAATGTTCCTGATGAGTTCAATGACTCAAACATGTCTCAAGTATGCACCAGCACAGAGCAATTCCTGTTTTGCATTCTATATATCTCTTAGAGAAAAGTATGGCATGAATCAGAGTATAACATAGTGTACGACACCATGTTGTGTATGTCATTTGAGCTGTGCACTTTGTCTGTCATCATCATCATGCTGAAGAATTAATTCTACCTCATAACATACATTATAGCTAATACCACAATACATAATTCACCTATTTGTACTATTCTGCCCTCCTTGTATTCAAATGCAAATATGCTACAAGCTAGACAATGCTATGTTAATCAATCAGCATAATATTTTGTGATTTTTTTTTTTGTGCCTTCCTTGCAGATTATCCCCAAGGACAATGACACGCGATCTACTCTGATGTACAAGTACATCATCCATGAAGATTCAGTGCCAGTCAACAACAACAATGTCATTCAGGAGGACACCTTTGAGTGGGCTCTGAAGAGCTGGTCTACATGTTCGAAACCGTGTGCTGGAGGTAAATGATTACCATCAAATTAGGCAGAACGGAGGGTAATTATTTCTTTCTGTTGAGACTAATATTTTGACGTAAACATTATACTCACTTCTTCAGCCTTCACATTCTTAGCAGTGGTCAGAGAAGTTCAGGGTGGCTGTGAGTGTCTGTTCATTTACTTGACAAAAACATTTTTTGAGGAGAATTAACAAGATTTTTACCTTGGAGTTTGATTGAAAAAAGATTGGACTGTTGTTCTGGATATTCCTCTCTGAATCATGGCTTGGAGAGAGTAGAGGTTTGGAATGGATGAAGCAAACAGAGGTGTGAAATTCAATATTGATGATATATCACACTGATTGTGGGCAGCATGATGGTGCAGATGCTAAGACTGTTGCCTCATGGCAAGAAGGTCAATTCCACGTGTTTCCACTTGGTTCATTCTGTATGGAGTTTCTTTCTGGGTTCTCCAGCTTCCACTAAAAACGTGCAACTTAGATGAATTGGTCACTCTAAGTTGAGTGTAGGTATGACAGTGAGTGTGCATTGATGTTTGTCTTTCTATGTGGCCCTGTGATAAATGGGCTCAAACATAAACCCGCTACCCAGATCCAGATAAGCGACTGAAACGATTATTGATTGTCTAAGAAAAGAAAATTAATTAATTAATCATATTGATTTTCTAAGAAATAGCAAATCTGCATATCCATATAAAATAAATGACTCCTTTAACAGGCTTTCAGTACACCAAGTATGGATGTCGCAAGAAAGGAGACACTAAGATGGTCCATCGAGGCTACTGCGATGCCAACAAGAAACCAAAACCCATCCGCAGAATGTGTAATCTTCAGGACTGCATGCACCCACAGTGAGTACAGACTTCTCAGTCTCCCTCACATAGATGTCCATTGCAGTCTAGTAATAACATAAACTGTCAACATCATTGATGCAGGCCCCCGTTGAGCTGCTGGCTGTTCTGATTTGCTCTGAACCAAAGCAGTGAGCAACAGCAGACAGAGCAATAAAGAGAATTTTTTCTTGCACAAAACCTTATTGGAATGTTTTTCCAACACAAATTTCTAGATCGTGTTGTTGTTTTATCCTTTTGGCTCATAAATGACTGCAGTTAATGGAACATTCATGAAATGAAATGAAAGACTAGGCTGATTTGAAGCAACTGTTGAGACATAACTTGTCTGTCTGCTCATTTGTTCTACTTTTTAAATTATTTTTAAATTTGACATAATTTGATGTCTGGGTTGCTGTGTCAGGAGATTAACTTTCCAAAAGAATAGAACTCACACTCATTAGATAGCTTGATGCTTTTAAAAATTGTCAGACTTCCTGCCTTGCATCTTGATTTGACTTGTTTTTCATTGCTGGTCATACAAGCAAACATACAACAAACAAATACTAATTGGCAGTGAGAATAGCAAAATCTGGATTGTGCAATTGAATCAAATGTCAATCATAAACACATATAATCCTCTCTAATAATGAATAAAAAATAGTTGTCCATAACAAGCTCTTGGATTCAGCAGTACAGCACTGGAGGTTAGGGTTAAAATGTTATTGATTAACTATTGATTGATTAACAAAATAATCGGATAATCATTTCAGAAAAATTATTACCATTGAATAATTCATTTGAATTTTTCAGTAGTCAGCTACCACCGTGATATGCAGCAGACATTGTTAGAGAGATATAAAGAATTAACCACCTCTCTAGCAAGAGGTTCTTTTTGACACAATCTGAATATTTCCTCCAAACTTTCTCTTCTTAAATGTGTACCATTCATAAAAACATAATCAAATAAACAGACCATGGATCCCCGTTATCTCTTCACTTGAATTTGTCCAGATGGATCTCTGAAGAATGGGAGCATTGTACAAAAACATGCGGCAGTCTGGGCTTTCAGATCCGGATGGTTCGCTGTGTGCAGTACCTCCAGGACGGCACCAACCGCTCCATTCACAGCAAGTACTGCAGTGGTGAGAAGCCAGAGAGCCGGAGGCCCTGTAACAGAGTCTCGTGTCCTGCCCACTGGAGGATTGGAGCATGGTCAGAGGTTCTGTATCCACATCATCTGTTTGATACTTGACAGAAACTGTAACTCTTATCACATTTGGTGCAGCTGATATTATTTCTACAGGTTATAATATGGTTTTCTTTCATCTGGACGTCTGTCACTCAGCCAGAAATTCATTCGTCTGATTTTAATTTTTAATACTGTCTCCTTTTTAATGAATTGATATCAGCTCACCCTCTGCTACCTGAATATTTATGTAGTTTTAAGTCACTGAAAAAGTACAATAAAAATTCCATGTTTTATTCCTTAAGTTGAGAAGTTTTTCTGTAAAGATAAAAAAAAATAGGCATCAGATAATTATTGTGATCTCAGTGTCTTATCTGTGAACACAGCTGTATCCATTTTTTCCTCTGGACAAATGAGACCTTTGAAGTCATCAAAAATCCAGTAAATGAGACATGGAGCTAAATGTTGGTGAATACATAAGAATATGACAAATTCAGATTCATTTCTTAATGTCAGCAGAAAATTTATGTGAGCTGTACTCAAAGGTTTGATTGCAATGGGACCAAACCTAAAAGAGTAGAACTTTTTATAATCACGTATGTACTTTGTAATCATATTTGACGGTGATGCAGTTGATGAAGAAAGTTATGGTTTGGGTCATATCAGTATTTTACATTACTATTCCCTCCTCTCTCCACACATACAAATAATAAACCTGTTCAAACTGGTGGACAAAGGTCAGGGTTATTGTCATTTTATGAAGGCAAAATTTCTCAGGATTCAACAGATTTTAATTTGGTCTAGTTGGACTCACAGTAATATTTTGTGGTCAGTAGTAAATATGCAAAATCAAATGATGAATAGAGGATATTTGTGTTCCAAAGCTGATTTTCACTTTGACATCATGATGTTGTGTCACAACACTTTCCACCCTGCTACTCTGATGTTTACCTTGCCTTCAGGATTCATCTCATTCAGATCTGATTGTGCCTTTGCTGTTTGTGAGTGAGCTGCTGTTTATATTCTGTCACAGTGCTCTGTAACCTGTGGAGAGGGCACGGAGAGACGCCTTGTCGCTTGCCGGATTGGAGATCAGTGCAATGGAGAAAAACCTGAAAATGTGAGACCATGTAGGTCAGGACCGTGCCATGGTAAGAGTTCCAGTTACTAAGCACTAAAGGAAAATGAATACCCATTCTGGCCAAACACTCACATGCAGTTTCTTTTCAATTCTAGGGATCAGCATTTCAGGTAAGGGTGGTTAATATTTTAAAAATGTTGTCAGAGTTTTTTTTAACTTTATTGAATTATTCAAAGTTCTTTAGGTGTGGTTTAAAGTACCTATACCATCCACACGTGTGTGTGTGTGTGTGTGTGTGTGTGTGTGTGTGTGTGTGTGTGTGTGTGTGTGTGTGTGTGTGTGTGTGTGTGTGTGTGTGTGTGTGTGTGTGTGTGTGTGTGTGTGTGTACAGCTTAACATCACTCAATTCAATCTAATAATTCTGTTAAAACAGCAATGTTTTTCAGCTGTTGTACCACTACCTTAACAGGATAAGCAGTACAGAATTGAATGTCTACCATTGACCATCATGTTGCCCAACAAATCTGACTTTCAGTTATTTTTCCTTTTTCTAAACCATTAAGGTTTTGTTCAAGAAATAAATCCATAATTTTTCCATTTTTCCTGGAAGCAATTCTGCAGGGTACACCTTTTACAAATCAACCCAGTGGCAACCTTCTGGGCAGACACTAGTTTCCATTCATTTACATATGGCATTAAATCAATTGACAGACCCTGAAGTCATCTAAGGCTTCATTGAATGTCAAGTCTGCATTAACTGTTATTCAATTCCACATTCACTAGGAAAGTCTGTAACCACTTACACACCAACATTAAATAATATAAAAATCTTGTGATACACATGTAAGTGACATTTCTGAGTCAAATTAAGACTTTTTCTTATGCTAGCATGACAGATTTTGGTATATTATCACTATGAATCAGTGAGGAAATGTAACATGCCTGACTGCAACGTGTTTGTTTTCATTGATTGTGATCCCTCTCCATTCATTCCAAGGTTTTTATTTGAATAATTTTTTATTGTGTGGCGCAAACACACCACACAAACACACCATCTTTTGCCAGTTACATGGCAGATACTGTGGTCCCTTAATTAATCATCTTTTGTGCATCATGAAGCAAATCACCAGTTAATTAGATAATCTCCCAGTTATTAATTCAACATTTTAACTGAAAATCAAGATGTAAAAGAGTGAACATTATCTTCTTTGTGTAAAAGCAAGCATGAGTCAGACAAAGAGTCAAGGAGAGAAGGGGGGGGTGGGGGTCAGTACTCTATAAAGAATCAGCTTTCGTAAAGTCTCACTCTTTCCAACGCTAGCTCACTCACTGTGTGCTTTTTAACTTTCAGACGAACCATGTAATGGAGACAAATCCATCTTTTGCCAAATGGAGGTCCTAGCACGATACTGCTCTATTCCTGGCTACAACAAACTGTGCTGTGAGTCCTGCAGCAAGCGAAGTGGAACTCTGTCTCTATTTGCCGAGGCAGCTGAGACGGAAGAGCATGTCCGCTTCGGATCAGCCACCCAGCTGCTAGAAACATTAACAGCTTCTGCAGCAATCAACAGCACCCACAGGGTTAAACAAAGCTCAGGCAAAGGAGTCGGAACAAAAGCCAAGGCTGGCAAACATGTCACCACTCCTGCTCCTCTCAACAAAACCAAAAGCAAAGCCACCACCGCACCAAAGCGGGTCCCACGACACACAGGTGTCAACCCTGGGAAGCTGCCTGCTGTGGCAACATCAGATCCAAGTGACCGTCAAAAGTGGAACAGCTTGACAGAGAGTCGGTGGCCTGCAGCATATTCTGAAGTGGAGAGATGAAAGCGACAGCCTTCCTCTTCAGGACTCTTATTGTACAGTAGATAATCCAGCTTCATCCTGAGTCTTCTCACACCAAAACACCACAAAGAGGGAAACACAAAAACAAGTGCTGGTTCACTTTGATGTTGAGTATTTTCCCTTCGTTTTATCCCTGATATTGACACCCATAACTTGTTCTCATGACTAAAAAGGAATTAACAGGTTTTAGGCTTAAGTCCAAAGCAGTTTCTGGCCATGTGAAAGAGAACTTCATAGTAAATGATTTTGACTTTGAAAAGGAGCCAAAGAATACCTTAAATTACGATTAACATCTACTGTATTTTGTGACATTGCTCCAAACTTGTAACATCTTATAAATGCCAAACTTGTGATATTTTCACTCAGTTAATCTGAAAGCATTCCATTTCCCCTCTGATTGGTCTTCTCTCTTATCTCATGATGTAATGAATATAGCCCCTGTCCACAGTGTGTCTGCAAATCCACCAACAAAAACACTCTGTAAACAACAGGAAAGAAAAACGTGAGCAAAATGCAATCTGACATTCTTTCATGGATCTTGACTCGTATAAAGTTCAACTATTCCCATCCTTGAGTAGTTGGGGCATAAGCAATATCAATCAGCTGACTCCACTCAGGAGGTGGCCAGAATTAGACCAGTAACAACCATGGAAATGGTTTTAGATGTACGGATTGTTTTATATCCGAAAAAGGTGCTTTACAGTTTCTATGGAAACAAGTATTTATAAAGGCTCTTGTAAATACCGTAGAGTACATTAAAATATCAGTATTAACTTAATAAGCTGGTGATTCATTCAAAAACATATTCAATCAGTTAGAATAAGAAGACTATTCTGAATGTTTACCCTTTAAGCAGCAGTGTTAAATGGTCGTGCCACTGTCACACACTACATACAGAAGCATGTTACTCCAGGGAATATGTTAAAATATTAATCAAGAGTTTTAGAAATATGCTTATTTGCTGTCTTCTCAAGAGCTACAACATGATTACATTTTTTTATTTGTACAGTAAATTTCAGAAAGGAGACCGCTTATCATAAAGACTGAAAAAACTATGTCATCATATTTTATGTTTAAGCTGCAAACAGATGAAAATTGACAAATACAAATTAATTTTGTTCCCTTTGGACTCAGACGGGCTTATTGTGTCTCTATTTCTAGCTGCTGCCATGAAGGAATTTCACCAATTCATGTTTGACATGCAGACTTTTAAAGTGGGATTAAATGTTTTTCAAGAAGGTCAATAACAATTCAAGCCAACCTTTTTATATGGTCACAGCTAATGCACCAATGTTTGAAGCTTTTTGGTCAAAGAAGGGAACAAAGTAGATGACACATGACACAAGTGTTATATGGTATGTTCAAAATGTTCATTGTCTTCAGCAGCTTTGTTAAGTTTGAACCAAGCAGAAAATTATATATTTTCACCAATGTTCTGAAGTGTGTTCTTTTGTTTTACTTCAATTACACCAAGAAAGATTAACACTCATTTTGGAATGCAGTTTGATGTTGAATTTGTAGTATATGATTTTATGTTGACATAGAGTATAGTCTTCCATCATTTTGAAACACTTAAAGCTTCATTAAGCATTTTTTGACCACTAGGGTGCAGAAAGACAAGCAAATACCGTAGTTACAACAGTCAAATCTGACAATTCACTAATCAAGTTCTAGCGGATACTCTATATCCATAATCAGAGGCCAAACAAAAAGTCACTATGTCCTTGAATCCTGTTTATTGCCGCATTCCCTCATCTTTTAACTCTTACATACAAACATCTTTAGTACCTACTTCTTCCCTGTTGCATGGTTGCTGGAGCATAACCTGAAGCACATATTTTTGGAGGTGGGAGGAAGCCAGAGAACCCATGCAGACATGGGGAGAACATGCAAACTCTGCACAGAGCGGAACGTGAACCTGGAACTGCCTTACTGTGCAGCCACCCACTGCGCGACTGTGCCGCCTCTTTTAAGTCTTTTTAGGGATAACATCTTTCTCATTGTCTGCTAGATGCTCCACGACCTTGTAATTTAGCTCTGTTCTGTGCTGGTGGGGAGACACTACACTGTGTATGTTTAGTTCAGAGGTAAAGGAGGACACATTTACAGTGTAATGCTACATACTTGGGAGGTATTTGCTAATTCACTGTGTGTGAATTTTTTGTATCCCATGCGGTATTTGTATCCCAAATTAATGTCAATCATCTCGCTTAATGGAGCTTTAGGTCATGACGGACTTTCAAAATAATTATGAATAGGAATCTTTTGAACATTTTGTGTTTTCATCAACAAAGCTTCATTCTAAGCGCAAACATTTTAACTTTCAAACAACTACTTATATATTTTTGTGGATTTTGTGGCTTTCATGATGGAAGAATATTCAGGAAATAGGAAGCTATTTATTGAAAACACAAGTCTCTTCACAACCACCATGCATCTGACTGCAATAGCAAAGACACAGTTTTGTGTTTTCAGCAAAGAAAAAGTTCGCAACTATTCACACTCACTCCTGTGTGCCAATGTATAGTTCATGTATATAGCATTGCATACATTAATATTTATTGAAAGTTGAAAGGTCCTGCTTTGTTATTACAAATTGTGCTTTGCCAGCTGATCATCCGTTGAAAAATTACTACGTTCATTACAACCTGCAAATGTTATTTGTCACATTTTCAAATTTAAACTGGATTTCTACTTTTTTTAAGGATAGACTAGAAAGCACATTGTTTTTTTGCAAACAATTAGATGTAAATTTACATGCTCTATTTTGAGATGTTTTACGTATTTACAAAGCTGTCTTTTCACAGCTGTTTTGTAGAAGTTAACATGTTATGTCGCAGCGACATGTATTGACCAGACAAATGCTTTATTTTAACCAATAAAACATAAATAGTGTAGTACCAATAAAGTAGTAAAGTTTTTTTATTGTAGTTTTCAGTGTTGTCTAAACATTTAACTTCTTCATCTGTTCCTTTCGCCTCTGCTGCCTGTACAACGTTGCTGCTAAAGTTATACATAGCTTTGTAAGATAAATAGCGTAGATGTAGATGTTAACACTGACAATCCCTGAGCCTCAGACAGATATTGCTGCATAGGATTCTAATGTACTGTATCAACACCCCTGTGTTATCTCTTCATGAATTATTGTGATTGCAATTCAGTCACTCTGCTTTATTTGCCTTTTCTATATATTTGTGTAGTTTGAAGTGTACACTACTGATGCTGTTTGTTGTAATGGGGAGCACATAGAAATAAAATGTATGATTAACTACACTGAATTCTTGCCTTCATGATTTATTTGCCATAAATAATTCTTCTGTGACATTCAATATCACACTTGGTTTTTTATAGCCCAAATTACAAGTTAATCTCAGGCCTTACAAGGCCATGGCAAGACGAGCAAATCAAATGGCATGTTTTCTTTTACAAAATAATGTCATTTGATTTGTTTTCTAGCTCCTGTTCATAAGAATGTTAAATATAATCTTCACAATGATTTTATAGGCTTTCAAAATAGAAATTAAAATATATTCAAATGTTTGCATTTCGGTATATTTAATTTCTACATTAATTTCTATAAATAGATGTAAAAAGATTTATACAAGTTCTATTAAACTTATTAAATCAATGCACTGAGAGAAGAAAACTTTCAAGGTTATTTTTCACCACACTCAAAAGGTGTTAGAATGGTGTTAACAGGTGTTATTTATTTATAAATACAGTACGTGAGCAATCAAGTAACTGATTTCATTGACATTAGTCTTCTGGCTAAGTTTCTCTTCTTTAAATACTGTATACCAAATTGGTGTGAGTTGAAAATTCCAATTGTTTTTCCTCATTTCTAAAATCAGTGACTTCAATCTCTGTTCATTCTAACATAGTCATTGTTTTCAACAATGAGAGGTAGTGGAAGCATTTAGACAACAACTGAGAGAGGTCTCAGTGAGTTAGGGTTTTTTTTTTTCATCACTTATAACTTTAGAACTATGTAAAGCACCTCTCACTGTGTTGCCTTGTTTAGACTGCTGTTTTTTCAGGAGAGGCTGTATAATTGCCCATTTCAGGGCATGCAAGAACACACTGAACAGAAGACATTATATGCTGGTCATGTAACAGCAAAAAAATCCTGTTGGTAGGATATCAGGGCAGCAGGAGGAAGACATCAGTATCGTCCTCCAAGGTTTTATGACTGATGTAGAAATATTGTGCTAAACTACTGGCATTGATATTAAGTGGATACAGGAACAGTATTTATAATCTGCAGAATTGGTTTTGTTGTGTGCAAAGAAAGGGACAACTTTATTGCATGTGTCATGGGCTAGTAATTTAAAGGCTACTGGCATTAGAGGGTTTAAACCAAGTATGAATCAGGAGTGAATGAGCAATGGAACCATTGTGCTTTGAGTGTCCACAAAAAAGAACAATGATAATTTGTTTATTTTATCTGTGTTCAGGTCATTGATAACCCTTTAGAGAAAAGTCACCAACAGTCAGTTTAAGGCTCCTTCATTTTCTCTGCAGGCTCTCAATTTCTGATTTGTTCCCTACCCTTCTCTGTAAAGAAGGGATGTTATCCAGGTCGCCTGATGGAGCTCCAGTGTCACAACATACTGGAGCAATTCTACTTTGCACGGGTTCAAAGAGGGTGATCAAGAAGGCAAACCAGTCTCATCATAAAATGTGTTTGTCACTCCTCCTCCTGTTTCCTATTGAACTGCAGTTGTTTTAGACTTTTTTCTAAGAGGGTTTGAAGAGAGGACTCTTGTTTGTAGATGTGCTGTAAGAATGTCGTTTTGAAATTTGTGAGGCAATTAGCTAAGTTAGCAGGCACATGTAAAACTGTTCTTAGACGATGGTAATACGGTGTCATTACAGCATATTTCAATTAACTATGTCTACTTGTGACCAATGATCTTCTCTAGACATTCATGGTAGTCGTCCATTGAGTGGGCAGCATCTTGCTATCTTGGCAAAGCATTGTTGATCAAGTCACAAGACATGGAAGTCCACACAGCCACTGTCACTGTGAAACAGGGATATCATTGAAAAGAATAGCTTAATAAATCTTTAAGAATAGTGAAGAGCAAGCATAAAAGGCTCTGTACTTTATGAGAAACCCATATTTTTATTTAAATATGAAAGCACACTTTAATTTCTACACTCTGATTTTCCTACTTAATCATTTTATCATGCAGTCACTTACTACTTCTGTTTTTTCTTCCAGTGAAAGATCAATACCATTATCGTAGTAGTGCACCAAATATGGAAGTAAAGTCATGAAGCAATTAGATTGGCTGTGCTTATAGTTCCGCTGCATGAGGAAACAGATGTCAGCACTCTGTCAAAGTTCTTGTGACTGGGATGAAGGCTAATATCGGAAGGTGCAGAAAGTTGGATGTTAGATGTTATGAATAGGCCGCAAGGTAGCCTACCGCAAGCAAGGTGGTCCAGAGCAAGGTGGTCCAGAGTTCGCGTCCCACCCTGTGTGAAGTTTGCATGTTCTCCTCGTGTCTGCATGGGTTCTCTCCGGGTTCTCGGGCTTCTTCCCACCTCCAAAAACATGCACTGTAGGTTGACTGGCTGTTCCAAATTGACAATAGGTGTGAGTGTGTGCGTGAGTGTTTTTTTGCGTTTCTGTTTGGTGCCCGGAGTTTCCCTCGCCTCACGCCCTAAGCCAGCTGTGATAAACTCCAACTCCCCGCAACTCGTGACAGTGGACAAAAAGGGTAGAAGACGAATGAATGTTATGACTATACTGATAAGGGAACTGAAGAAATTGGGACATTAACTGAGATTCTGCGAGACTACACTGGAAACTGTGTTACATCACATCAGGCATCCTGTGAATCTATGTGGGAGCTGCTTATCAAACATCACCGGACATACATTATGGCAAAGGACTGAAAAAGGTCACTAAACATTGAGCTACGTTCACTCAAGATGAACTAATAAACGAATAGCAGACACATAAATTTATTGGGACTGAACGAACAGTTGAAACAAAAATGTGACACAAAATTCAGTGTATAAAGTGGTTGAAAACATATTGTGATGAGAAGCATTCAATTTTAATACTGGGGACGGAGACTACACAAGCCAAGATGGCTTTTACCCATCAGTACGTTTTTTTGATGTTGTTGATGTTGCAAATGAGATGAATGTGGTGAAGTCCGTTTTTCAAAAAAAACAAAAAACAAGTAAAGTTCAAAATTACATCTGTCAGCACCTTTAAATGCACAAGCTTTAATACTGCACTTTAAACCCCCAAGCTGTACTTGCAAGAAAGAACAAAGCTCAGCACATCCTTACCAAATATGAAAATCAAAAGAAGTATACACGAGGCCCTTTTCAATAGTCACATGAAAGTCCCAAATGTCTAGATTTTTGAGTTATATACCGTCCTTCTATGTTCATCTGTCACAAACGACATCGATGTCGTGGGTAAATTTACCCCCATGTTTTCTCGGTCATTTTGCCCTCAGCTTGGACTTCAGGAGATAATTCTGCGCAAAAAGCTCTGTGCTTTGTTTCACAGTGGCGCTTCATGTTATTAATGAATTAATTAATTAGTGCTACTTGTTCAGACTATATGAGGTAAAATGGTTTTGAACTGCCTGACGGAGGAATTAATATAAATTTCTCCGTCGACTCATTGTTAACCAGCGATTTTCCTCATTAACCTCCCTTCGTTTGGAGCTATGCTGTCCTCACTGTCTCCCTTACTCTGTGCTCCTGTAGCGGTAAACTCACAGTGGCAGCGAGCTGTCTCACTTCCAGGTGCACTGACAGATCAGGTAAACAAACGATCTGATTGGCTGAACTGAGTCAAGCCATTACCGTGTTAACTGGAGTAGCAGCGCCCTCCGTCTGTATCCGCAACCGTCAGTAAAAATGCGCCAAGAAAATGTACTCTCGTGAATTTATCAGAGTGGTCACGGGTCCGGACAGAACTATGCGTTAGCATTTTTAGCGCGATACCTTCCCAGAAGGTATTCTAAAGAACGACAGGTCCTTGTCTTCGAGTCTTTTTGCTGTTCTGTAGGCGCAACCATTCACCGCGCAGGTAACCATGATACTTTTGGTGTTAATCGCGTCTAGAATTGCATTGTTTCTTTCTTATGGCTGCTAAGCTACGTTTGGCCCCAGTGACGTATGACGCCCACATGACCACTGAATGCGGAAGCTGCTGTGGTGCAGATTTTAAACTTTTTTGATCAAACAGATGATGCTACACACATAAAATTAATTTTTTATTCTATTTTTCATAATGATGAATAACATGTATGTCACTTAAAATTAACTTTACTGTCCCTTTAAGGACTTTTAAATTGGCAACTAAAGTAATTAGTTTATATACTATAGACTATAATTATAGATATGCCCCTACCCTACAGTAAACAGTACCACAGCACTACACCTCTGCTTTATGACAGTCATATCACTCTAGTTAAGGCTTATGCCTCCTACTTAGACACTACATGAAATAAGACAAGAATAACTTCCGCCATGTCATTTATTGTTGAACATCAGATCTTCATTGTTCTTCTCCCATAGCTCAGTATTGCTATAAAGCGCTGGCAGCACAAGGACACACTGCACTGAAAATGACTGCAGCCAATGAGTTAATGTCTAAATCATACATTTTTAAGATTGACATACTGCAGTGTTTACCTGTTATGATTAAATTGTGACTGGGAGACCTCCCTTTTCTTAACTGTTGCTGATAGCCGCTACTTCTCCTTACTCTCATCCTGCGTCCAGTGAATGACAGGAAGTGAAACATGAGGTCAAATCTTTTTTTCAAGAACGAAAAAAAACCCGGTATTAACCGGTTCACAATTATTTTCTGTTCCGATTCTGTTCCGGAACATTAAAAAATATAAAGTTTTTGGTTTCGTTTTCGTTCCTGCCAAAATACCAAAAGTTTCCGGTTCTCATTTTCGTTCCATGAACCGGTTCAAAGCCCTGACCAAAAGTCTTGTGGTTTTTCCATGTTTGAAGCAGGCTCCGGCGCGGTGGTTCCCATGGGAACGCCCACCGAGTCAAGGGAATGTATCGGAGCACCGAAACAAAGACGACATCACTAGATGCGAGCACACTCGCGTGCGCACAACGACGCTCAGACACACATACAAACACACACGCAGACACATACACACACTGACTTCACACACTGCTGTACAAGGTGCAGCCCTCTCCTGGATGTCCTTCGCTGTGGCTCAAAATATAGCCGTGCGTGTTTCTGCATCCCACAGGCTGCCTGTTGATTTGTCCTTTGACTGATAGACCCCAGCCAGGATGAGGAGCTCCAAACATGCATCTAAGTGTGTTATGTCCAGTTCCTTTCACTTCCTCTCCAAAACACATCTCCCCTCCAGATGAATCCTTTCTAGCATGATAGTGAATTAGGCATGACCAGCTCAAAAGCTGATTTGACGTCTCTCACATGAGTTACTGCCACCCTACTGGGCCCTAGCACTGTATGTATTATGTTTTCTGCAGACAGCTTTTCCTTACACATATTTGGGGATGAAAACCACTGTATTTCACAATTTTTTGACATATATGTCTGGTTGGAAGAATAGGAATATCAATTCCGTCATCTGGTTCAAAATCAGAATCATCATCAGAATTTAGCTCTAGATAGTTTTCATCTTCAGACACATCCTCCTATATTTCACCGTCATGATCAAAGATGAGTTCTACAGCCTCCTGGACTGTCACCTTTTTGATTCTGCTGCTCATTCTGTAATAACGGTCTGTCTGTAATGTTGGTAGGACTCCCATGCAGAGAATCTTTGATTTGTTTTGCCCCTCGACTGTTCAGTGTTCCAAAGAAAGAAATACAGTGAGCCATCTCGCATTCCCGCATCAAAGCTTGCGACTTCACCTCATTGTGGATTTTTGGTAGGCAGTCACCTGATACCGTACGAACATTCTATTGGCTGACAGCATCCGGAAGTGCGCTTGGTTCCGTGAGTCTCGGACTTACATGAGACACAAAAGTGCTTTAAACAGTCAATTACAGTGTGGGAAAAGGTAATAAAGAGAGAAGGTGGTTTAATATCAATGTGGGGAGGGTCATAAATGTTTAAATTACCATAAATAATAAGATAAATACTTTGTCGCAAAATTTATTAATCGCGTGTGGTTCCTGGAATGCATTAACTGCAAAGAACAAGGGCGCATTTTAGTCCTGATTGCTGGGTCAAATTGACCAGTACAGTGATGTTGTTTTGTAAACATGCAGGGGGTAGTTGCAAATATGTGAGATGAACCATCTTCATAATATATGTTGATTACAATAATTGAGCCAAGCAGAAATTTCCTACTGAAAAAATAATTGTAACTATTTTTCCTAGATCTTCAAACTTTAAAACAACATAGCAGGAGGGTTAACCTGACAAATTTCATTAGGTGGGCATGTCTGTGTAGGTACTCAGTCATCCGGGTTAATTAAAAGAAGAGAAGAGCAAAACAGAATCAATTGGACTCACTCGAGGTTAGTTGAAGATGTTTTATCCCTTATTCAAGAGGCTCCTTCAGTTTTGACTGGTAGCGTCCAGATATTTATAGTCCTTTTGGAGCTAAAAACAAAGGGCCAAAACCATTGTTTTGGTGGTTTGTTTGTTTGTTTCTTCAACAGGAGTATAGGTGGGCAGTATTCTCCCTATGCCTGCGTGACATTTTTGACTGCTTAGTATTCCTGTCACAAATTCAAAATTGTGAACTGAAGTTTAGTTTATTATTATTATTATTATTATTATTATTATTATTATTATTATTATTAAGTTTGTTTTTTTTTCGGACATGTTAATATAACTGACTTCACACCTTCATCACATTTACAACATCAACAACATTCGAAAACAAAAAAGGGCTGATGGATAGAAGCCAATAGGCTTGTGAAATTCCCATCCCCCAGAATCAACAAACATCTCTCTCATTACAATATGTTGTCAAAAAACTCAGACATTAAATGTTTTCAACTAGTTCATCCATTGAATTTTGACAGACGTTCATACGCTTATCCACTTCCAGATATTAGCCTTTGTCCCAGACACAACCTAGAGCATAACCATGTTTACATTCTTCCTAGAAACAGCAAGGTTTGTTAACATCATAGATAGTCAAACAAGAAGCTGACCTTGCCAGTGTTCTCCACAAGAATATAATGATCATATTCACCTCTTTCAGAAGACAGACAGTGTTTATACAAGAAGTAACCAGTTTGTTACAGACACTGTAACAGTCTCACACGCTATTATATTGTCAAAAGATATGAACATGCTCTTTAAGGTCTCAAACCTAATGTTATCCTTCCAAGCAGAAATCCATGTTTTTTTGTTCATTAATCCATGTCTCTGACATTGATGGTGTTGAATCGTTTTTTCAACTGTTCCATGTAATACTTGACGTGTCCAAAATTGGTGTAGAGCTCCCACTATTGAAGGGATTCTATTGTACGATCTTTGGTGTAGTAACAACTCTTGTCCTTTTTTATTGCTCATATTTCACCAACTGCTCTGCACTCCTGATCACCATTGTTTTCATCTGGTCCCCTTTGTTTTGATGCAGTTGATCGTCCAGGTGTTGTCCATTAGTCCACTCGTCTTTAGTTGTCGAGCTTTTTTAGCGATATCAACATTCTTCTTAGTGAGATTCTCATTAATGTAGACATTTTTTCCTTTCAGTTTGAAGTCTTGTTTCAGAAGAGCAATTCTGTGTTTACGATTCTGGAATTTTATCAGCACTGCAGGTGGTCTCCTGCCTCTAGATGGTAGTTGATAGCATGCCCCAATATGGTCCAGATCTATAGTTATCTCCAGTCCCTCAGTTGAGAACTCACTTGTTGCTCCACAGATTTGATGTCAGCTCTGTGCTGTGTTCCATCTCCCCTGGCCACAGCATGTGCGTAATTCCTTGGCTTAATTTTGATTCCAGTGATAATCACATTATTCATACGAATGCTTTGTTCCAAATCATCCATTCTTTGTTGTACCTGTTCTAAGACAACAATTCTTCTGTCTTTTTCATCTATGTCTCTCTGCATTTTCTTCATTTCTTCATTTATTCCATGGCATCTAGCACCTGTTTTAGCTTTTCTTTCAACTTTTTATCAAAGTCAGTCCTTTGTATTCATTATCTGTGCAGTCATGTTTATGTAGAACCTGTTAATTGTAGGACCTTTCCCAATTTTCCAATGTGCTAAAATGACGCCTAAATTAAAACAGCAGATGCTACCCCTAGAAAATCGTCAGTCGCATACGCAAAATATAACAAAAATGCTTCTATTTGATCTTAAGTAGTATACATTTTCATCAGTATTATAATTAATAAACAATTAAATTACACCAATTTATCTGAATTGAAACAATACCCTGTACGCTGCACTCGCTGTCACACTCGGTTGGTGCTTTTTCTGCACTGCATTCCAGTCGATGACAGTTTTCAACAACTGATGCTGAGCTCAATGGACTTCAGAGAGTCATGTACCTTAGGTACTTATACATAGGTAAACTATTTCACTGTCCCCTACTATATTTATATTGCTTAATGCGTGATGATTGTCATCATGCTGTGGTGCAGTGAATTTTTAAACTGTTCGACCCATGCGTAGATCAAGATATGTATGATGGTGCATCCCTGGTAATAACATGGATGCTAGTGAGTGTATCAGGTTTTTCTGTCTCTATACTATACATACTTAACAGTCATTTGTTTCCATCTTGAATTTACTGCCATGTTGTCATGTGAATCATCAGATGCACACCCCCACACACACATACAAGCCTTTCTACTTCAAATTATATGAAATGTGTGGGATTGTGTCATTACTCATACCTGCTTTAAATGTGACAAATGTCAGAACTGATAGTGTGTGGTTGCAGACACAATTGGATAAAACTTAAAAAACACTGTTGTTTTCATGCTCAATGGATGGATGGATGGATGGATGGATGGATGGATAGAAGATGGATGGATGTTGTTTTCATTTAACAATGTCTTTGTCCTACCAAAACGAGGGGTTTGAATCTTATGAGTGGAAATTTGAAATTAATTTTTAAGAGAAGAAGCCAGCGCAGGACAGCTGAAACCAGAATAATGTCCTTGTGTTTTTCATCATAGCTGAGTTACAATAAATGTAATAATGATGTGTATTCCTAAATGACCCCTTAGAGCAAAGACAATAAATCTTTCACACAAGAAAATAATTTTGCTTATTATATTTTCAAGAGACATAATATTTATTATTTATAATTGAATAGACAGGAAACAGTGTAGAAATGAGTCAATACTTCGTCAGTGAGTCAATACTTGAGAAAGACTTGAGAAGTCTTTATTTATAATCATAAATATTTCAGGATCAATCCTATGGTACATCAGAGGGACAGCACATGTTAGAGGTTTTGGAGATCAAGTCAGAGAGGCCAGACTGAGATGGTTTGGACATGTCCAGAGGAGAGATAGTGAATATATTGGTAGAAGGATGCTGGGTTTTGAACTGCCAGGCAGGAGGCCTAGAGGAAGACCAAAGAGGAGGTTTATGGATGTAGTGAAAGAGGATATGAAGGTAGTTGGTGTGAGAGAAGAGGATGCAAAGGACAGGGTTAGTTGGAGGCAATTGATTCGCTGTGGTGACCCCTGAAGGGAAAAGCCGAAAGGAAAAGAAGAAGAATCCTATGGCAACATCAGATTTAGTACTTCAAAGTCACATTGGCCTTTGCTGCCCTGGTCTCTCCTCTGACTGAAGAGTATTGATCAGTGATAACAGTTAGTAATAATAATTAACATTTAAATACTTGAACACAGTATTTTTCAGGGCTATTAAGGAGGCCATGTTAACAACCAGTTCCATCAGTTACCAAAAGAGACTCTAAATGTCAGGCTCTTTTGTTGAAAACAACATAATAAGATGCCACAGTCACAGAGTTCAGCCTTCTCAACAGGAAAATGCCTCCCTACACAAAGAAAGTATTACTCCTGTTTGCTGTGAAGGCAGCTGACTGGTATGCACAGACTTCTGACGTCAACCACACAAATTATCTCATTTAAGTTTGTTCTCCAAACCAGCATGAGAATAAGAAGGTTATTTCAGCCATTCATTATTCCAGATCATGCTTAAGTTACGGGGTAATACAAGCACGTAGACAGAAATCAGACCAACACCCACTGAGAAAATGTTTGACTGTGCAGATAATATGGACACAAGTCTTTCCTTGCTCTTAAAAGGACAGGGTAACTCATGTCAATGGCCCCATTACCCTGTACACCTACAGCACCTCATCACACAGCATGGCTGAAAGCCTCTCCAGATCAGGTGAAACACATGCAGGCACAGTGAGCAAATTCCATATGACCATGGTTGAGCCTCCTTTTTGTCACCTTGAGAAGTATGATTCCCACCCCTCCCCCCACTCCCCTCCTCCATCCCCCACCCCACCTAAATCGGTGAGGGTCTATCACTGGCTTAATATTCTTTTTCAGTCTTCAAGAAATTGCTTTTAGTGTAAGCCTATTAAAGGTATACAAGCAACATGAGCATCATTTCTAGATCTGGATTTGTCCGGTTTTCTATGTTAAGCTTTTAATAGGAAGAAAGATTAATTCCAGCATACATTGAATGCATATTGTGTTTGGATTCAATTCAAGGGTATTAGCCACACAGACAATTTCGAAAAGCCATGGGCAGTAGAGTAAAAATGTCTTGTCCAAAAACTTGAAAAAAACATTACAAGCCATCGTTGTTAGTCTGCTCGATCGTCACCCTTTTGGGTGAAGTTGAGGATACATGACAGACATTTCAAAAAGATCTCAGATATCCCAGGAGAGGCGAGGTTCCACTAACGGCAGACTCTGAGCTCTCTTGAGAAATGGGATGAGACAAAAGCATCGCAAACACAGGAGCAGAGAGAATGAAGGAAGACACCATCCTGATGAAATCGTTACATGTTCCTGCCACAGTTGCTCTGCTCAGAAGCACTGGCGGGACTCTGAGGGGACAAGTGGGTGGATTAATATGAATGACCTGAGAACAGTCTGTCCACTCTGATAATTGTAGTATAGAACAGCTCGCACTATACAGTATACAGTACGGTAGCTGTTTTTACGCCTTCTATTATTCCCAGAGGTATATTAATGAGGTCATAGCAAAGATTCATAGGACTGACTTTAATTGTGTTGCTTTTCCTGCTGTGCTCATAGTGCTGTCTGACACTGATCCATCAACTTACTGAGCATGAGTGATGACAGTTTGCTTTTCCTCTCTGTCGACATAGAGTGAACTTTCAGCTGTTCTTTGGTAATACACTACTGCAGAAACAGGATGTAAGACACCAGCTGAAAAAGTGTTTTCTGATAAGTGACATTCTGAAATCTTGATCTTTAGTTTAATGTTTTGTTTTAATGTTTTTCAATTTTATGTCAGGAAAAAACATGATTAAAAAAGCCAGTGCTGGAAATGAACTTGTCAGACATAAGGCCTGTGATTTCTTCTATGTTCCCCATTAATCATTTTGTGACCCTATCAGCTCTCAGATTTATCTTGTGGTCAAAAGGAATGCCTTTTTTCCTGTAGAGGTCTTTTGATTATCATACTGCCAATTTCTTTTGATTTTTTCAGCAAGCTTAAACAGTAAAATGCTGAATCCATATTTTTGCATCACCATTAACAACATTTTTTTACTATTTAACAAAAAAAAAATTTCATGGTTAGATTGCCACTTACTACATATCTTACAAATACCTCTGTCTGTTTGCTTGAATTAGATATTTATTTTAAGATTGTTACATGTAACGCATGTGATGTACGTTTCTATTGTCATATTGCTTTTTCTAGTTTTCTTCTTTTTATGCTAGAATTTTTTTTTTCAGGCCCACAGCCCTTTCTAGCCTCATATAGAAATAAAGTGCTCAAGGATACTAAGCTAAAAGCAAGAGAACTAAAATGCAGGCGAAGGTATAAACGTTTACAATATGTAAGTAAGTGACCAGGTAATTGGTGAAGGTTGTTCCAGTGGATTTGGAAAGGCCGGTTGCAGTGAGTCGTGAGGGGAGTTTGACAGCTGGACAAGTCTTAGTGTTTAGAGAGCGTAGTCTGGATGAGCAGTGAGACAGGCTGCCCAGAAGCAACAAGGGATTATACTGGCAAGCTGAGAACACTCAGCTCTGAGGCAGAGGGAGACACAGGTAAGCACAGAGATGAGCACACATTAAGAAATATTTCCAGAAATGAGACCTGACGACTGGCGCTTGTCCCAGCTAACAATATGTGAGAGTTAATCACAGGGTCAACAAAACGGGCCATTTAGTCCCCAATTTACCTGTACTGCAATTTTTGGGAACTGTTGGAATAAACCATAGCATCTGGAAGGAATCCACACTAATATGAAAATATTGAACATTTTTGATTTGCCAACTCCTCTGACTGTTAAATTGTTTATAGCTTGAAATCAGTGACAATTAATATACAAAAGGAAAAAAAGTGGAAATTGCTAAATTAATTTTGTTGTTAAAATAATTACAAAAAAAGCTAAGTAAATTAAAATAAGGTTTACAAGTTAAATATCCTGTGTTGTACTATGTGATATAATTGTGAAGTGCAGCCATTGCGGAAACATCAAAGATAATCTGTCTGCAAGCCATTCATGAACAGCTGAGTTTAGCAGGCTGGCCTCAACAGCTCAACTGCTTGCAAGCAAAAAAAAAAAATTGGAGCCTCAACATATACTATTAAAACATAATAACTTTCCACATACATGTTGAGACTCATGTTGAGTGTAAAATATAGAATTGCAGCAGAGGCTCCCATACATGATGTAATTGGGAGTGATAAGCATTCACTCTAAAACTCACACGCTCATGGAACTCCAACTTTTAAAACAAATTGAAAATCAGTATCTTGACTAATGACACAAAGCTTGCAGAGTTGGAGATGAGAAAGATAACACAATAACTCATTTAGATAATTAGAACCTGTGTAAGACGATAGGACTGAAAACTTTTACAGATGACGATTGTTGGTGTGATGCTGTGAGCTCATTTACACAAGTTAATATTTCTCCATCTAAAGGAAGTGCCTTGGAGAAAGCTTAGTGTTGAATCATTTGTAAGTTAACAACAAGAAGATGGACCAGAGATACTGACACATGTAATCAATAAAACAGAAGAAACCTAATTATCTACAAGGACTGAATAAACGCTGTGCAACTGAGAAAACAAGATGAAGCCCCAGAGAGCCTAACAAACCAGAACTGGTTCCTTTCATGTTCCCGTGAAAACGTGGTCTTGTGTGATAATTTATTCTGTATCTGTGGTTCCACTTTCACTCACTTCTACAAACACACGTGTGCATCCTACAAATTAATGTTCAGCAATCTGGGTATAAAATATTTTGTTGAAATTCTATCCAGGCTATTTAAACCATGCTTCAGTAATGAAGCCCTTACCCCAATGTTTTTCCCATGTAACTCCAAAAGCAAATTCAATCATGAGGAAATGCAATGCTGACTGGACTGGAATATTTAATTATCTAAGTTTTCCTTTCAAGTATAAAAAATAAAACTTAGGAAATTAGGTTGTTCTCTCCTTTCTAATTATTACATATTTCACAAATGGAGATGTTTGAAAACTAATTTCCTTTTCACTGTGATCTCCGTGGTGGATTCGTTAACAGTGAAGCATGAAGTCCTGGATTTGGCTTCTGAAAAGACAAAGCAGTCACATTCAGTCAGTAGCACAGTGACATAGTGGGTATCACTGTTACCTCACGGTAAGAAGGTTCCATGTTTGTTTCTTTCTGTACAGACCTTGTATGTTCTTCCTGTGTCTACATGGATTCTCTCCAGGTTCTGCGAGTTCCTACCACCTCCAGAAACATGCAGCTGAGATGATTTAGTCACTGTAAATTCTCCACAGGTGTGAATGTAAGCGAGAGCGGTTGTTTGTCTTTCTTTTTTTGTCCATGATGAACTGGTGTTTTGCACTTTTCTTGTACCCTGCCTCTCGTCCTTGGCCAGCTGAGTTAGGCTCCAGCAGAACCATGACCCACAAGCCAGAAAAGAAATTAGATAGATGACAGAAATTGTCTCATATACAAGAAAATGGGTGGATGGATGGATGGAAGGAGAGTACTAATGATAGGCCGCAGAGAAAAGTGAAATATGTTCCCCGTGTGTGAACACTGATAAGTGTTATGAGGCAGATATATGTTTTTTGTTTGTTTGTTTGTTTGTTTGTTAGACAGTGACATTAAGGTTTGGCTGAGCTCCAACTTCAAACTGCTTTTAATTCATTTTTTAGTAACCAAAATTTTTAAGATTGTATTAGCTCATGTTATCTACCTCCTTACTGTCATCGTTAAATTGATTAATTCAAGGTCTTTATTTTTTTTTCTCCATTACCTTTATTTCACTTGCTCTATTATTTATTATTTAGGCATTTAATTTTCCTAACCTCATTTTTATATTCATTGTCATTTAATTAAGTTAGTGCAGACAAACCAAATTGTACCCCTGAGTGCAAAGTGTTGAAACAGACAACCTGCCAAGTGCAGAGCAGTGCTGCATCACTAGACACAGACGCACCTGAGGGGCAAGTGGCACAGTGTTGAGCAACTATTTTTATGGTATGGTGAGAAATTGTATTGATTTTTTTGCAAGTCTAAACTGTGATAGGAAGTTATGGTGAGTCTAGGAGGCTCTTTTCACCTAACTCTTTCTCTATAGATAATACAGAATGACCCTGGGATGGTCTGATTATCTGTTGGATGGTTTCTGTTGTTTGATATGAACACTGTGACAGTTGAGACTTAGATTTTATTTTCCAGACCATGATTGTGTGAAGTACAGGTCATTCATTTAGTGTTAAACATATGAGAATATGCAGAACAAAATGTTTAACTGATCTGACTCGATTATACTAGCTTAACAGTGAATAAACCTTTAAGTACAGTCATTATGTCTATAAAATGATTACAAGGTTGCATAAGCACCTATTTGAACAAACATCACAATGATTCAACTAGGTTTATAATACGATTGATTATGTCTTAACAACTTAATTATATGACTGAATAAATAAAGTATCTTCACAAAAGCTAAATTATGAATAATTCCAAATTACAGCTAAGTGATTTACAAAGCTTCATATCATTTGTAGGAATACACAAAGTTAAGGATAGGAGTCTCAGTCTTCTGGTCAAACCTTCAGTTCTCCTTTCAATAAAACTGAAGAGGAATCTCAAATAGTGCTTGTGAATCTTTCTTTTCTGTGTCATTTGTTGTCAAAAAATGATCTAGACAAAAAACATTTTCATTGCACAAGGTGGTCACTACTCTGTCACCACCCTTTAGCATCATTCTTTTTTTGTGATATTCAGATGAGTATGTCAGTGCACACTTAAATTGTGCTTAAAATGCTGATACAAGTTCAACTCCTGACATGAATAACCCCTAACTGAACTGAGCATGCGCGAGTTATCGTCTGCTCCTTTGTATGTCTTTTGTTTTTATCGTTTTTCTTTGTCTTATCTAAGTCTTTACCTTTGTTTACGTAACCACAATGGATAGCACTGTTTTCATGTTCTCCAGAGAGCAAATGCTGTCCATGAAAGTCAGAGGAGAACCCCGGATACGCGATCTCATCCCCACTGAGATCCAGCGGTGTTACAGAGGGAGCTGGGGAGGTAAACAAAGGCAGGCTAGGCTAGGGGCTAGAGCTAACAGCCGCCGGCAGGCCAGACCCTCGGTTCCCTCCGTCATCATGGGGAAAGTGAACTAGCTGCCCAACAAGGTGGAAAAACTGATGGCGCTGTGCAGGCCTGAGCAGCGCTACAGGGAGACCAGCTTGTTGGTGTTCTCCGAGACGTGGCTGACAGACTTCGTTCCCGATGCTAACATCGGACTGACCGGCTTTTCCTCCGTACGAGCGGACCGAGACATGAACACCGCTGGCAAGAAGAAGGGAGGTGGTCTGATCATCTACACCAACAACAGGTGGTGTCACCCAGGACATGTGACCGTGAAAACCACGCTGTGCAACCAGGATCTGGAGATAACAGCTGTTAGCATCAGGCCCTACTACCTGGTGTGTGAATTTTCATACGTCATTGTCCTCGCCATCTACATCCCCCCACATGCGGACCCAGAGATGGCACATGAAACCATCTGTACGACCACCTCTGATCTTCGGACCCGGCACCCGGAGGCGCTTGTCATCATCACCTTGGACTCATCCCTTCCCACAATGGTCCAGTGTGTGAACTGCCCCACACGGAAGAATAGAATCATTTATCTGTTTTACACGAATGCCAAGGAGGCATACACCGCTATCCCCCTGTACCCACTAGGCAGATCAGATCACAACCTAGTGTGCCTTCAGCCCATCTACATCCCGCTGGTGAAACAGCTGCCAGCATCAATACGGCAGGTCAGGCGGTGGTCCCTGGAAGCAGAGGAGGTGCTGAGGGACTGCTCCCAGACCACCAACTGGGATGTCACCGTGGGCTCACATGGGGAGGACGTCGACGGGGCGGCCCAGTGTTTAACGGATTATATGAACTTCTGTGTGGACACCGTGGTCCCTGTCAGGACAGTCAAGTGTTACCCAAAAAACAAACCCTGGGTAACCAAGGAGGTGAAGGCTGTCCTGAACAGGAAGAAGTGGGCATTCAGGAGTGGGAATGAGGATGAGATGAGAGAGGCCCAGCAGGCAGTGAGACTCTGCCTGAGGGAGGCCAAGGACAACTATAGAAGGAAGCTGGAGAACCAGCTTGGGCGCAGCCAGGTGCGGGAGGCATCAGGGCCATCACCGGCTATGGAGAGGGCCGCGGTACAGTGGAGGGGAACGTGGAGCGAGCTGACGAACTTAACAGCTTTTTCAATTGGTTCAGCTCCCACACCACTCCATGCGCCTGTCCCCAGAGTTCCCCCGGTCCAGCTGATCTGACTCCACGTGCCTCCTTCTCCCCCTCTTCGTCCAGCTCATCTGCCTCCCTCTCCCCCTCTCCGTCCACCTCTCCCTCTCCGTCCACCTCACCCATCTACCTCAGTCCAAACCCAGACGTTTCCCCCACCTCAACTGCCAGACCCCCCGGACAAAGAGATCAATGTGCCACGCCCCCACACACGGCCATCACTGTGGAACAGGTGACATCTGCGTTGAGGAGGCTTTGCCCAAGGAAGGCGGCTGGACCAGACCAGGTCCCCCCAAGACTCCTTAAGGCCTGTGCTGCCGAACTGGGTGAACCCCTACACCAGGTCTTCAACCTCAGTCTCCGGCTGGGGAGGGTCCCGTCCTTATGGAAGACATCCTGCATCGTCCCTGTACCCACACATGATGAAGACCCTAGAGCGTCTGGTGCTGGAGCTCATGCATCCCCAGGTGCAGAGTGCGATGGTCCCTCTCCAGTTCGCCTACCGGCCACGAGTTGGGGCTGACGACGCTGTCCTGTACCTCTTCCACCGGGCCCTCTCCTACTTGGATGTCGGGAGCTGTGCAGTGTCGGGAGCTGTGCAGCCGGGGCCCCGCAGGGAACCGTGCTCTTTTTTGACTTCTCGAGCACCTTCAACACCATCCAGCCCTGGCTCCTGCAGGAGAAACTGTCATCCGTGGGTATGGATCCCTATCTCGTGTGCTGGATCACGGACTATCTAACAGACAGACCCAAGTACGTCCGTATGGGGAACTGTCTGTCATCAGTGGTGACCAGCAGCACAGGGCCCCGCAGGGAACGGTACTCTCCCCCCTTCTCTTCACCTTCTACACGACGGACTACCAACACAACTCGTGCCACATGCAGAAGTTCTCTGATGACACTGCAATTGTGGCATGTATCAGGGAGGGTGATGAGAGGGAGTACAGGAGAGTGGTGAGGGACTTTGTGGGGTGGTGTGAGTGAAATGAGCTTCAGCTAAACATCTCCAAAACCAAGGAGATGGTGCTGGATTTCCGGCGGGCAGCACCCTCCCCACAGCCAGTAGTCATCGGGGGTAAGGAGGTGGAGGTAGTGGGGACTTATAAGTATCTAGGGCTGCAGCTGGACAGTAGAGTGGACTGGTCGCACAACCTGGACTGTGTATATAAGAAGGGTCAGAGTAGGATGTACTTCCTGAGGAGGCTGGCCTCCTTCAACATCAGCTCTGATCTGCTCAGACTGTTTTACCAGTCCATTCTGTCCAGTGTGCTGTCCTACGCCATTGTGCGTTGGGGTGGTGGTGCCAGGAAACGGGACACTGAGCGCCTTGACAGGCTCATCCGGAGGGCTGGTTCTGTGATCGGTCAGGATCTGGACTCTGTACAGACTGTCCTAGAGAGGAGGACTATGTCCAGGTTTAGATCGATCCTGGGTAGCACCACCCACCCCTTGCACACCACCTTCGCCCAGCAGAAGAGCTCCTTCAGTGGCAGACTGCTGTCACCAAGCTCCTCCACTGAGAGATTCAGGACCTCCTTTGTGCCTCGTGCCATCAGAGGGCACAGCCACTCTCTCAGAAGGAGGGGGGCCGAAGCCGCAGGGTTATTAAGGTCGGCTGAGAAGGGATAGACGAGGGGGGCCTGGGACGCACTGTGGATGCACTGTGGGATACTTTGTGGGGGTCCTTAGTGTCAGTTTACAGCTCAGTTCATCCACGTGTTTCTGATCATACATCGTCTACACCCAATGCTTCTTTCTTATTCCATGTCCCTATGCTTTCTTTTTATTTTAAGTTCTTCTGTTTTTCTGTTGTTATAATTATGTCAGTATGTAAATTATGTAACTTATACAACGTCTTTTGGCTGTGCCATTTTTTTCTGTCACTGTTATGTGTATTTATTGTATCTCTTGTGAGCAGATGTCACCTGAATTTCCCTTGGGATCATTAAAGTATACTGTATATCTATCTATCTGTCTGTCTGTCTGTCTTGGATAAAGTGTCTCCGTAGAGATCACTTGTCAACCAGATGTTCTAGAAAGGTTTGGGTAGGCAGGAGTAGTGTTTGTACATACACATTATTCTCAAGCAACCTGAGAGGCTGAGCAGAGGACAAACTGATCCACAGCAAACAGTTGTGTCAAAGAGATTTTTGCCATTACAGTTGAATTTAGTCATTTTTAAGGTGCGTGGGTTGCTCAGCTTAAACATCTTTGATCCATAGATCGAAGCTAGTGCTTTGATCTATGGTCAAAGCTAGTGGGAATGTGAGATGATAGTTCTCATGGCTGTAGAGCTGAAGGGGGAGCTGAAAGTTTCCTGAACAGAAAAGATCCCTCACTGTTAATTTATATAATCGCTTGACCTATGAAAGTAGGTATGGGTAAAATACTAAATTCAGGGTTGTCGCGGGATGTTGCAGTCTCTGACTGCCTTGTTATGATTTGCTCTGTTCCACCACTTTTTTCATCCTGCTGTTGTTTGTGCCCTCCAGCTCGTCAACACTACCCAGTCAGCCCAGACTCACCAACCCCATCAATCATCCACTTCAGTCACCATGACTAGAACACGAGGACACACAAAAGTGCTCTGCTGCTCATGTAGGGACTGAACATTGTCTTTCTCAAGCTCCCTCAAGATTGTAACAATAATTTACATAATAATTAACAATAATTTACATATAATGCGATATAAAACACATTATTACTGATTCAGCCATTAGTATCTCCTGATAAAAATCATGTTGAGCTTAAAGCTTAAACAGTTTCTCCAGACCAGAGCAATACAAGTACAATATAAACTAGGTTGTCCAAAATTGTGGCTTAAAATAATCCATTATAACTGCACTTTTGTAAAAAATTACATATTCTGAACAGTATATACTTTCAAAAAAAGGTGATTATGATGGGACTGAAAGCCAATAAGAACACTAAATAACTGCTTTTATTGTCATAAAAAGGATAGATTGAATAATTGCAAATAAGAATTGCAAATTCCAAAACCTTGGAATGATTGCATGTATTATTTGTAACAAAGTAATCTGAATATTACAGCTATAAATGCTCTTTTGACTTACAGTAATTATGACCTCTCTTTGAAGTGCTGCATAAGTACGTTAGAAAAAATGTCAGCTTGATATTGAATTTAGGCAAACCTGAGTTTTTCTTGACAAAACAACCATCCACTCAACCAACACAACCAACCAACCAATCAACCAACCAACCAAGAGTCTGAGCATAGAAATGCAAAAATCCATCAGTTGTAAGAAGTGAGTAACTTATTAAGTCAACTGTAAACATTCCTTTGCCAGTTTCTCAAAGGGACGCTGGTTAACTTTCTATCATAACAATGTGGGTAGTATATTCACATGAACAATATTTAACCCCAACCTTTCCATTGCCTGAATCTGGTCCTATCTGCTTATTTGCTCCAGGGCACTTGTTAGTTTGTCGTTAGTCTATAAGTATTTAAAATGATTTGAGGAGACTTTCCCAGAAACAAGTATACAAAGTCTTCTAGTTTCCTCCAGAACTTCTTTTTTTCCTTTTAAATTCCTGCAAGACTGCAAGGTAATGCCTTCAAATGTCTGAATGTATCTGACCAATGATCAGACATTTCAGTTAGAGAAAATGAATATTATATGCCAAACTGTAATGGGAATTTCACCTGTGTGGATTTGAAGAGAATAGACAGGCCTGTTCTCAGGCAACTCTGCTCAGTTAAGTTGTTTTGGTACATTCCCATGTGCAAGGTCACCTGATAAAGATGTTTCCCTGCACTGCCTTCGCCGGTGCAGCGAAGGCAGTGCCTGAGAAACCCCGTCTTTCTCAGACAGTGTGGAGCATTGTTTATTCCGACGTATAAAAGTAGAGGGTTTCCGGCGCCATGTTTGAGTCAGCTGCGGGTCACGTACGGACGCCCAGCCGGTTGAAACTACTTCCCGTGTGTCAAGGTAAGAGATTGAGCACATTTGGAATGCCACCATTTGATTGCTTTAGCTCAACCACAGAATTGTTGATACCTGTCTATGCGCTGTGGGGGGTAAAGGACACATTTATCCTAGCATCATAGGGGTCTTTTGACCTAGGGTACTGTGCTGTGCTCTGCGGGGAATAAATGACACATTTATTCTAGCATCATGGAAGTGATTATGGGATCTGTGCTCTGAGGAGAATGAAACACACTTTTATTCTGACAACACAGACATGTTTGTTTATTTGTTTGTTTGCTTGCTTGTCTACTGTATGCTTTGCGGGAAATAAACTATGCATTTATTCTAGCCATATAGGAGTGGTTTTATTTATTGTGTGAGTTTTCTGTGTACCTACCTTCGCAGACCTGCATAAAATATTTCACAAAACACAAACAAAAACAGCACTCTTAAATAACTATACTCCACTGACATCATCATGTCTTAAGAAGGTTATCTAGACTTGTAGTAGCACTGGCACAGCCAAGGCCATAGGTTTATTTTTACTCACTCCTGTCTCCTGGTAAGGAAGGTCAGTTTGTATATCACCCGAGCATTGGCATGGGAGATGTTGTCATTTACCTGCTGCACTGGTCACTGTCACACCTGGAGAGCCCTAGGAGCACGGCGAGAGTCATTTTTTTACTTCTTCAGCACTTTCACACATTCCAGCCATCACTACTAAGGGGGAAGCTGGAAAGAGCTGGAGACACCTGTCACCTGGTTGCATGGACCAGTGATTACCTCACCAACAGACTGGAGTACATGAGGCTTTGTAACTGTGTGTCTGATGTCCTAGTTTGTAGCATTGGAGTCCCACGGGGTATAGCGCTATTTCCTTTTCTCTTTCCGTTGTACGCATCAGACTTCAGGTACAGCATGGACAGCTGAAGTTCTACAATGACACAGCCCTAATCGGAGTGTCTGAGGGTAACGAGCAGGAGTATGGGGGGTCATCGTCAACTTTGTTGCCTGGTGTGAACTAGACCACCTGTGGATAAATGCCAGCAAGACTAAAGAGGTGTTGATTAACTTCAGAAGAAATGCTCCCCAGATCATAATGATGAACATCCAGGGTTTGGATAAGGACACTGTGGAGAGTAGAAATACCTGGGTTTCACCTCAGTAGCAAACTGCACTGGACACACAAACAGAAGTCCTGTATAAGAAGGGCTAAAGTCATCTCCACCTGCTGAGGAGAGTGAGGTCCTTTGCTGCTGCAACAATTACATTTCCTCACTGTGACATCAGTAAAGTTTAACTTATCCTATTGGATCTTACACTAAGTGCAAAGGTTTCAACATGCAGCTGAGGTAGTTTATATCAATACACCTTCACCTGCCTAGAAACACATTTTCACACAATGCCATCCTTCAAGCTGTGATGTCTTTCTGTCTCCAGCAGCAGACTTTACAGCCTCAGTCAGGCTTCCTCCGGTTCTGCAAGCAACTAGGGTCTATAGATAAGGAAGAGACCAGTCAGTGCAACACAAAACACCTGTAATAATAAAGCCCCACAGTCGCAATCCCTCGAACTGCAGACACACACTTTCTCTGTCTCTTTCTTCAAAACTCTGTGCAAGCCCCGCTACCTCAGGGTTTTAGTACACATGACAGTTATACAGTTTTTAAAAAAGATAGGAAGTCAAAAGCAGTCACTGACTTGCTCCCCATGGAGCGATTAAATGAAACATCACCAAAGTACTAGAATCCCTAAAAGAGAACATGAAGATTTGAAAAAATGTCCTACTGCTAAGGGAATGTATTTGGTAAATTTTGCTCTCTGTAATTTCATGGAAGAATGCAGCACTAAACTAAAACCTTAGTGTTTGTACTTACTGCTGAAAAGGGGCTACAGAAAATGATAAAGCATTGTCCCTTTACCAGTTCACTCTCACTTTGACCATAATAATGAAAGGTAGATGAGATACTATGGACTATGATCCAATTGTTTCACACATAAGACAACCGAACCAACGTCTCAGTGGTTCTTTAGGACTGTTTTGTCACAGTTAAGAGGACAGGACAAAAGACCAGTATCTGTGGAATATCAGAGGTATGTTTACACTGCATTGCTTTTGGCTCATTTGTTGATCAGTCAAATCAGTTCAATAATATTTTTACCATTATCTGATCAGGTGACGAATCCATATCTTGATGTTTTTATGACTCATCTACAGACTGTTTAGTGACAAAAGCTGTATTTGCTCTTTGAGAGAAACTAACAGATGTCAAGAGCAGATTTTGTTGTCTTAAGAAATGAAAGTTGTGTTTGTTGAATACTGTATATTTATTTTGTTCTTTTTCAGCTGACCATTGTGACAGAACTGATGCAAGAACAATCCAAGAGCTCAAATCAAACCTTACTCATCCTGTTGCAGTTGTCTTGACACTCACTGTTTATGATACTATGTGAAAAGATGCCCTTTCAGCAGCTCATAACAGCTGAACTTACAATATATTACTGCTCAGTAGAAAAATTGTGCATTTAATATTTACACCAGTCAATCAAAAATTGATTGATTCATCATAGCAACTTCATATTATAGTAAATATACAGTCATAGCTTGCCTTGTAATTCTGTTATTTACATAAAGGCTGTACAGAGTTTCCATGTCTTCAAATGTGTTTGGTTGGAATTAGTGACACATTACATAGAAGAGAGAATGCGATTCTTTAACAGGTCTGATCAGCACTTATTTGACAGAAACAATAACAAGTAATCCACAGACAACTGGATCACAATATGGAAGACAAATTTTACAGCACCTGAAACAAAAGGAAAAGTGCAGTGCACATTTTAGCCTTATAACTGGTAATTACAATATAAGCTAATTTCATGAGCATTTCATGTATTCCAAGGATAGCATCTTACAAACCTTGAAAATATTAACATCATTACCATAAATTTATTACTCCACCAATATCACTGGTATTGCTGAAATGTATTTGCCTCGTTGCTATTTTTATGCTATGAACAATTTTATGTCTTTATTATTATTATTATTATTAGTAGTAGTAGTAGTAGTAATAGTACTAGCAACAATTATACATTATAACCTAGCTATAAAGTTGTGTTAACCAAGTAACAGACAAAAGCAAATACAGAAAATCCATTTCCCAAAACTCAGGTGTGATGTACCTAATCAGGTTAACCATACAGTTCATGTGTTTGTGCGTCTTCTCCTTTGTACCCATACACCACTTGTTATATTTAAACATCATTCCTGTTGTTCTAAAAATGCTATTTTGATACCAAACACAAGTAGCACTGCAAGATTTGGGTTTAGTTTGTACTTCCACTGAAGACACAAGGTTAATTTATTAAAACAAAACTGAACTGAAATAGATGTGTATTCATTCATTAGTGCTGTACATTCATTCGTTCATTCATTCATTGATCCGCCAAACCTCTTTATCCACTGTAGCAGGTCAAGGGAAGCTGGAGCCTATTCCAGCTCTGGGCATGACGCCAGTGTGCCGCGGGGCCACACAGAGACAGACAACCATGCATGCTCATACTCACAGACTACAGGCAATTTAGAACGACCGATGAACCTGAAGTGCATGGTTTTGCAGGTGGGAGGAAACCGGAGAACCCAGAGACAACCCACGCAGACACTGGGAGAACATGCAAATTCTGCACAGAGCAAGACTCAAACCTGGAACTGCCTTGCTGTGCAGCGACAGCGCTACCCACTGCGCCACCGTGCCACCCCTAGTGCTGTACATGTGGTTGTGTAATGTTATGGATTGATTTATTATGAATATTTTATTTGCCTCAATCATTTATCAATTGTTAAATGATATTAAGTCCTAATTTACATAAACCTAAAGCATAAAAATGGTTTTAAAGTACATTTTCTCTGCGTTAAAGCATATCCAAGTCATTTTTCTCTGAGGAATTCACAATTCACAGTGATGGTGCAAACAGGATTCTAATCACAGTTTGAAGTTTCACCTGCCTGGTTACTGCAGGATTTTGGAATTTTCAAACTGGCTGGGTCTCAGTTTGAAAGTCCATCTGTGTCTGTGTGTATGGTGCCAGCATTAGTGCTCTCAGCTGACAGACTCCCACTTGTTCCAAGAATCAAACAATAATTCACAGGGCGGGGCATCTCCAGTCTGTGGTTGAGAGGATTTTTGGATTTTCCACTTTTGTCTTTAACTTCCTACATAATTCTGATATTTGGAGTTGTAGCTGTCAAGTTATTTACTTTATTCTACACTGAATAATTGTTAACAATGTTGGCACTTACGTTAGTAGCACGTTGTTCATAAGAACTGTGTGCAGGACAGGGTATCTTACCTTGAACAAACATTACATTGCCATTGTAAAAGGGGTTAGATTTGCATAATTTATCGGAAATCACTTCCTCTCCCTCATTCTGACATGTTTCATAATCATCAGAATAAATGTCATACATGTGACCTATGCATTTACGTGAGAGATTTGTGAGAGTTAAAGATTTATCAATTTGAGAGCAATAATTGTGAGAGTGCAGCATGGCATTAAAATATGACCCTACAATTCTGTATTTTCCATTTGCTCGTCATCATGCTTTTGTGAAATTAATTAAAGTGAAATGCAAAAGTCAATAGAAAATCTATGGAACATTGACTTCATTTGACTGTGACACAAAATACATAGGATTTTATAAATCCAAGGATCCAATGTATATAAATGTTTGGAGATATTATACAATAGAGTTCTTTGCCTTATATGAGGTCACATTTGACTGAAGTAATATGTATTCAGGACACAGTTAATAAGGATGTGACTCCGTCTTCGGAATTAATTGACCACCTCAGCTTCTGGACTGGGACGTGGTCAGACTGAACACCTGTCTTAGATTGAGTTCAATTCAATGAGCGCTTGAAGCGGATGTGATGATGGGTGATAGGTCAACCATACACATTTCTTTGCCATTTTCCATGCCTGAAACTCAAATTGGAATTTATATTCATTACCATCCAACATCTATCCATCCATAGACGAGACAATTACGATTGTCTCGTCTACAACTGCTTGTCCACCTTGTATGTCAGAGGTCAACTGGAACCTATCCCAGCTTGCTATGGGCAAAAGGCGGGTACATCTCAGGGCCACATGAAAGAAAAACAACCACTGATGCTTGCACTCACACCTAGGGACAATTTGGTGGGACCAACTCACCTAACCTGCATGTTTTTGGAAGTGGGAGGAAGCCGGAGAACCTGAAGTGAACCCACATAGACACAGGGACAACATACAACTACACTCAGAAACATTGAAACACAATCACCTGCCAGAATGCTAATTTTTCAGTGCTTCTTTTTAAAGATGTGTTTGTTGATATAACATTGATGCCTGTGACTGTAATGCAGACTGCTGAGGGCGCTGACTTAAAAGAATTAATTTTCTCCACAAGTATCAACCACGGAAAAGTGAAATTCACGCTTGAATAAAATACAAACCGTTGATGAACACCACTGTTGCAGGACTTATAACTTAACCATCAGAATGCAAATGAAACAAAACATCATTTCTACTCCCTGTAGATTATCAAGGTGAAATATAAAATCACATACTTGAAAATTATTGAGGAACATTTCAGTGTTTCTTTTTAAAAAATAAAAACACCACCTATTCTATTTGATGTCATGTATTCACTTTATTTTTCATATGTATTCCCATGTCATAGTTTGCAGGAGACACACTTGATCATAATACAGTGGCTGAAAATATCCTCCCTGTGTGAGCAGTGATTCTTTCTCAGGCAGTAACTCATTTTCTTTCCTCAACTGTTTCTTTCTTTCCATCTCTCTCACATCGTTCAGTCGCAGGCAGGGTGCCATTTATTGGAGACCCAATACATCATTTAGCCCCAACAGGGGGACAACCCCAGCAATGTAGCCGCAAGAGGGCACAAGCCAGTGTCTTATTGTGCCGGTCCCAAGCCCGGATAAATACAGAGGGTTGCGTCAGGAAGGGCATCTGGCGTAAAACTTTTGCCAAATCAAAGATGCGAATCAAACCTATGACTTCCATACCGGATCGGTCGAGGCCCGGGTTAACAACGACCGCCATCGGCGCTGTTGACCTACAGGGCGCCGGTGGAAATTGGATTACTGTTGGTCGAAGAAGGAGAGGAGGAAAGTGCGTTCGCACGAAGAAAGAGAAGAGGAGCGCCAAGAGTATAGGACAGAGAGTAGGGACGTTGAATGTTGGAAGTATGACAGGAAAAGGTAGAGAGTTGGTCGACATGATGCAGAGGAGGAAGGTAGACATACTGTGTGTCCAGGAGACCAGGTGGAAAGGTAGCAAGGCTAGAAGTTTAGGAGCAGGGTTCAAGTTGTTCTATCATGGTGTAGATGGGAAGAGAAATGGAGTAGGAGTTATCTTGAAGGAGCAGTTTGTTAGGAATGTCCTGGAGGTAAAAAGAGTGTCGGATAGAGTGATGAGTCTGAAGCTAGAAATAGAAGGTGTGTTGGTCAATGTTGTTAGTGGGTATGCCCCACAGGTAGGATGTGAGCTAGAGGAGAAGGAGAAATTCTGGTTGGACTTTGATGAAGTGATGCAGAGCATACCTAGAAGTGAGAGAGTTGTCATTGGTGCAGACTTCAATGGACATGTTGGTGCAGGTAACAGAGGTGATGAGGAAGTGATGGGCAGGTTTGGTATCCAGGAGAGGAACGCAGAAGGACAGATGGTAGTTGACTTTGCAAAAAGGATGGAAATGGCTGTAGTGAATACTTTCTTCCAGAAGAGGCAGAAACATAGGGTGACCTATAAGAGTGGTGGTAGGAGCACACAGGTAGACTACATCTTGTGTAGATGGTGTAACCTGAAGGAGATCAGTGACTGTAAAGTAGTGGTAGGTGAGAGTGTAGCCAAACAGCATAGGATGGTGGTGAGGAAGATGAAGAGGGCAAAGGCAGAGCAGAAGACGAAAATGGTGGAAGCTAAAAAAGGAAGAGTGTTGCATTACTTTTAGGAAGGAGTTAAGACAGGCTCTGGGTGGTCGGGAGGATCTTCCAGATGACTGGACAACTACAGCTAATGTGATCAGGGAGACAGGTAGGAGAGTATTTGGTGTGTCATCTGGAAGGAAAGTAGATAAGGAGACTTGGTGGTGGAATGAGGAGGTACAGGAGTGTATACAGAGAAAGAGGTTAGCTAAGAAGAAGTGGGACACTGAGAGGACTGAGGAGAGTAGACAGGAGTACAGGGAGATGCAGCGTAAGGTGAAAGTAGATGTAGCAAAGGCCAAACAAGAAGCTTATGATGACTTGTATGCTAGGTTGGACAGTAAGGAGGGAGAGGCTGATCTGTACAGGCTGGCAAGACAGAGAGATAGAGATGGGAGGGACGTGCAGCAGGTTAGGGTGATTAAGGATAGGGATGGAAGTCTATTGACAGGTGCCAGCAGTGTGATGGGAAGATGGAAAGAATACTTTGAAGAGTTGATGAACGTGGAAAATGAGAGAGAACCAAGACTAGAAGAGGTGACTGTTGTGGACCAGGAAGTAGCAAAGATTAGTCAGGATGAAGTGAGGAGGGCACTGAAGAGGATGAAGAGTGGAAAGGCAGTCGGTCCTGATGATATACCTGTAGAGGTTTGGAAGTGTCTAGGAGAGGTGGCAGTAGAGTTTCTGACTGGGTTATTCAACAGGATCTTAGATAGTGAGAAGATGCCTGAGGAGTGGAGGAGAAGTGTGCTGGTGCCCATTTTTAAGAACAAGGGAGATGTGCAGAGTTGTGGCAACTACAGAGGAATAAAGCTGATGAGCCATACAATGAAGTTATGGGAAAGAGTAGTGGAAGCTAGACTAAGGGCAGAAGTGAGCATTTGTGAGCAGCAGTATGGTTTCATGCCAAAAAAGAGTACTACAGATGCAGTATTTGCTTTGAGGATGTTGATAGAGAAGTCCAGAGAAGGCCAGAGGGAGCTGCATTGTATTTTTGTAGATCTGGAGAAAGCTTATGACAGGGTGCCCATAGAGGAATTGTGGTATTGTATGAAGAAGTCTGGAGTGCCAGAGAAGTATGTTGGAGCAGTGCAGGACATGTATGAGGACTGTAAGACAGTGGTGAGGTGTGCTGTAGGTGTGACAGAGGAGTTCAAGGTGGAGGTGGGACTGCATCAGGGATCAGCTCTGAGTCCCTTCTTGTTCGCTATGGTGATGGACAGGCTGACAGACGAGGTTAGACAGGAATCTCCATGGACTATGATGTTTGCTGATGACATTGTGATCTGCAGTGAGAGTAGGGAACAGGTGAAGGAGAAGCTAGAGAGGTGGAGGTTTGTCCTGGAAAGGAGAGGGATGAAGGTTAGCCGCAGTAACACAGAGTACATGTGTGTGAATGAGAGGGACCCAAGTGGAAGAGTGACGTTACAGGGAGAAGAGATCAAAAGAGGTGAAGAAGCGTGTACAGGCGGGATGGAACGGGTGGAGAAAAGTGTCAGGTGTGATGTGTGATAGAAGAGTTTCAGCTGAAATTAAAGGAAAGGTGTACAAAACTGTGGTGAGACCAGTGATGTTGTTTGGTCTAGAGACAGTGTCACTGAGGAAAAGACAGGAGGCAGAGCTGGAGGTAGCAGAGATGAAGATGCTGAGGTTCTCTTTGGGAGTGACCAGGAAGGATAGGATCAGGAACGAGTACATCACAGGGACAGCACATGTTAGAGGTTTTGGAGATAAAGTGAGAGAGGCCAGACTGAGATGGTTTGGAAATGTCCAGAGGAGAGATAGTGAATATATTGGCAGAAGGATGCTGAGTTTTGAACTGCCAGGCAGGAGGCCTAGAGGAAGACCAAAGAGGAGGTTTATGGATATAGTGAAAGAGGACATGAAGGTAGTTGGTGTGAGAGAAGAGGATGCAAAGGACAGGGCTAGATGAAGGCAATTGATTCGCTGTGGCGACCCCTGAAGGGAAAAGCCGAAAGGAAAAGAAGAAGGGGGACAACCCCAGCAATTAAATAATAGTAATAGTATTTTTGATAATACATAAAAATAAAATAATAAATAAATATGATAAATTAAAATATAATATAATATAATATTATATTATATTATATTATATTATATTATATTATATTATATTATATTATATAATCCACATGCTACATTTCCGTGATTGGTCCTTATCCATGGCCCTGCCACCAAAGGAGACCATCTTCCACATTGAGGCCGGCACAGAAAATTTAATATTTCATGTCTTTTGTAGTTTGTATCAAATATGAATGTTCAGAAGTTAGGCGCATACGGTTTAACCTAAAAGTTAAGCCGGTTGCTTATTTTTTCATGTTTAAACTTCCCTTTTATTTGACAAATCACACTCTCGTAGGTATGAAAATTGCAACATTGGTCATAACACACAGTTTTATTTGGCTTTTGTCAGTTTAGGAACTTCATGTTTGAAATATGCTGTTGTCTCTCTTGGGATACCTGGAATGCTCCCTGTATCTTTGTACAGTATTTGTACAATGATGCAGATGCTGGTGTTCTTTGCGTGTCAGACAATAATAATAATAAAAACTGACTTGTCTTTCATCAAAATCAAAATGTGGGGTTGTTATGGCAGTATCTGTATTTAGGGATGCCGAGCTGCACTCCAGGTGACATGGCAGCAATAGGGCTCTGCTGGAAATCTTTATATGAATATAAAAAATAGGAGGCCAATTAGTGAATGAAAGTTTTATAAAATGAGGCTCATGAATCCCTCTGGAAGCCCCTTTTGCTCAGCTGCCTTCAGTTCTGATCCCTGCCGGATGGTTCTTCATCAACGTTATCTCGAAGGTGCAGAATGCATTAGACAAGGATGTGTGCACAACATAGTGAGAAAGATATGTGTTTCTTAAATTGCATCTGTGTAACAACATTGTTATGTGTGAAATAAGGAAAATGTCTTTTTGGATTGCTGTTGAAATAGATTTTTGGAAAAATCTATTTCAATAGCAATGACAAGAAAAGTTAGGCATGAGTTTGTCATTGTAAAAAGAAAATTCAGATACGATGCAGTTTAGAAGATGTCATACATACTGATTTCAGTTATAGATGACAAACATTATCACTACCTGTTTGTCATTGCATCTTGCTTAAAGGTAGGAAAAGTTTTCTTTACATATTTGTTTATGTCTCTTAGAATTCAAATAGTCCTCAACCTACGAACACAGTTGGTTCCCTGGGGTTGTTCGTAAGTTGAATTGTTCGTATGTTGTTATTTATAAACATTTATATGTAATCGCAGGTTGAGGTGATTTAACTGCCATTACTACTCTAAATATAAAAGTACTGATTATCTATTACTGAATAATGATACTGAATATTGATTATGGGCTGCAGCCAAAACAGCTTTTCATATAATAACTATGGATTAAAAAAACAATATATTTGTTAAAGAACATTTTGTCATAACTTGCTGAAACTGCTTCATTTATCAGTTTGAGCAATTTAAGACGATGTTGACGTGAAGCAGATTTTTTTTCCCCTTTTGAAGAGATGTAACAGTGTTTGTAGTGGTAGATTAAAAACTTTCAAATAGAGCATTTTGCAATTTAGATGACTACATTATAGTCATCTAAAGGTAAATCTATTCTGTTTACCTGACCCTACAAACATTTAAGAAACTAAACACTAAATATGTTCATACACAATCCAATATACTGTATGTCCACACACAGTCATCCATTTTCTAAAATCTTTTGCAGCGTTGAAGCATCTGAAGTGTATCCCAGCTGACATGGAATGAGCATTGGGGTACAAACGGAACAGATGGTGAGTTCACAAGCCTGGCACATGAGAGAAACACAACTACTCACTTCCCAGAGCAATTATAGTCAAATTCTGAGCTTCACTGAATGTTTTTGAACTGTGAAAGGAAGCTTGAGGGACTGAAGCAGACATGAGGAGAGCACAGGTGAGGTTTAAACCCAGGACCTTTGTCCATGGGATAACGGAGCACACCCATGCGTGAAGAAAATGCTATATTTATGTGATATTTTGCTTTTGCTTGTACACTCATATATTAACCATTGTGTTACCCTGTGTTGATCCTCATAGCTGGTTGAGACAATTTATGATTGATGGTGGCTATTGGAGCCATAATATGTTTTTGATTTATGGTACAAACGGGACATGTTTAATTAGTTTATAACTTTTTAATTTTGACTCTTTTACTGGCTTGATTTGTCCCACTGCTACATTTACCTCCTTGGTTTCCATTTGCTTCAGTGGACTCGGCAGCAGTGCACTGCATTCATCTGATTTTCTGGGTTTCGTGGTAGTCTACTAGCCACAGTATTTGGCCTGAGTTGGCTGTCGGCAGATTCATTTTCGAAGGTAGGCCTGCCTGTGATTAAGATATCTCAGCAGCTTTGATCTGGTCTGAAGCAGAATACAACTCTTCCTGGTCTCTCAATGGCTCTCAATCAACACGGGTTGTACCTCTGTTCTAGGTAGGTACGCACCTTTTTAATAGCTTAATTCATGACTTTGGGAAGTAATGTGTACGCTATGGCCTGGTAGCGCACTGCTGCTGTCTTATGTTGTCATACTGTCTGGTCTTGCCTTCTCGTGTCAGCCCCGTCTCTTCTTTGTCTCGGGCTCTGATCAACAGGAGCCCCAATCTAATTTCAGTCTGCTGATTTGGTCTCTGGACCAGCGTTTACTCGATATTGTACATTTCCACAAACACTGCTGGTAACAGGTTCCCAGCATTGTGTTCTCGCACCATCATTGGTTTGTCTCTGTGGCACGGGGCGCATGTACCACTGACAGTGAATGTGTATATTGTACTTATATTGATGCATGCTTCATTATTTGGTTCATTTATTGATTATGGTTTGTAGTGGTTTTGTTGAAAGATAGGTTTGCTTAATTGTTGCTGGGTTTTTTTATTTAGTGTTTTCTGGCCTTACAGTATTGCATAATGCACAGGCTCATTTTTTGGTCAGCACAATCAGAAAAGCTAAAAACCGGTGTTAGACGCCATGGAAGAAATGAAGGACGAAATGAAGAAAATGCAGAAAGACATGGATGAAAAAGACCAATGAATTGTTTTCTTAGAACAGGGAAAACAAAGAATGGATGATTTGGAACAAAGCATTCGTATGAATGATGTGATTATCACTGGAATCGAAATTAAGCTGAGGCATTACACAACTGCTGTGACCATGGGAGATGAAACTCAGCACAGCGCTGACATCGAGTCTCTGGAGCAACAAGTGAGTTCTCAACTGAGGGATCTGGAGATAACAACAGATCCGGACCACATTGACACATGTTACCCATTACCATCTGGGGGTAGAAGAACACCTGCAGTGCTGATAAAATTCCAGAATCGTAAACACAAAATTGCTCTTCTGAAACAAAGCTTCAAACTGAAAGGAAAAAATGTCTACATTAATGAGAGTCTCACTAAAAAGAATGCTGATATCGCTAAAAAAGCTCAACAACTGAAGAAAAATGGGCCGATTGACAACACCAAGACAAACAACTGCATCAAAACAAAGGAGCTTTCTCCAGACCAGATGAAAACAATGGTGATCAGGAGTGCAGAAGAGTTGGTGAAATATGAGTTATAAAGACAGACAAGAATTGTTACTACACCAAAGATCAGTACAACAGAGTCACTTCAATAGTGGGAGCTCTACACCAATTTTGGACACGTCAAGTATTACATGGAACAGTTGAAAAAAACAACATTATCAATGTCAGAGACATGGATTAATGAACACACACACACAAAAAAAAAAGCCATGGATTTCTGATAACATGGGAAAACATTAAGTTTGCGACCTTAAAGAGCATGTTGATATATTTTGACTATATAATAGCATGTGAAACTGTTGAAGTGTATGTGACAAACTGGTTCATTCTTGTATAAACACTGTCTGCTGAAAGAGGTGAATATGATCATTATATTCTTGTGGAGAACACTGGCAAGGTCAACTTCTTGTTTTGACTATCTATGATGTTAACAAACCTTGTGTTCCTCGGAAGAATGTAAACGTGGTTATGCTCTAGGTTTAAAAGGCGAATACTTGTAAGTGGAAAAGAGTGTGAACATTTGTCAAAATACAATGGATGACATAATGAGAGAGATGTTTGTTGATTCTGGGGGATGGGAATTTCACAGGCCTATTGGCTTCTACCCGTCAGCCCTTTTTTTTTGGATGTTGTTAATGATGTTGTAAATGTGATGAAGGTGTGAAGTCTGTTATATTAACATATCCAAAAAAAAATGTACTAAATAAATAAAAAATATTCCCAATCAGCAAAATGTAGCTCAATGTTTAATTATTTTAATATTAAAATGATTAAACATTGAGCTACATTTTGCTTAATTGTCCCCAAATGGGGAAATTATCTTTTCACTCCACATAGCACATACTATACACATACATATATGTTAAACATGCATACAGATTCTTGTACAGGCCCCTGAAACAAACACACAACATACTAGGGGCCTGTAGGCGTGCAATTTAGTACAATATAGGGGAAGGCGGAGTGATGGGCAGCGACCTCGTGGTGCGCCCCAGTTGAGCAGCTTGTTGGGGAGATGGCACCTCGCTTAAGGGCGCCTCAGCAGTGACCTGGAGGTGAGCTGACACCTCCCGCTGTCAGCTCACACTCCGAAGATGGCTGGCGGGAGCGGGAATCGAACCGCCAATCTCTGATCATAGGGCATCTCCTCTACCAATGAGCCAAGCGCTTTATAAATAAAACTTGATTGATTGATTGAAGTGAAGGTCTTCACTACAAGCGATACCTTTGTGGATGGAAGCTATAAATACAGTAACCAAGTTCACCGCCTACTATTCAGACTGGCATTGTTTTCGATGTCAGTCCTGAAAGAAGCATGCCAAGCCCCCCCCCCTCCCCCTCCCCCTCCCCTCGCGAGCACCCCTCCCTCCGGGGGCACCACACTGCCGGGGAAAGTTTCTCAGGCAGTGTGGGGAGGCTCTGCTGCACCTGAGAATGCGGTGTAGGAGTCGTCCACATCCCCGAGGAAAAATCCCGATCAGACGACCTTGCACACTGGAATGCACCAAATCAACTTATACGAGCAGAGATGACTGGGAACAGGTCTCCATCTCCTCTCCCTCCCCTCTCTAAGGAGAGGGGAGGGAGAGGTTCTGAAGCATGCCCCCGGCAACGACATCATGATTCAAACAGGTGAAATTCCCATCACACTCCACCCCTTGGTCTGATTTTGACATTTAATTCCAGGGTCAAATAAGGACACACACCAAATTTTCATGACATTCCACCCGTTGGCCTGTAAGAAATACAATGATTGTGCGGTATAACTACTGAAGTAACTAAAGCATAGAATGATTTGGTAGACAAGAACTAAGTGTTGCGTTACCTATGTTTGTGTAAGCAGATGCGATTATGTGGTACGTGGCCCAACTGGGTCACTTCAGTGTGATGATCCTATATGTTTCTTATATGTTCACTCCGACTGTTGAGAACGTGGCCCCCTCCCCCCCGAAGGGATTTAGCGTACACACCGGTTCACAAGCAGTTGAGAGTGTATGTAACAATGTGGAAATATCTATAGCAACGTGTTTTGAGCGGGAACAATGGAAACTAGCCTTCCCTATGAGCCCAAGGGACTCAGCAAAGCTTAATTATCGGGGTCTGTGGTAGCTAAAACAATATTACCAACCCTTTTACCTCCACAGCCCTCACATGAGCAATGAGCACAGAATTACCAACCAAATTGTCCCTGCAGCAGCGTGATCATGTATTAGCATTAGCAACATTGTGAATGTGAATTGTAGACCCTGAGTAAAGCTGGCCCTCCCTCCTCCAGCAGAGGGATGGATGACGCCAGCGGTGTTTCCCACGTCGGAGTCGGGCGCCAATAGGGCCTCCCGCTCTGCCTTCGGAAATGACGGGGGCATTACCAGTCTGCCCACCGCCCGATCGATACTTAAACTATCGAATGCAAGGAAGACAACAACAAAACAAACACCCCCTATTTTGGCCAATAGAAACTTTAGAGCAATTCTGTCTTGATAAGACAGAATTGGCAGACAATTTAGAATGTACACCTTCAAATCTGTTTCTAATCCTGTCAATGTTTTTATGGGGGGTGATCCAAACAAAGATTGACTCAAAACCACCTATAACTGGATTTGTCATTTTAGATTCATCTGGAACTCCACATGGGATGCCAATAACCTCTGTGTAGACTGGACTGTCTTCCGGTTTCATGGTGTATGAGCTCCGTTGTGACCATGTCGCCACTTCAGCCTCGGACATGTAAATCTGTATGAGAGAAATGAGAGACACAAGTGCACATCTCCCTGCCCAATTTGGGGCAAGGAATCTTTTTTGTCTTGGTATTACTCTTGTTAGGTTTAGCAAGTTCTTTTCTAAATCACCCAATTTCTTTTGGCATTTTTTATGTTTTCAAATTAAAAAATGCTCTCCTCTCTTTAGTAAAACTATTGTCCTTTTTCATGGGTTCTGGCTGTCGCAGGAGGGCCCGCAGCCAGAAGGTCGTGATAGGACATGGGGGTGTGGTTTGCTCTTAAAGAAATACAGGATTTGACCACACCTCTTGTGAATTTCAACTCCTCTTTCATTTATTTATTTTCAATTTCACTCTTTCATAAAAAGCTGTTTTAAGACTTGAATGAATAAAGAATACTTTAATAATCCTAAAGGGAAATTATTTCCCTCTGTTAAGAATACATACAGTCATACAGGCATATGTTACACAAGAATGCACAAGAATCCAAGTATCACAGATAGACAACACAGCATTCACACTAAATAAACCCATCCTGTATCAGAAATCCAAGTCATAGTCAGTCATGGCCAAATGTCTTCCCCACATGTGATATCGTTTGGGGTCGAGAGATCTCGGTAAAAATCTTTCTCTTCTGCCTGTGCGCTCGAAAGGAGGGGCTGTGAAGGGGTGGGGGTTTGGTTGAACAGGTGATTTTTTTTGCAGCTTCTGCACCTAGATATATTTTTAGACAGGTCCAGTCTGTGTCTACTGACCCCTCCCCCTGTAGTCTGCCTCCTAATCTTAACTTCCAGTTTCAAGATGACCGTCCTAGGGTGCAGATCTCTCCACACAAACAAACTCTAAGCACAACGGCTCAACACAACGTGAATCTACACTGTATTATTGCTTTAACACACTTTAAACACACACATTCACATCTGAGCTCAGCAATCATGCACTCAATTACTCAATATTACTTATGACGTCCAAGCAAACAGTTTTCCATACTCATAAAGAAAACAAAAAAACAAAACAAAAAAAAAACAACAACTTTATTGTATCCCAAGCTTGGTATGTTCAGATTATTTGATTTGTATGCTTGTACTTTCAATGGGCTTATCAGTCACACAAATTCTCATTCACTTGGATCTTCCTGTACGTCATGTATGAACGGATACTTCAGCACACACCCACATCCGTCTCTAGACTCCCCACAATGGAGCCCTAGACGGGACCAGGACACCCTGTAGTACTTTTACCACCGATGTGACAGAAACATCCTTCACCAAATCAGACCACGCTTCAGGCCGGCCACCACCGTCCCACAAACACAACGCCAACTCTTTCCAAGGAGCATCTTCCCACCAGGGGACAGAAAACTTCATCTCTTTCCCTGTCTCAGGAACCTCATCTCTTGGTTTCCTATGTCTCTTGAACATTGTTCTCTGTGTATATCCTCCAAACCTTCAAGATCCGATTTTACTTTTAAATTTACTGCTGGATCCGGTTGAATCCTGCCAACAACGCCAAAATGTTTTGTGAAATATTTTTGTATGCAGGTCCGTGACGGTAGGTACACAGAAAACTCACACATAAATCAACAAGACCACTATGATGCTAGGATAAATGTGTCGTTTATTCTACAGCAGCTCACTTCTTGTTTCTCCTCACGTACCATTTCCGGGTTAGAGGTTGGCTGCTGTTGGATTAATGTATGTATGTTATCCCATATTTACTTGTTTTCATTCTTGAACCAATAAATGTGTGTGTGGGTGTCTTGCTATGCCCTGAGTTATGTCTAGGTAGGGGTCAAAAAGATCACAGCTGAGGTAGCAGCTGACGACTAGTTTAAGATGTAAACCTTGACCTGCTGAAAAAAGGACAATACCATTAAAGGAAAAGGGTTTTACTCCTGTCCAGACAACCTGGAACCTTACCGGTGAAAGATAGCTGCAGCCATTATTGCTGAGTATATTACACATATCTTCAACTTAAGTCTTCAAAGAACACAATACTGTACCTACAATTTAAGATACATGTGTTCTTCCCTTCCACTTAATATTAAATGCAAAATCTCTCACTCATCATTGCATTCTTTTTGATTTGGTTGGTTGGACATTCCTAAACATTCTTGCTATCTTTTTATTCTGCCTACACATTTGAACATTTCTGAAGAATCCTTTATTTAAAATGTATTTCTCATTTTTTACTTGATTGCTCCAAACATAAGAAATGAACGAATCACTGCTGCAATACTACCTGCCATCCCCACCATCACCATCCCCACCCACTAAATACACAGAATTGTATTTACAGTACATGATACAGAAGAAAAATGGTAAATGGAAAAAAATTATGCAAACGATTTCTACTGGTGGATGCTGAGTGGCGGTGGGGCTGGAGGTGCAGCATCACGTAGCAGTGTTGCATAACATGCAGATGGAATTATGGGATATTTCTGCACTTTAAATATGCTCCTAATTGGAAAGCATGTTATGACTTTAAACAAAGGGAAGCCTGTTGTGTGTGCATGTGTTCCATGTGTGCCTGCGACAGCAGACAAAAGCAGGTATGGAAAATGGATGAATGAATTAATCAAATTACTTCTTTTACAAAATGAGTTCATTTGGGTTCAAGCTACTGCATATATATCCCGAAATAAAACACTGACATAAAGTGTTTTTGCCCTTTCTGGGTCAGAAAGAAAAGCTCTCTAACAAGGAAATATGGTTTGTGAGTTCAAGGGAGTTGGTTTTCTAACGTACATAATGTCTAGCTTGTAAATATTTTTAGAAATCCTTGATTGGTAATATTGAGTTTTCATAGTCGTTTAGAGATCAAAAAATATACTTATGCCTGCTTTTATAAGACTTGTTCCAATGCTTTGTAATAAAATATAGATTATCTGCCACCATCGAGAGAACATTATGTGGATGACTGCTTTATTTTTCTTCTCTGCAGATGGCGACAACACAATGATTATCCAGGTTTTTCCTTGATAAGCAGTAATTCATTCAGTTATTGATCCAGTGGATTCACAGGAGAAAAGGGTTTACATATCACTGACTATCTCTCTAGAGCCAGGGACTTTTTGATTTCTTATTCCCTCAGAATGAGATATTTCTTGTATGGATACTATACAGTCATCATGTTTGGTAGATCCCATTCACTCCATTGTTTTGGTGGTTGACATTCTACTACGGTGTAGATTCCGGAGGTTTGGAATTGCAGTCATCTGAATAAGATCAATTCCACAAAGGAATAATATAAGAAGGTTTCCCCATCAGATGAAGTTTCTTTTAGGTCCTACATTGGTTGTTTAATATTTTCTACATATAATGCCTCCTGGATATTTTCCTAAAGGAAGCAACGAGGGGGCCTTAACTAAATTAATGTAAGCATCTCTAATCTGTGGAAAAGTCAGATTAAACAAGAAGAAACCCATTCATAGCATGATCAAATCAATCTCTGAGCTACATACACTGGCACACATTTGTTTATAATTTGTGATAATTAGTTGTTTTTTATATTTCTGGGGTAATCCTCATCCAGTATAGCTGGGATGAGAGCTTTTCCACCACTACAAGCAACAGGTACAAACAACAAGAAGGCCACAAGCTACGCTGAAAGCTGCAAGCTACAAGCCACAAAACCACAGAGCACCATGCCTGGAGATAGACACAGAGGCCGATGCCGGACACAAGGGACTTCCTCAAGACCGGCATTGTCCGTCATATCTGCGAACATTGAAGGTTTCTCCTCTGCAAAACAAACCATCCTGGCCGACTTGTGCAGCATGGAACAATGCGACGTTCTCCGCCTGCAAAAGACTCACAGAGGGAGTAAAAACAACCACCCCACCATACCAGGAATGGTCCTGGCCACCGAGCGACCTCACCAGCAGTACGGCAGTGCTATATTTGTGAAAACAGACTTAGCTATAGAAAACACCAATGTGTCAGATGACCATGACATTGAAATCTTATCTGTAGAGCTAAGCAGTGTTGTAGTAACATCTGTCTACAAACCACCACCTGTAGACTTTATGTTTCCCCCGCCAATCCCCAAAGTACACAGCAAACCACAGATAATTATTAGTGACTTCAACGGCCACAGTACCCAGTGGGGCTACCTTGAAATGAACAAGGATGGAGAAGCAGTAGAGGACTGGATAGACTCCAACCAACTAAGTCTTATCCATGACCCCAAGCTACCACACTCATTTTTCAGTGCCCGCTGGAAACGTGGCTACAACCCAGATCTCCACATGGTCACAAGTAACATCACTGGACTGTGTAAAAAGACTGTGCTGGACCCTATTCCATCAAGCCAACACCGTCCCATTGGGATCCTAATCAACGCGGCTGTAGTTCCAACCATCGTGCCCTTTAAACAATGCTTCAACTACAAGAAAGCAAACTGGAAAGGCTTCACCAACGAGCTGGAAGAGAAGATCGAAGACATAATACCGGGTAGCAAGAACTACAATCAATTTTCTACCCTGGTGCGGAAAACTGCTCGGAAACATATCCCACGAGGTTGTAGAGTTGAATACATACCTGGACTGTCAAAGGACTGTCCAGGACTCTATGACAACTACATCAGCATGTTTGAAACCAATCCCTTCTCAGATGAAACAACTACCCAAGGTGAGAAAGTGATGGAAAGCATTGCACAAGAGCGAAGCAAGACCTGGAATGCTCTCACTGAGTCCACAGACATGTCCAAAAACAGCAATAAAACATGGACATTTATTCACAAGCTCCGAGGTGAACCCAAAGCAACTCCTCAGCATCCAAAAGTCACTGCTAACCAAGTTGCTGACCAATTGCTCAAAAATGGAAAGTGTAAAAAGAGAGGTAAAAAGACCAAGCTAAATCGCAAGAAATACATCAAGGACCCGACTTTTACAAGAATGCTCACTATGGAAGAGCTGGAAGAGGGTATCACTCCAATCACACCAGGAAAAGTAATAGGACTAGATAAAATCGCAACTGAACAGATCAAGCACTTCGGTCACAAGGCAAAGACATTGCTTTTACAACCATACAACGAGTGCTTAAAAACACACAAGCTTCCAAATATCTGGAAGAAAGTAGCCAAGTACTCAACCTCAACCAGTACATCGAAGATGGTTATGAGGAAGGGAAGGTAACCGGAGTGGTGTTTGTCAACCTCTCAGCTGCTTACGACACAGACATCCGTCTGACCGAGCTGATTGAAAGCATGCTTGAGACTAGGCACTTCTTTGTCAAGCTAGGAGGAAAGAAAATCAGGTGGCGAAGACTCAAAAATGGCCTTCCACAGGGAAGTGTGCTTGCACCACTTCTCTTCAACGTCCACATCAACAACCAGCCAAAAAGTGCAGACACTTGTCACTTCATCTGTGCAGACGACCTTGGCATAGCTGCACAGGCTACCAACTTCGAAGTTGTGGAAGACAGACTCTCTAACGCTCTGGCAGAGCTAACACCCTACTGTGAAGAGAACCACCTACGTGCTAACCCATCTAAGACACAGGTGTGTGCCTTCCACCTTAGAAACCGTGAAGCAAAGCGACCTCTGATGGTCAGCTGGTTAGGTAACTCCCCTTGAACACTGTGAGCACCCAGTCTACCTAGGGTTAAACCTGGATAGAACCCTCTCTTTTAAGACCCATATAGACAAGACTAAGTGCAAAGTGAGTGCAAGGAACAACATCATCCGCAAGCTCACCGGCACGACCTGGGGTGCCAACCCACAGACTCTGAAGTCAACCGCACTTGCCCTCTGCTACTCATCTGCAGAATATGCCTGCCCAGTATGGGGGCGAGCTGCCCATGCTAAGTAGCTGGATCCTGCCCTTAATGCTAGCTGTCGCCTCATCATTTCATTGTAAATGTGTTCTTTTTCCATCAAAATACATTGTCTTTCTTTCTTTCACTATCCAAGGATTTTTTTCATCTATAAATCTATCCTCAACATAATTTTTACTTTTGATGATTACTGTAATCCTTTCAGTCAACAGGTTTGCTCCTAGCGTCCAAATAGAAAGCTAAGAGTTGGACACACAGTCCTTTGTCCCAATTTGAGCTTTATTCTAGCAGAATTCAGCTAAATCTGTTTGAATTCAAATGTGAAACATCCACTAAGTTGCACTCATGAATACAGTGTACAGCAGCGACGTACCTTTTCAGAGCAACTGAGGTAATGTGGAGCATCAAGCCTCTCATCCATTGTGCAATCTGTCATTTCACTGCTGCAGAGTAAGTCACCATTTCATCAAATCATGTTTGCACCTCAGTGTATTGCAAAGTGAAATGAAAAGCTACCATTATAGCTGCTGGATAACTGTGACTCACTACTATACAGGGATGAAGGGATGAAGATGAAGTCGAGAAAGGGATGAAGAGGAAAAAACTGAGAAATACACCAAGTTCCATTAGTAGGTCTGTCTGGACCAAAATGATTCAGTCTTAAAGTCGTGTCTCCTTTTCATGCTGCACAATTCCTGTGTGATGTGATGCCCTGATCACACTGTGACTCGTCCCTACAGGCAAAGTTTGAAAAAACCATGCTTCACAAAACAGCATGGTTACTTGCCCAGGAAGTTACTTCCTTGGTAATCATGTAAAATTGATTGAAAAAAATGGTTTGACTTCTGTATTTTACCCTGACAAGATGAGAATATTTTACCTTTTGACGTGATTAAAAATCTGCTGCCACTCGGAAAACTAAGTTGAGTAGAAGAGAAGAGAGTACACCAGACCTTGTGAAGGGAATTGCCTCACTGGCAGCACAATTCTGTGTGTTAGCTGCTGAGGTATTAATTCTGAAAAGCAGTGAAAATTAAGGCAATAAATGGGTCATTATAAGCTTGCTGACGAGATTCATCAAATGCACATGAATCAGGAGTGCTGAAAGGAGAAAGCTGGTACCCAGGTAAATGCCTCCAAAACCTTTAGATTAGTAAATTTGCTGAAGTCAGAGCTTGAGCTGAGCCGCCTGCCAAGTTAGAAAGCAAAGATCTCTTCACACTGTGATTTAGACGATTGCAGAAAAGAAAGAATTTATATAAGTGTTAAATTTGTTTTTATTAAAACAGATATCAAGACCATATAGGATGTTTTATTTCACGATTGCAATAGTTAACAAGAAGATATATTTTTAATACTAATTCTGAATTTTACCATTGCGTCAAATATTTTAAAGTTGCATTTATGAACAGAAGAGTTACATAGTGAACCACAAGCTGTTAACAAGTCTTTATAAATAGGTTAATAGGTGTGAATATAATTTTGTTTTACAAACTGAGTGATGGACTTCTTGGTTCTTAGCTGTCAGATAGTTGTAAATATTTATGCTCAATGGGGCTTCCATGTTCATGAAATTTGGAGCATGTATGACTGTTTGATGATAAATTTTCTTTAACAAACAGTTGCCATTTTTCTTTTCAGTAATAGCATTTAGTTTTCCAGTTTTACTTAATGTCTTCTTAACTTACTCTGTTGTGACTGGAATATTTATTGTGTATTTCAAGTGTCATTTAATCGTCAAGTTTAATTTTGTCTGGCATTTCATGAGGTCAGTTAATCATTGAAAAAATAATCATCAGAGTAAATCAGCATGGAAATAACTCACTGAAACTGATATTTAGCAATGGCTGATGGATTTTGTGGTTTGGCACTCTCACAATTCGAAGTCTATATTTAAGCAGGATGCCACTCTTGGATATGTAGACTACTGAGTAAGTACATTGGTTAAAATTGAAGTCGCTATACAAACATTATACCAAGACATTGGAAATATACTGTATTACATATTATAGTTATTATATACTGTATTCTATAATATAATATAATACAATATAACAATATATGTTATATTTCTGCATGCCTACAGGGCTTGTGTGTGTGTGTGTGTGTGTGTGTGTGTGTGTGTGTGTGTGTGTGTGTGTGTGTGTGTGTGTGTGTGTGTGTGTGTGTGTGTGTGTGTGTGTGTGTGTGAGCATGCTAAGGCCTGCACATATATACAACTGTGTGAAATTTTATATTTAGAGTGGAAAAATTTACCCTGCTGTGACATTCACTTGTGTAACAGTAAAAAATAAATCCTCAGAATGTTTGCATCTTCAGCCATTTATTTCACATGCATAATGTTAAAGAGATGAACAGTCATAATCAAAAGAAGTTTGACAATTATCTGTTTTTTTACGTTATGTTATATTTTAAAAGTCATGTCAACAAAGGTCAATGGTTTACATTCTATATTACCTGATTCTATTCTTTAACAACTTTTTTATTTGAAATGTCCTGGAGAAACCATTACAACAAATGGCAATAAATTACACATGAAAAGTAAAGGTGTTGCTGACGTTGGTGCTTTAACCATGGATCATTTATTGTGATAAACTTCCCCCTCTTTAAGCATCTCTCTTTTCAGTTTCATATTGAATTAACCTCTTTGATATGATGTTTTGAGGTGCTACCAGATGTTTGTTCTGACCCATATGGACCCTTCTCAGCCTTTTCTGTTATACATGAAAGCTTTATATGAATGATATGTCTTATTTCAACTCAATACAGCAAGTCATCTGTCAACTCCAAACGATTGAAAATGGAAAGAAAAAACGTGAAGTACAGAAAGAAATATTTTTCACGTCGTAGTTCATGCCTGCCATCAGGCTGATATGAAGCCATCATGCAGGCCCCCTCCCCCATCCCCCCCACCACCCCCATCATCACCGACGTCACCGAATCAAGTACGGACTCATCCGCTTCCAGACCGCTCATTTGCGCTCTGAACATCTGGCTGAGCTCATCCCCTGTCGAATGAAACGCATGACAACGACCCATGTGAAAACGAGTCGACATCGAAGGGACGCGCTTCATCCGTGCTTTCTCTTACTGTTCGATCTACTAATGTTTGATTTAGTGGAACGGGGACATCATTTTTATTTTTCTCAAACACGCACCTATTGCTCGCTGGAACTGAGATAAACGAAGGTAAGTTTTTTTTTTTTTTTTTTTTTTTTTTTTGTCATAACTGTGACAGGTGACATGTGGCTGGCTGTTATATTATTTGGGACTTTTTCATGATAATTTTTCTTTTAATTCTAAAACTTTTAATTGGAGCCCACGCTGCCAAAACTCACCATGAAGTGCTTGTTTCAGGTGATTACTCTTCCAGTTCAATAACTTGTGTTCACCGCCCTTTCCAGTGACCCTTCTGATCTCCATCCTGCCCGTTTCTTCTCGACATTCATTCGGACACAGAAACCTCTTTGTCCAGCGGTGTTCAGCCGTGCGTGCTTTTACGCGCGGACAAATCCGCAAGTTTGAGTCCAGATCCCAATCAACAGTCGGATGGGCAAAGTTCTAAGCAAAGAATAATTGACATGGATAGATGTTAACACTTCGTACTATGGTGCTGCTAACTGTTAATTATTAATTATGGTGTATTTTATTTGACCTATACCTTGATGTCGCGTTTGCTAACCGTGCAAATGTAAACAGGAGGGACAAACCGTGGAGTAGCTCCGGTGTGGGGGACCAAACCCCGTCAAGAAGAGCAGACGGGTACAGCAGAACGAACAGCACTGCAGTCATCTGAAGATGACATATAGCCCTGATCCCTGCAAAAAGTACAACACAGAAAATGTTATGGTTGCAGATTGAAGTGTCAGTGTGTGTCAGTACACTTCAATCTGTTGGTGACTGGCTGAGTCGTGTACATTATCTCGCCTTTAATAAATGACCTCCTTTCCAATTCACCTTTAAATTCTTTTTTTCTAATGGAATCATTAAAAAAAATTCAGAAAATTCTGAACGTCTAAAGGTCCAGTCTTTTAATGATTGGTATTTGTTTAAAGATTAATGATTGGTATTTGTTTAAAGATTGGTGATGTACCTATGCGTAGTGCAAGAAGTAGACACAATGTGGACCATTTCCTGATGTAATGTTATGGTTGAGGGTTTAAAAGCATTTGAAAATCCTGAAAAAAATCACCTTTTTGTGCCTCAAAAATCAAATTTTGGGGTGTTTTACATTTAATTGAGTTATTTTTTATGCCTTCATATTATGTGCCACAGAGGCCACTGTTATATTACTTTAGATATTTCAAAATAAGGACAAATATGCACAATATACACTTGAAAAATGCACATGATTGATGATGGAGGTTATGGAAAATACAGTGATAATAGCTGAAGTGAAACACAATGATTTTGAACACCATGTGATCTTTTGAACACAATGTGATTTTTTTTATCTGAATTTGTAGGTAAGATTGTAGGAATAAGAACCTGTAAGCACTCATAAAAACATTTATCAAATAATTGAGTGTCTTTCGCGGCCATTTACCAAATTTAAGAGATAAATGAACGGTCGTAGCCACATATTTCATCATAAATATTTTGCCATGTCTTAGGAATTTTGCCAAATGTATATTCAAGCTGTCCGACGGTACTGCGCATTGATGACTGGTCAATAGAGGGCGCTAGGGCACCACATCCCTGAGTCACAGCGCAATACACAATAAAACAATACTATTTGTGATACCTACTCAAAATAATTGCAATAGCAAACTTCACAAGCTGTCAATGTTTGTTTGTTTTTAATATGAAATGGCAAACAAGGTGTGTGTAACAGGTGATGGAATCTAATCTGTGAAAAATATGTGCTTTTCCTGCCAATCCTCTCCACCTTTCTATCTGCAGTTCAGCTTTGGGGTAGTTGGAAAATCAATGTCAGAAGGTGGAGTTATGTAGCTGTTTAGTCAAAAACCAGTTCAAGATACAAATGAATGACATTTAAATCAGCCAGTCAGCATCCTAAAATGAAACCACAGAGGGCAATTATTTTCCACCAGCTTCGGTCAGGACTGTTTGCTGCAGGTGCCTTATTTACCATGACAAAATGGTACGCCTTCTGGAAGGCAGAAAAAATGAAGAGTCCACATCATCACTGCGATCTGATGTATGTTCAAGATGGGAATATGAAATCAAATAATTGTTATTATTTCACTGCAAAGTAGTCATGTGTTTTTCATACCTACACCTTTTTCTGTTAAAATATTGTTACATTCCTTGAAAATCTGGAATGTAATCTGGAATTAGTTGGAGTCTGGATGTAACTGAAAATTTCTTCCCATCGCAATGGTGTGCAAATGCATATATCTACAAATAATACCATTTTTCTATTCGCAGTAATTCTAAAAATACATTGAAGGAAACACATCTTAAGTGGTGCCCCTTACCCTCAGAGCCCCACCAACTGCAGATTACTTCTACGTATCAATAATGCATGCATACTTATAATAATTGACAAAGGATGATCTAGGGCCTTATTCTTGTTAAGAATAAGGCCCTGAATTAGAATTATTATGCTATATCTGAGAAAATTATTTTCCGTGGCTGAAAGAGGCCCCTGAAACCACCTTGAGGTCTTTATTGGATGGTAATGGCTGCCATTAAAGCCCCATAATGACTAATATTATTGGAGCTTTAATGAACTGGTTGCATGTTATCAAATATCACATGGCTTTACATTCTGAGAGGAGGAGCTTTTATAACACACTGACTAGAACAATTCCTTTTTCATCAAGCATTGGCAATCAACTCAATGGTGAAAGAGAACTTCTGTCATATAGGCAGTGGACTCTGGCAGCAATTCACTGAATTTCACAAATAAAAAATGGATGAGGTGTAAGACAAGCAATGTTTTAAACATGAATTCACAGATTTTCACATTAGAAAGGTTGTACTACATGGGTATCATTTGAATAAGCTTTTTAAATCTGATTATTGATGCATAAATCAAGCTTTGACTAAATCCCCTTTGAAACGTGTCTCCCAGATTTTATGATTTAATGGCAAGCCTTGCAGGTGCTTCTTTCCCACTAATACAGCTTCAAAATCCAGAAGCATTCTAAAACTACGAACCTCGTTTTTTTTAAAACCTTTAGTGGCATACTTTGAAAACAATCACTTTTTGCAGAGTTAAAGCTTGAAAACTTAATATTAAATAATTACATTTTGATGCAGTTAGAAAGTTATCTGGAATCATCTGTCAGTCTCAGTTGTAAACCAGTTACATTCGAGACACTGTCATTCCCTTTGTTTGCCAAGCCATGATTTATTTACCCTTATTCTTTATTGAACTCATTCACACAGATAAGGCTATAAGAGGCCAGTGGTGCAATATTCCCCTCAGTGAGGGTTATCGCTCAGTCGTGTGAAGCAGGTCCGCAGGGAACAAACACACTTTCTTCTATTTAAATGTGCTCTGCATTCTAGTATGATGACAAGATGACATAATAAGAAATAACAAGCATAATTTATAATCATAATCTTCTTTTCCTTTCGGCTTTTCCCTTCAGGGGTCGCCACAGCAAATCAATTGCCTCCATCTAACCCTGTTTTCTGCATCCTCTTCTCTCACACCAACTACCTTCATATCCTCTTTCACTACATCCATAAACCTCCTCTTTGGTCTTCCTCAAGGCCTCCTGCCTGGCAGTTCAAAACTACCAATATATTCACTATCTCTCCTCTGGACATGTCCAAACCATCTCAGTCTGGCCTCTCTGACTTTATGTCCAAAACCTCTAACATGTGCTGTCCCTCTGATGTACTCATTCCTGATCCTATCCTTCCTGGTCACTCCCAGAGAGAACCTCAGCATCTTCAACTCTGCTACCTCCAGCTCTGTCTTCTGTCTTTTCCTCAGTGACACTGTCTCTAGACCAAACAACATCACTGGTCTCACCACAGTTGTGTACACCTTTCCTTTCATTTTAGCTGAAACTCTTCTATCACACATCACACCTGACACTTTCTTCCACCTGTACCATCCTGCCTGTACACGCTTCTTCACCTCTTTTCCTCACTTTCCATTGCTCTGGACTTTTGACCCCAAGTACTTAAAATCCTCCACCTTCTTGATCTCTTCTCCCTGTAACCTCACTCTTCCACTTGGGTCCCTCTCATTCACACATGTGTACTCTGTCTTATTGCTGCTAACCTTCATTCCTCTCCTTTCCAGGACAAACCTCCACCTCTCTAGCGTCTCCTCCACCTCTTCCCTGCTCTCACTGCAGATCACAAAATCATCTGGAAACATCATAGTCCATGGAGATTCCTGTCTAACCTCGTCTGTCAGCCCGTCCATCACCATAGCAAACAAGAAGGGACTCAGAGCTGATCCCCGATGCAGTCCCACCTCCACCTTGAACTCCTCTGTCACACCTACAGCACACCTCACCACTGTCTTACAGTCCTCATACATGTCCTGCACCGCTCCAACATACTTCTCTGCCACTCCAGACTTCCTCATACAATACCACAGTTCCTCTCTGGGCACCCTGTCATAAGCTTTCTCCAGATCTACGAAAACAATATGCAGGTCCGTCTGGCCTTCTCTGTACTTCTCTATCAACATCCTGACTGAGGAGTGGAGGAGAAGTGTGCTAGTGCCCATTTTTAAGAACGAGGGAGATGTGCAGAGTTGTGGCAACTACAGAGAAATAAAGCTGATGAGCCATACAATGAAGTTATGGGAAAGAGTAGTTGAAGCTAGACTAAGGGCAGAAGTGAGCATCTGTGAGCAGCAGTATGGTTTCTAGCCAAAAACGAGTATTACATATGCAGTATTTGCTTTGAGGATGTTGATAGAGAAGTACAGAGAAGGCCAGACGGACCTGCATATTGTTTTCATAGATCTGGAGAAAGCTTATGACAGGGTGCCCAGAGAGGAACTGTGGTATTGTATGAGGAAGTCTGGTGGCAGAGAAGAATGTGAGCGCGGTGCAGGACATGTATGAGGACTGTAAGACAGTGGTGAGGTGTGCTGTAGGTGTGACAGAGGAGTTCAAGGTGGAGGTGGGACTGCATCAGGGATCAGCTGTGAGCCCCTTCAAGGAACAAGGAACAGACTTTGTTTTAAGCAATTCTCATGTTTATAACAATGAGTTACTTAGTACGAATGATTAATCAATTTATCAAAAATGTTTTTTGCATTTTGGCTTTTGGCCTGAGGCTTTGCTCATACAGTGTGCCCTCGTTGTTTGTGGTTAATGCGTTCTATGTACCACATGCGATTAATGAATTCAGCGATAGAGCTACGAACTACTTGTCTTATTATTTACGGTAATTTAAACGTTTTTGACCCTCCCCATACTGATATTAAACCACTTTCTATCTGTATTACCTTTTCCCACTCTATTATCGACTGTTTAAAGCACTTTCGTGTCTCTTGTAAGTCCGAGAATGTAAGTCTGAGAGCCGAGCGTACTTCCGGGTGCCGTCAGCCAATAGAATGTGCGTACCATATCACGTGATTGCCTACTAAAAATGCGCAATGTGAAGTCGCAAGCTTTGATGCGCGCATGCGCGAGGGCGCACTGTACATGGCTAATACACAGCTGGTTTGAACATAAAATATCAAGATTTTTTTTTTTCTAATGTGGTTAAGCAGCACTTCAAAAAGAGGTTATAATTAACACAATATCATTCTACAGGGTTATAATTAAACACAAAATTATTCCACAGGTTGGAATTTAGATGTCTTATTTGAAGTTTTTCTTGCTGTTGGGATGTTACAAGGGCTACCAATATGCTGGGTAGTTGTAGTGTGTAGCGTAACCCAGGGGTACTGAGAATTTTTTCTGCATGTGAGCTAATTATAAAATGACCAAGTCAAAATGCAAAACATATATGTAGAATTTATGTTGATGTATCTTGCTTTACTACATGAGCTATGTACCTTTTCTGTCTTGTGTTTATTCTGTTGACTTGCACTGAATGGAATCAGCCAGGGATGCATAGTCTGGACAGTAGCTGCTGACAGCTAGCCTAATGCTTTCTTCCAAATGATCATCAGTAATGGAGGGAATAATTGGACTTAATGTGGGAAATGGCTGACAAACATAGATAAGTAGAGCCAAATAATACAGTCAAGGAGGTAGTACATTTTCTCATATTAGGGTAAATTTCCTCTGTGAGTAAGTTCCAGAACTGTCCACGACCTCTTGACTTCAGCTGAATGTCGCTTTGTTGTATGGGTAGTCCTCAACATACAAACATTCAACTAACGAACATTCAGAGATACGAGCAAAGGTGCACCTCCATATCCCACTGTTGTTCTGCAGTTACAAATTGATAACTTGCAAACAAATTTGTTGTCACCGCACATTCACACACGGCGAATGAGTGGTGACAAGATTAGATCCCAGGAAACGTCATATGTCATCTATGTGATTGACTGTTCTCTGTGTCAATCAAGTGATGGGATGGCTGACAGACTGATGTCTTTTTTAATGTCATGCGATGTACTCAATCACTAACTAGCTTGTTATTGTTGCTGGCCATAGTGCTGCTGTATGCGCAAGTGCAGTGACATAAATTTTAAACTATTTTTTTTAATGTCATGTAATCTACCAGAACTACTGTCAGGATCGACCGGTCGATTGCGATGGACGTACTGAGCAACCCTGCTGTTAGCTAATCCCACAAGATGTTTCACAGGATGCTCATATGTTTGAAATTAAATATGTGGCTTAGTTTTATGAACTGGTAAGGAATCAGATCTGACATATTTTTAATTTTCTTTTAACAGTTGTGAATGTGTACGTAGATAATTGTATTTAGGAAAACAATCTGTCTACTTGATCCTTCCAGCAGTGGTTGGATTTTAATTTTTGGTTTTGACATTTGTGATCACCTCGTCCACCCCTCCCCCCAAAATAATTACATTAACTGAATATCAAAAGCGACCAGTCAGAACGTTATAGATTTCTTATATCTCAGTAGTCACTTTTCTCAAGTTAGTTATTGCTTATCAGCTGAGGTTAAACTGTCTTCTCAGAAGTGTTTCAGTTCAACAATGACAAATTTTTCAGTTCTGATTCTATAAAGTATATTCAATCTGTGGGGAAGGGTGAATGCAGGAATTGCTGAGTCCTCGTAATATTGCTGCACGTTTGAAAGCTAATGCAAACAATGCAGTGTTCTTATTGGCTTACAGTGTCCTGTCAAAATCTGCTTTTTTTGGAAGTGTATACTGTTCAGAACATGGTTTAGCTGTGATGGATGTAGAGAAAAGCATATTATTGAAATATAATGTAGAAGACATGAACCCAGTGTGAGACAACCATTTCTCCTTGGTATGCTCTTTGAATAGAAATGTTGTTTTATGCTTCAAGCTTTGATGGCTTTACTCTGTCACTCTCATACATGTGCGTGTATGTTATATTGTAACAATGGCCAGCACTGCATTGTGATTGCCTCTTGGTCGAATCTGCCTTTCTCTGTAAGAAGACCAACTGCTTATCCAAGATGACCACATTTCATAGGTTCGGGATCCCTTGACTGATTTTATTTGGCAGGTTTTACTTCAATAACTGGATAAAACCTTTCACACACCCAAACCTGGCCTAAACGCCAGCTTTATTAGAGCCATTTGTTTCATGACTATCCAGTGTTAACTCATTCAACTACCAAAGTAAATCCAACAGCAAAAAAATTGTATAAAAAGAAAAGTGTGTGCCTGAAGAACAAAAAATTAAATGAAATGAAACAAAATGGATCACAACACTGTTCATCTTTGCTTTCTTTTCTTTTTATTTTGGTTGCTTATTTTAAGACTTGTTATTCCGCAGGCTCACAATGGTAGTTCACCATGAAATGTAGAAAACCCTGAAAAGCACTGAACATTGGCAGAAAGATAAATCCCTTCCTCTGAATGCCATTCCTGAAATCATTGTGCACTGGATGAACCTTTTTCGTCCATCTCTTTCAAAGAAGTATATATGATATTCACAAGACTGTTTACTTTCTACCCCTTTTTCTGTAATTCAAAGCTAGTCTTTGCCTGAAAGCCTCTACTCTATTGTAAAGAAATGTGTAGATTTATGCAAAGATGATCGTATCAAGCATCATGGAAATAATTTATGTGTACTATGTATATACAGTATATGCAATGCTGGAGTGCATGGTACTTTAACAAAAATACCTCTAGCTCAAATTGACCTTTCACTACTTTATTTATATTTGACATAGGGTGAAATGACAGCATCTAATATGAGAAGTTGGTTTTGGATGCAATTTTCTGTCAAATTGTTCTTATGATATTCATCATATTTACCACTTCCTTAATGCAGAACGAAGCAGAACAAAAGTAAAGTGAATTACCAACTTAAAATTCATCAGATGACATGTACATCCATTTCTAAATAAGCAACTATTTGGTAATAACTTTGTTGAATGCTGGAGGTCAGTGTTGAATTTAAGTTTACACCAAGAAATGTTTCCTAATGCTACCTGTAATATAATCCTAACTGGACTACATGTAGAACACAACCTGAACTTTGGTTTTACATATATACAGTATTTACGCCCAGGGTGCGATTTGTCAAAAAAAAAAAAAAGAGGGGGGGTTCTTTTATCATGAAAAAATAAGCAATCAAGAGGCCTAAATCTTTTTTAGGTTAATGTTAGGACCTATGTGTCTAAATTCCAAACAGTTGAACATTCATATTTAACACAAACTGTTCGGGCCACGATGCGGAAGATGAAAATGGAGTATGGCCTAATGAGGCTTCATGATCATAGATAACGGACATAGCAAGAGGATTTAGTCTAATTCAAACAGTCTGTAAAACATGTCAAAATAACTCTAAGACTAAGTGAAGGGTTAGCCTGATGTTGTGCTTCATGTCTTTTCGGCTGTCCTGTTGCAGCATTATCTGCAGCGTTTCGTCCATCTTTTATCCACATCTCTGTGAACTTTTGAGAAGGGAACAAACGCACAATGTATTCATGTGCATAAGGACGTTCAGGAACAATGAGATTGCTGAAAATTCGGGTCACTTTGAAAGTTGAAGCCAGCAATGTAATCTTCGGACTGCCTGTAGGAAAATTCTGTCACAACCTGCCAGATATTTTGTATTTTTTTTAAATTATTAACAGAAGTATCCCCCAGATGATAAAATTCATTCAGTAAAGGTAGAGATGTAAAAACAAGAGTGAGGGTGCGCCCCCCCCAACAAATAACACCCTGTTTACACCTATCAAATGCAGCAATGCCATCTTTATGGCCCGTACAAGTTTCTCATGGCGCCCCCCACATAGGAGCTGCTCGCCACTCAACCTCCCATTTTCTACATGCCCAGTGTGTGTGTGTGTGTGCGCATGTGTGTGTGTGTGTGTGTGTCTTTGTGTGTCTGTGTGTGTGCGTGTGTGTTTGCGTGTATGTGTGTGTGTGTGTGTGTGTGCACGCTTGTGTGTGTGTGTGTGTGTGTGTGTGTGTGTGTGTGTGTGTGTGTGTGCTTGTACAATACAGTACAGTAATACGCATGTCTAAATTTTTGGAGTGGAAAAAAGTAATTTCCCTGCAGGGATCATTAAGGGATTGATTATTATTATTATTGTTGTTATTGTTGTTGTTGTTGTTGTTGTTGTTGTTTATCAAAAATAGTTTTCATGAATGCAGAAGAAAATCAAATATTTCTGTTCAGCCCATTTGTTTCTCTTCCTGCTGTTTACAGACATCCTGCTGTTTTATGTCCTGCAAATGTTTACATTCACTGATATTGTACTACAAATGAAGCTGAGTCAACACATTCATCTTTCATTCTTTAGGTTTAAAATGGACGAAGGATTTGCACACAACCTTACTCAACCCTATGACAACTGGACATACTACAGCCCCACCTCAGAGTCTTTCCAACCTAGTAACAACGTCACCTATGTTGGATATTACCTTCATCAGTCATACACAGCAGCTATCTTCATCGTGTCCTACCTGCTGATCTTTCTTGTGTGCATGGTGGGAAATGGAGTTGTTTGCTTCATTGTGCTCAGAAGCAAAAACATGCGTACTGTCACCAACTTGTTCATCCTCAATCTTGCTGTGAGTGACCTCCTGGTTGGGATTTTTTGCATGCCCACGACTCTTCTGGACAACATAATTACAGGTAAGCAGTACAAAAATTTGAAGCTTTCAATTATTTTTATCCAAGCTGGCTGATTGTAGGAGTACTGCAATCATTTAGTGGCTCGTTTCATTAATTTGCTTTTGACTGAAATATCCAAACAACTTCTGTGTGAATTCCAGGGAATTGCATGAGATGTTCAATGTCGCCGGTAATGAAACAGTCACTTTGTCGATGTTTCATTCAGTGTTGCTATCAAGCTGGCATTTGTGTTTCCAAGGTAAATAGGTCAACAACTATTGTGTTGCTCTTCTATAAAAAGTTATTCGAATTTAAGGTCAATAAATACCTACATTTTTGCAGATGTGGATGTGGAACCGCTAAAAGGCCAATGCCGTACATTTGTGTAGACATAATTAATGTGTGTGGAAACTTTAGATCTGAGAGTGCAGCAGAGATTGAGGGATGCTGAGCTAAATTTGACAAAGCCCAGCTTGGACTAATGAAAGCTAAAGCAGTTTTCACAATGCTGAGCCTGATGTCTGTAAATAGACACCGTACAGAGAATAAATATTTCCATTTTCCTCAAATGCCGCCTTTATTGAGCCTTCTTTCCCCAATCTCTAATCCCTTTGATGTAAGTTCATTTACTGTACAGCTGCCATCGTTTTCAACTTAGATTCACATTAAGGTATACTACCTCTGCATGTGTGACTAGGAAGCATGGACCCTTATACTGTATAGTCATGGAATAGCTTTTTTTTTTTTTTTTTTAGAGTCTGTGTTGATCTCAAGTCAGGAGTCACAGAGGAGTTGACTGATGAGGCAACAGTCATTCTTGCATATATTAAGACAGTTTTTTTACTCATCATGCTCCTATGGCAATTGCAAGTGTTTGTGACAACAGATTCGATATGATTTTTCCCATAGCTGATGAATTAATATTTTCTCTTTGAAGACAGAAGTTATGGACTTGCCTCTACCAGTTCAGGTGAAACTGATCTGTTTCTGCAGAAAGTTGCAACCCCACTGCTGCACAGAGAGCTCTTCACCCATTTATTAAAATATATGGAAAGGCTGACAGATTGACAAACAGAGATTCTGTCAAGGCATTACAGAATTGCCTCTGCATTCAGTTAACATTTGGTTTGAAGTCATAAGTCTAATGTATTTATGAGCAGATATTAATTACAAATTTAACCTCCAGCAACAACCTTTCAAACACACTGCTGCAAACATTGTATTAACTTGCCCGTATTATAGACTTTTTAGTGTCAGTGGGTACCCATAAATTGAATAGCCTTGGAACTATCACTACCTCATAGCAAAAAAGACATGCCGGCCTGTCTCCAGTTTTCACATTTTCATCTTTTATTAAATTGCCTCCCCACTGCATTCATTTTTAATTTCTTGAATGTTTCGTAGGCTGCTACTACTAATGTTACTCAATGAAGCCAGTGCTGGAAACACCTATAGTATATGATATTATGACGCTTTCTAGGACATACTGACATCTGATGATTGGAAGCCAATAGTGGTAGTGCAATTTGATTTTTTTTTTAGTTGTGCAACATTGTGATGACATTGTGATGGACAGACTGACAGACGAGGTTAGACAGGAATCTCCATGGACTATGATGTTTGCAGATGACATTGTGATCTGCAGTGAGAGTAGGGACGAGGTGGAGGAGAAGCTAGAGAGGTGGAGGTTTGTAATGGAAAGGAGAGGGATGAAGGTTAGCCGCAGTAAGACAGAGTACATGTGTGTGAATGAGAGGGACCCAAGTGGAAGAGTGAGGTTACAGGGAGAAGAGATCAAGAAGGTGGAGGATTTTAAGTACTTGGGGTCAACAGTCCAGAGCAATGGAGAGTGGGGAAAAGAGGTGTAGAAACGTGTACAGGCAGGATGGAATGGGTGGAGAAAAGTGTCAGGTGTGATGTGTGATAGAAGAGTTTCAGCTAAAATGAAAGGAAAGGTGTACAAAACTGTGGTGAGACCAGCGATGTTGTTTGGTCTAGAGACAGTGTCACTGAGGAAAAGACAGGAGGCAGAGCTGGAGGTAGCAGAGATGAAGATGCTGAGGTTCTCTCTGGGAGTGACCAGGAAGGATAGGGTCAGGAATGAGTACATCAGAGGGACAGCACATGTTAGAGGTTTTGGAGATAAAGTCAGAGAGGCCAGACTGAGATGGTTTGGACATGTCCAGAGGAGAGATAGTGAATATATTGGTAGAAGGATGCTGAGTTTTGAACTGCCAGGCAGGAGGCCTAGAGGAAGACCAAAGAGGAGGTTTATGGATGTAGTGAAAGAGGACATGAAGGTAGTTGGTGTGAGAGAAGAGGATGCAAAGGACAGGGTTAGATGGAGGCGGTTGATTCGCTGTGGCGACCCCTGAAGGGAAAAGCCAAAAGGAAAAGAAGAAGTTGTGCAACATTGTTCATGATATTTTATAGCTAGCTTGTATGGACTTCGAAAAAATGGGGAGCTCGGTCAGATTTGTGTTTCTAACTTTGGCTTTGATACAATAAATTTGCTAACACTTCCCAATAGTGTAAAAATGAGTAATCAGTCATTAGTGTGGGAACTGTTAGACACTGTCAAGATGACTTTAGAAATGCATCATTCAAAATGCCTTGTGTAATTCAATTTGCTGCTGTCAAGACATTAAAAAAAATGGACAGCATGAAGCTTTCAGTCAGCACAAATGAAAACATATTCATAGTGCAGTAGATTTAAATGTTTGGAATTATCATAAACTTCAAGATAATCTCAACAAAAATAAACCACTTGTTCTGTTCTCTGCATTTCTTTCTTTAAGCCATCACTGTTTTTAAGCTCATGTGGCTAAAGTGAATACTGTCCTCCAGAAAAGGCAGGAACATAGGGTAACCTTTAAGAGTGGAGGTAGGAGCAGACAGGTAGACTACATTTTGTGTAGACAGTGTAATCTGAAGGAGATCAGTGACTGCAAAGTAATGGTAGGTGAGAGTGTAGCCAAACAGCATAGGATGGTGGTGTGTAGGATGACTCTGGTAGTGAGGAAGATGAAGAGGACAAAGGCAAAGCAGAGGACGAAATGCTGGAAGCTGAAAAGGGAAGAGCGTTGCATGACATTTAGGAAGTAGTTAAGACAGGTTCTGTATGGTCAGGAGGTGCTGCCAGATGACTGGACATTCATTCATTCATTCATTATCACGTACCGCTGCTGTATCCGCCGTAGCAGGTCACGGGGAGCTGGAGCCTATCCCAGCTGACTGGACAACTACAGCTAATGTGATCAGGGAGACAGGTAGGAGAATACTTGGTGTGTCATCTGGAAGGAAAGTAGATAAGGAGACTTGGTGGTGGAATGAGGAGGTACAGGAGTGTATACAGAGAAAGAGGTTAGATAAGAAGAAATGGACACTGAGAGGACTGAGAAGAGTAGACAGGAGTACAGGGAGATGCAGCGTAAGGTGAAGGTAGAGGTAGCAAAGGCCAAACAAGGGGTGTATGATGACTTGTATGCTAGGTTGGACAGTAAGGAGGGAGAGACTGATCTATACAGGTTGGCAAGACAGAGAGACAGAGATGGGAAGGACGTGCAGCAGGTTGGGGTGATTAAGGATAGGGATGGAAGTGGATTGACAGGGGCCAGTAGTGTGACGGGAAGATTGAAAGAGTACTTTGAAGAGTTGATGAACGTGGAAAATGAGAGAGAACAAAGACTGGAAGAGGTGACTGTTGTGGACCAGGAAGTAGCAAAGATTAAACAGGATGAAGTGAGAAGGGCATTGAAGAGGATGAAGAATGGAAAGGCAGTCGGTCCTGATGATATACCTGTAGAGGTTTGGAAAAGCCTAGAAGAGGTGGCAGTAGAGTTTCTGACTGGGTTGTTCAACAGGATCTTAGATAGTGAGAAGATGCCTGAGGAGTGGAGGAGAAGTGTGCTGGTGCTCATTTTTAAGAACAAGGGAGATGTTCAGAGTTGTGGCAACTACAGAGGAATAAAGCTGATGAGCCATACAATGAAGTTATGGGAAAGAGTAGTTGAAGCTAGACTAAGGGCAGAAGTGAGCATTTGTGAGCAGCAGTATGGTTTCATGCCAAAAAAGAGTACTACAGATGCAGTATTTGCTTTGAGGATGTTGATAGAGATGTTCAGAGAAGGCCAAACAGAGCTGCATTGTGTTTTTGTAGATCTAGAGAAAGCTTATGACAGGGTGCCCAGAGAGGAACGGTGGTATTGTATGAGGAAGTCTGGAGTGGCAGAGAAGTATGTTAGAGTGGTGCAGGACATGTATGAGGACTGTAAGACAGTGGTGAGGTGTGCTGTAGGTGTGAGGAGTTCAAGGGGGAGGTGGGACTGCATCAGGGATCAGCTCTGTGCACCTTCTTGTTCACTATGGTGATGGACAGGATGACAGACGAGGTTAGACAAGAATTTCCATGGACTATGATGTTTGCAGATGACATTGTGATCTGCAGTGAGAGCAGGGAACAGGTGAAGGAGAAGCTAGAGGGGTGGCGGTTTGTCCTGGAAAGGAGAGGAATGAAAGTTAGCCGCAGTAAGACAGAGTACATGTGTGTGAATGAGAGGGACCCAAGTGGAAGAGTGAGGTTACAGGGAGAAGAGATCAAGAAGGTGGAGGATTTTAAGTACTTAAGGTCAACAGTCCAGAGCAATGGAGAGTATGGAAAAGAGGTGAAGAAGCGTGTACAGGCAGAATGGTACAGATGGAAGAAAGTGTCAGGTGTAATGTGTGATAGAAGAGTTTCAGCTAAAATGAAAGGAAAGGTGTACAAAACTGTGGTGAGACCAGCAATGTTGTTTGGTCTAGAGACAGTGTCACTAAGGAAAAGACAGGAGACAGAGCTGGAGGTAGCAGAGATGAAGATGCTGAGGTTCTCTTTGGGAGTGACCAGGATGGATAGGATCAGGAATGAGTACATCAGAGGGACAGCACATGGTAGAGGTTTTGGAGATAAAGTCAGAGGGGCCAAACTGAGATGTTTTGGAAATGTCAAGAGGAGAGATAGTAAATACAGTATATTGGTAGAAGGATGCTGAGTTTTGAACTGCCAGGCAGGAGGCCTTGAGGGTCTTCCTCAAAGAGGAGGTTTATGAATGTAGTGAAAGAGGACATGAAGGTAGTTGGTGTGAGAGAAGAGGATGCATGAGGCACTGTTAGATGGAGGCAACTGATTCGCTGTGGCGACCCCTGAAGGGAAAAGCCGAAAGGAAAAGAAGAGGAAGTTTTTAAGCTCACAGTTTGGTGCAGAAGCTCGATGAGGGTGAAATGTGGTGTCGGAAAGCAATTTAGTTAGGAAATATCATATCAGAAGACCCGGTCTGATCCAGGTGTTGATTGGGGTTATTTTGATCTCTCAATGGTAGTACAGGTAAAAATGTTAAAAATGTTAATGTTAAAAATGTTCCCAAGAAAAATGTTAGCTTCAAGGTGTAATGCACACTTTAGAAAAGTTGTTAACACCATGATTTTTCCCTGCACTGTTCTCATGTCCTCTCAAGTCTACTACCAAACTACAGTATGATAATGAGTGACCTGACTGTATGTGACCAGTATTAATTTGCTATCATCTTAACCATAACAAATCTGACATATGGATGGGATGATTGGTGTCACATTGTCTAGACAAACACCACTCCTCATTTCTCTGTTTGGAACAGGCAAGTCAAGAAGCGAGTCACTTGAAAACAAACGGTTAACAAGGACATGTGATTGGGTTCAACTTGCTACCAGTGGCTGTTCCATTAGCGTGATTGTTTGAACGCTCATCATTCCTGATGAGCAGGTGATGTCTACTGAGTTAATGCTGGATTGTATAAAGCACTTTGACCAATAATTAGGACTATACAGGCTATGTACTGTATAAGTACAGTCCATATACTGCAATCATTGTGTCATTGTGTCATAGAAAACCCCATTGGTATCGTAGCCACACATTTGAAATTTTTAATTTGCCTGTATTAATTTAATGATATATATCCGCACCAAATCTTGCATATTTGTCATTATTCTAACAATATTCATAAAAGTATTGATGAGGCAGTTAATATATGGCTAATATCCATCCATCCATTTTCTGCCACTTTATCCACCTGGAGCCTATCCCAGCTGGCATGGGGTGTGAGGTGGGGGACACTCCGGGCACGATGCCAGTGCATTGCGTAGCCACACACAAAGACAGATGACCATGCACACACACACACTCACTCCTATGGGCAATTCGGGACCGGCCAATCAACCTGAAGCGCATGCTTTTGGAGGTAGCCAGAGAACCCACGCAGACATGGGGACAGCATGCAAACTCAGCACAGAGCGGGACTTGAACCTGGAGCCGCTGTGTTGTGAGGCATCAGCGCTACCCACTGCGCCACCATGCCGCCCTATGGCTAATATACTTCAATGATATTTCACTGAAAGTTAAAACTCTTTAGAAAAAAAAATTAAAATTCAGGCCTCTACGTGGGTCTGAAAACCATCAATTTGTAACAAACCCTTGCTTGGTCAAAAGTCCAATCCTAGAACATTTCATGAGAATCTCTTCTTCTTCTTTTGAAGTATCTGCACAATCAGACTAGCATTCAAACTCACAGACAAACATGAATTGTTAGAAACATTGGTCAGGGTACCAACAAGTGCAACATGTTCAAGAGGAAATTGTTAAATAAATTTCGTAGTTCATTTCTCATGTAATTTTGCTCACTATACATAATTCTGGCTTTGGCAATACATGATCACATTCATAAATAAAAAACAACTTGTGTTTAAATTTTCAACCTCTTTTCAGGACAATTCCAACCTTTACATTTCTGCTGAAAGATTGTTTTATAGTAGTCCAGCCATGACCAGTTCAACTGTAGGTCATGGCTTGAATCAAATAATAAGCAGGTTTCTGCATGTTCCCATGTTTCCCCCTACAAGGAGCAGAAGTTGTTATGATGTAGATTTGTGTTCATGAGAACACAGCAGGCAGGAATAAAAATACCAGCAATATGAAACATGATATTATTAAACGTATCTGGCATGACACTGTAAATTATAAAATTGTTATATTTTGTTTGATCAACAACATTGTGAACTGCCATGTGCTGCCATTAACATTGGTATGCCTGTATGAAATCCCTCAGTAATATCCTTCAAGTTCAGGTGTTAGTTTTTCTGAACACTGTTGTTGTACTTAATAGATCATCTTGAAGAACAAATTTACTATGAAGGGAAAAATTATCTGGATCTACAGCTGTGCCTGCTGCGCCACTTTACAGAGTGAGCTGCACAAGGACAAATAAAAGGCAAACCAGGAATAGGAATAAAATGTGTATCTCTTACTGTTATTCGTTTGGATGCTTGTGCATTTGTGCTGTTTAAATTCACAATATTGTTAATTCTTTGTGTAATGCCTTTAAAAAGTGATAAATTTCACTCACCTATTTATTACATTTACTCAAATTACATTAGAGTAAGTTTTTATTTCCATACACTGAAATAAAATCAAAAACATAGCACTATTTGTTAGACTATGTCAACGTAGCAGGTCTCAATCCTGAGCCCTGTGGAGAAACAGAGAAAGAAACAAGTGGAACAAAGGGTCAAGCTGAGTCAGACTGCAGATTACAAATAGGCGTGTGGAACCCTAAAGTGTCTGATGTGACTGAAGTAACTCGGCTGTAACATGAGGCAGAAACTGGGCAGAGCTCATCACGAGCCTACCAGGCAGCTTAGTGATGACAGTCTAATGCTGTGTGAGGCTTTTTAAGTGGCAAGTCTTGCACACACACACACACACACGCTTACACACACGCACGCACGCACACACACACATCCAACACTGAATCACATTTTTAGAGACCAGGAACAGTGAATGTGCAGCTCACAGACATTTTTTGCTTGTCCTCAAAACAGTAACTTCAAATGAATTTAAAATGTCTTCTGGACATGTTTATCAAGGATGACTTTTGTGTTTTGTCTTGTAGTTATGCTGTTGATGAATGAATTGTTCCATAGAGGACCATATGTGTTTCTCTGCCAAGCCTTTCTTTCTGTCTTACTAACATCTGATACTCTGGGTGGTCTTTTAAGCCACTGAAACTAACATTCTGCCATGTCTTCTGATGGAAGATATCATGTAATGTACCATCAGGATGTTTAAATTGCATTAATGCTTAACTAAAATTTAACTGGTTAGTCATATGAAATTATTCAGATTATCGTCCTTGAAATTTGTGGACTGCATGAAAGAAGTACCACAAGGCTCCCCATTAAGTTTTCTACATTTACATGTTAATTTCAAATCTATTTTTTTCTTTCGGTCCCCGGTCCAAGACCGTAATCATAATCATAAATATTAAATATTTGGTTGTTAAATTAAAGTCACAGAGGTCTCAGGGCTGTTTGGATCACTGAAATCAATCATAGACACCTGTGATAATTAGTTACTAAAGGAGGAAGTTTGAAATTATTAAGCAGACCATAATTTTCAATCAATATGAGGAAGAAAATGGATCTCTCTGCTTCTCAAAAACGTAAAATACTTGAATGCCTTGGACAAAGTATGAAAATCTCAGATGTTTCACAAGGACTTAAGCGTGATCATTGTACGGTTAAGAAATGTATGGGCTCATGCAGATACAGGCACAATGAGGAAGGTTTCTGACAGACAAATAGATCATATTGAGAGTGCAGCTACTAAAATACCATTTCAAATCCACAAACAAGTATTTACAGCTGCTAGTGCCTCTGGAGTCAAGGTCTAGGATCCTCCAGAAGCTTGCAGTTATGCATAAACCTTCCATTCTTCCACCCATAAAAAATACTCACAAGCAGAAGAGGCTGCAGTGGGACAGAAATACATGAAGACTAGTTTTCAAACTTTGATAAGTACCGTGCAACCCTGGATGGTCCAGATAACAAAATAATCTTTATGTCTGACAATGTACCATCTAATGCTGAAATTTATACGTCTGCAATATTGGCTACTATGGGCAAAAATGGACAGAAACTCATGGCGGGGCCCTATCTTCCCCTGACCTCAGTGCTGTTGAGAACCTTTAGATCAACCTCAAGCAAAAGATCTATGAGAGAGGGAAGGCTGTTCTGACATCCTGCATAGAAATTCATTGAGTTCAAGTGGACAATGTTCTCGGTCTTCATTTTCAAAGCAACTGCTCAGAGTTGTTGTGGCAGGGTTTCCGAGGCCTACTGCAGCAACCCCTGAACTCTGTCAGAAGTAAGGGATCTGAAGGAGTCTTATCAAGCCTTGGTCACTGATGAGAATCCAGAGGCAGCTGGAGGATACTGACAGGCCAGGCGTATCACAGCTCGAGTGGTTATGGATGTTATGGAGATTCACACTGAGCACCTCAAGTTTTTGTATGTGCGGTGATTATCTTGGACTGGGATGGTGGTCCACCTTTTCAAAAAGGGGGATCCGAGGGTGTGCTCCAACTATGGAGGTATCATTCATCAGCATTCTGGGGAAAGTCCATTCCAGGGTGCTGGAGAGGAGAATTTGACCGATAGTCAAACCTTGGATGAGGGAGGAACGGTTTTCATCTTGGTCTTGTCATCTACATAGGATGTGATTGAATTCAGCCAGAGCCAGGGTTTTTTGGGACAAATTAGATGTTCTACATTCTCTGGAATGACTCATCCTCTATCATGCCCAGTAAATGCAAACATTCATCATGTGTTAGACAATGCATAGCATACATCATACTGTGTCAAATTATACTTGACATGGCCCACATCTAAAAGCACATAATTAATCCTTATTTTTTCAACCCAGTTGTTAATCAAAGGTGTTTTGGCTTTCTGGGGCTAAATGAATGCCTTCCCCCGCTGCTGAGAAAAAATAATAAACCCTAACACAAAACACAGTATCTACAATCTGAGATTATTTTGACTCTGTCGCAACACTGTCAGCATCCCTGCTACTGGCTATGATTACATCCTGTTATAAGAAATACTGTTTTTCTTCAAAACATTTCGAAATGATATCAGGGCAAATCCCTTCAGATCCTCCTACACTCCAGTGTGTTTGTGGGCACAAATCTGTTTGAGGCAGCCAGACTTTGAACAGGCATTGTGTTCTGAATTGTTACATCTCTCCTCTCTCTGTAGGATGGCCTTTTGGAAATTTGATCTGCAAAATGAGCGGCATGATTCAAGGAATCTCTGTATCAGCGTCCGTCTTTACTCTTGTCGCCATTGCTGTTGATAGGTAAGGTTCCTGTATCTTACTGTTACCACTAAATACTACGACAAAATATGTCCTCTTCATGACAGTAAGCCTCCTCCAAAAAGGGTTATCTAAAGAAGGATAAAACCAGAAACCACCAACACTCTTGAAGGCTGCATAATTATTTCATGTGATTCCATTTTTTTCAATATTAACCTACTGCATTTTTTTCTATCACTTTAAATCCGTCTTTTGTAAATGAGGAATCTGATAAAAAACTACAGAAAAGTAGAAAGTCCTTCAAATGTTAATCAAAAAAGAACAATAATTTAATTTATTTTCATTAATGAAAAATATGCATGCAGTAAAGAAACAGTTTAGGATTCATTCTCATAAGCCAGCAACATTTTATGAAATCCAACAGCTTGTCCTTTACACAGAATTGACCCTGCCACAATGTGTGGAAGGCACAGAAAACAACATCATCTCAGCCACACAAAGCAAGAAATTCCAACAGCGCTTAAATCATAAAACTGTCCAGAAACAACCCTTGAAATGAATAACAAAATGAACTTTAACAAAATTTGGACTCTTCTCAAGAACTGACAAAGACGTGTGCAAAGATGCATGCCTATTGGACTAAATGGACGGATTAAAACAACAATGTACCAGAATAAGATAAATGAAATTGATTTGTGACATGCATTGTATGAATTGGTTGACAATGTGCTGCAATGACAGAAATGTTGTTGATTTAGGGGACGGGAACCTTACAAGCCAATGGCTTCTACCTGTCAACCCTTTTTTTTCTTTTCGGATGTTGTTACTGATGTTCCAACACTGATGAAAGTGAAATCTGTTGTAATAACATGTCTGGAAAGAAGAAATAAACTGAGTAAATAAATAAAATAAATAAATAAATGTTGGTTTCAGAGTGTTTCCACACATTACTTACTGGTGAATTGAACAAACAGAATTCTGCCATTATGTTTTCCCCCTTTCGGCATGAACAAAGCATTCAATAAGTTTGTGTGGGTGTGCAATCAGTCAGGTTTTAAGAACCTCCTCTGCATGAATAAATCTTAAGGGGCTTAGAAATAATACATTTAGATATTTGTAATCAATTGATGATCTTAATTTTGTTAGCTATAACTAATCGCAGTCAGTCATAATAAGCTCACGGATGCACTGCCTTGGTGACAAGATACACCTCCCTGCTGAAGTCACTAGGAATGTTTAATCTATATTTGATAACTTCCATTAAAATACTGACATTTTTTGAAACAAACTTGTGACAAAATGACAAATATGTCCAATCTGACACTGTAGAGACATCTTGAAAAGCAAATCAGTACCAAAATCAAGCCACTTGTGAAGACAGACAAATAAGCATGATTGCAGAGCTATCATACAGTATCACTCCTTTTGAATGGTCATGCTGAATTCATCCATTGCTAATGTTAATTCCTCTTAATCAGTCTCAGAATCTCACAGAGGGGAAATGCTGTTGGTCTATGGGACTTAATCCAAACATACTGTAGATGGACATTGTGGTTGGTTCCAACAGCCCTTCAAGCTTTAAAATGACAGAGCTGTTCAAATATTTTAACATTGCCTGGTCGTCAGACACCAGACATGCAGCCAAATCACTCTGTCATAATTTGTAGTCACTGCAGGGTGTCTAGACAACTGTCAGAGACAGACAGAGTTTGAAATGCTCTGACATCCAACAGTCAAAGTCACCTTATACATCTTTCAAATGCATGATTTGAATTTGATTTCAGTGGGTGAGAAAAAAAGGAGCTGTTTTATCTGCTGTTTAAGTTATTATTTCCTTTCATTCAAAGACTACACTAGTTTGCAAATTTAATTGCTATTTATATTATTACCTTGCTACTATCATACCATCAAAATTATCAATTATACCAGTCTTGTAAGAAGTTTGTTTTGAAGTTTGTACGAAGTTTTACATCATTAGTGGCTAACAACAGTGGATATTCTAGCAGTGACAAAGTTTTTTCTCAGGAAAGTTGGAGTCAACAGACCTCCTCAAATAACCACTTCCCTGCACTGCACCCCCTCCAGCTGATTACTGTTTTCTCATCTCCCGAATGTACAAATCTATATCTTCAATTGAATGGTAACAAACGTTTTCCCTCTCTGCTAATTTAGGTGTTTATATCTTTCCTTTTCAGCTGATTTACAGTAAAAGATACTCCTGCCAGTATTTTAATCCTTCATTGATTAAACTACACAACTTCATTGTGTAGGAAAGTAATCAAGTAGCAGAATCTGATGCTTTTTTGTTTTCTTCATTCCACACAAAGGCTGACGCGGCGACCTGCAAACCTAGTTTTTGTAGTGTAGCATACATCAAACTCAAAAATAATACATTTTGAACATAAAATCATGTAATTGTACTTGATTCAATGGAATATAGGCCCAAAATTATTCACAGAACTTTGCATTTAGAGTTTATTTGTATCAAGTACAATATTGCAAGCTTTTCTGGAACAAAATATTGCAAATATGATGTTAAACATTGCGATTGAGTTAACAAGAGAACCTATTTCTACAACAAAGAAATAGTAAATACTGAATCACATGTTCTTGAGTTACATCAAATAAATTGTTTTATATAACAGTTGTGTGGTAGTTGTGGATTGTTGCCTCACTGCTGTGTTTTATCACAGGTCAAGATAAACTGATAAACAGGGTGCAATTTGTCAAAAAACAGGAATGTTTTATTTTTTTAATTATGAAACATAAGCAATTACCATCTTTAATTCTTTTTTTAGGTTAATAGTACGCCCTATGAGCCTAAATTCCAAACATTTGAACAGAATTTGATATAAACTTGATATAAAGACATGAAACATTTAATTTTCTGTGCGGGCAACGATGTTGAAGATTCCATTAGGTTCCAGGTCAATGGATAAGGACCAATCACGCAAACATAGCAAGAAGATTTAGCTTAACGCAAACGGTCTGTTAAACGTAACATTAAGACCCCATAGATTAAGACACATGTATGTATCAAAATAATTCAGCAAATATCAGACTAAGTGAACAGTTTGTTCTGATGTTTGACTTCATGACTTGACTTTTGGCTTTCCTGTTGCCACATCATCTGCAGCGTTTTGTCCTTTATCCACATCTCTGTGAACTTCCGAGAAGGGAACAAATGCACAATGTATTTATGTGCATGGGGACATTCGTGAACATTGAGACTGACAACAATTTGGGTCAGGTTGAAAGTTAGAGCTAGTAATGTAGACTATAGACTACCTATAAGAAAACTTCATCAAAATTTTCCTGTTATTTCATATTATTTCTAAATAATTGATGGGTTTGCCACCACATAGGAGCTAAATGATGTATTAGGTCCTCTGGGGATAACTGGTGGTCAGGAATAAGTAGGAACCAAAGTTGGCTGGGTTAGGTTATTGCCCAAAAGCATCAATAGTTTTTTTTTAATGCTGAACCCTGAATGTTTTACTATCTGATGTTAACTGTTGGTCGAGTTAACAGTGAAACTTGGAAGGAAAACAGAGTAATCAAGAATAAGGTGTCATGTCAGACTTTTGGTTACGAGGAAGTGCATCGTTCACACTAGTACAGCGGAAAACCTCAGTGGCTTAAAGCTAGGCTTAGCATCTACACCCTAAGGATAAAATTCATTCAGCAGAGGTAGAGATGTGAAAAACACACACACACACAAACACACACACACACACACACACACACACACACACACACACACACACACACACAGACAAACACAACCAAATTGCACCCTGACAAAACACCTCCACCCTTCTTCAATTTGGGTAAGAACTACATTAATAATAATGTAGCAAAATATGAATGATTTAGGGACGCAGGTTATGCGTCCCAGCAAGCACAACCATTATTCTTTTTCAAAGTCCATTAGCTGTATATACTATGTATGAGTTGTACAGAATGAGCCATGCATTAATAAATGTGACTAATGTTGAAGTGCCAACACCATACTTATGCACAGAGCACAATCTAGAAGGCATTTTTGTATGCTTCAGCAGTGGAATGAAAAATACGAGCAAAAAGCACAGACACACAATGTTCACTGCACAGTTTCAATAATAAAAGCAACAGGAAGGCCAAAAACATGACTCACAGCTGACCATGGACACAGAAATAAATGATATGACAGCTGCTCAAAAAGGAAAGAGTAGTAAAAACCTGAGGGTTTTTTATTTTTATTTCTAATTCAACTACAGAAAGAAGTGGTGTTTACACAAGCAAATAAACTTTAAACTGGAGCAAAGCATGAAGTTAGATACTCTGACCTGAGTACCCATTAATGCTACGTTATTACATTAATACTCGTGGCAGTTATCTATGCTGTTAGGTGGCAGCAGGTGGACAAAAATGATCAAAACTACAATATTATGTACCAATGTGGGCCAGAGCCACACCCCACCTTTATTTCTTATCCACTATTTCTTATTCTTATTATTCTACAACCCACTACTACATAAACCCCAGGCTAAGTTCTCGAAATCCCTCTGTAATTGTTCAACACACATGCACACAAATACAGAGATTCAAAAGGTGAAATTAAATCCTGCCATATGCTCTATTCCATTTGCTATTCACCATCATCAGAAACAAATTACTTGCTGTGTCTCTGCAGTCTCCTAAAAATGTCAACAGGTCTGCAGGGTTCGGCATGGACATTAATGATAATGTAGTTGTAATTCTAACAAATGTGGATTAAATGTCTATATGAATGTTTTTTATTAAGTCTTTGTTAATCCATTTACAGGTTCAGATGCATTGTCTACCCATTCAAGCAAAAGCTGACCCTATCCACAGCTTCGCTGATAATAGTCATTATCTGGGTTCTGGCCATTTCTATTATGTGCCCCTCAGGAGTGATGCTGCAAGTGACAAAGGAGCAAAGTATCCGGGTGTTATTGGGCTATGACAATAAAACAAGTCCATTTTATTGGTGCAGAGAGAACTGGCCAAGCCAGGAAATGAGGAAGATTTACACCACTGTCCTGTTTGCAAATATCTACCTTGCTCCCCTTTCCCTCATCGTGATCATGTACGCTCGGATTGGCATTACACTTTTTAAAACAGCAGTCCCAACAGGGGGAAAACCAGGCCATGAAAATCGTCACAGTGTGTCAAAGAAAAAGCAACGGGTAATTAAAATGCTTTTAATAGTTGCTTTTCTTTTCATCATTTCCTGGTTGCCTCTTTGGACCCTCATGATGTTGAGCGACTATGCCAGCCTGACTGAACAGCAGTACAGGATCATCAACATTTACATTTATCCCTTTGCCCACTGGCTAGCCTTCTTCAACAGCAGTGTCAACCCCATCATCTATGGTTTCTTCAATGAGAATTTCCGCAGAGGATTTCAAGCCGTGTTCAAGTTTAGCCTTTGCACAGAGGACGGACAGAGGAGGAAGACTTACTCGCACAGGCTGCAGGCAAATTCTGTGCTCCCAGCTAATAATGCACAAACTTCTCTGGAGCCTATTTCTCTCAACAGCTTTGATAAGAGCACTTCTCGGCGACACAACCATGTGACTGAACAGGACTTAGTCATGGAGGACCTGGAGAAAGCATCTTGCAGCAGTGGGGGAGTGACAGCGGTGTCTATTTAAAGATATTCTTCTCTGTGATGAGGAAATGTGTTCACATTTCAAGAAAACTGTCCATATGTTTTAAAAATAAGTCCTCTGCTGAGCATAAGAAAAGCACAAGACTCACCTGAACAGATTTCTAGAAACTGATGTTTATGTGAAATTTGTCAGTATAATTTTTAAAAAAGCTGGTGCAGGAAAGGGGAAAAAATGAAAATCGTGACATATAAAGAAGGATGTATCATTTTACAGTACTGCAACTGATATGATGCAGCAAGCTACCTCACAATATTTACTTCTGGAAAAACTATGTGTGAAATTAACTTTTACAATACTCATCTGGCAAATAAAAAGCAAAACTATCACCTTTAATGCGCACAATGCATGTGGCACATTGTTCCTGTTGGGACTGTAGCTCTCAACAGATGATGAAACCATAGTTATTACTGGTTGATGTTGCATTGATAAGGGACTACTGCCCTTCTTATGACAGGCCTGTATATACACCATGCATGTATAAATGTATAAAGGTGCTGTAATGTTTGCAGAAGAGATTTTACAAACTAAGGAATTTGACATTCTTTTAGATCAAAACAATGAACCACTATTTAGAATTTGTTCTTTATAAAGATATCACAACACAAGAGTCAACAGCCTCCAACATCTACTGGAAATCTCTCATGTAACTTGGTTTTATCATAAAGCGTCTTAAAAAGCCATTATCTTTAAAAGCCTGTTTATTCTGAATTACAGTGTGGAGAGGTGGACAGACACCTGTGGTTTTCCATCTTTTTTGTGGGATGGATATGATATGTGCCACAATAGGTTGCTCCCCAGGAGTAGAGGTATTGGCCTTTAGCAAGCATTCACAGAATGTCAGCAGCTGCTAGATGCAGTGTTTCTAAAAAGCTGCCATGGAGGTGTTCCAGTAGAGCATTAGTGTAGGGTGGGTTTAAACCGGAGTCACGCCATGAAAAATTTCAACGGGTCCAGGTAGGAAGGTGCGTTACTTGGCAGCAGCTCATTCTTTTAATGCTTCTGTCAACTGTCTGCCATGTGGCGTCATGCTACCTTGAGAAAGGAAAGTAAATGATTAAAGAAAGTTTCATGAATATGGTATTTCAATTGTCAACTCAGGAAAATGTTTGAGTCAAGTTAACAATGACATTTTTCTAATAACCTTTGTGTATGCATAAAAAGGTGGTTTGAATTACAAATGCAATTAATAAATGGTTAGATCAAATGTTTGTGGATTTTAGGAGAAAATCTGTATTTCACAAAGCTATCGTACTTTTCTCAAATTTGCAATCATTATTCAATTTTAAACATTGATTTTATTATAATTAGGAAGGAAATGTAAGAGGAAGACAGAAGGGGTAACAAAGATCATTATTGCCCCTTTCAGTCCCCTGGTCAATGGACAGGTTTTATTTCTCGCTCTGTGTTTATCTTTTGCCTCCTTTTTTGCATAGTAGATTAAATGTCTCCTTCCACTGAAAGAAACATTCTGAAAAATATATCTCATTTAATGTTTGAGTACTATGATGATGGAAGATCAGCACCACATACTGTAAATATCTTGCGTTTTAGCCAGTAGCTCCAGACTTTTTTGTCTTAGTAAGCTCCACAATTCTTATGTTCTCTTCTTAATCAATATCATTCTATAATTGTGATTTAAGCTCACCAAATTCTACATGTCAAATGTCTAAATCCCGAACTTATTATTAATCATTATTTTAGTTTAAAGTATAAAATGTATTTTTTAACTACATTTAGGTAATTTGACAGTAATATTCAAGGAAGAATAACCTATATTTTATTGATGATGGGAACCATAAAGGGAGACGCATAATGGACAGAGGAGCAGAGAGGATGAGATCTACTATATTCCAAAGTAAATTTAAACATTATTATGATGAAATATTCAAAGTAACCAAAAACTGCACACATGCACATTCTTAAGACTGATTATGTTGATAGAGTCAGGCTGTTGTTATTCCGGATATGCTGCCTTAGGGACCAACAGGTCCCTAAGGCAGGATCTGTGGATGTGGTGACTTGAAGCAGTTTAAGTTTGTCTACTTGTATTTTTCATTCTGTGTTTAGTTTCATGATGTAAAGCTGCAACATGCCAGAAAATAATTTAAAGGATAGGTTTCTTTGGTTAAAATACTTCACCTTAGTAATTAAATTTAGACTTTCTTTATCGGATGATAAACATAAATTGTGTTTAAGGCACCTGACGAACTGTATTATTGTTATTGTTGTTATTGTTATTGATTTTGTTATTGTCTGTTTGATTGGGATTATTATATTGTGTGTAAAATAACAAACATATTTACTTTTTGTTAAGGCTTTTATTGTGAAATCTGCTGTTTAAACATGCACAAATAGTTGAAAAGATGCTAAATTTTATACTATCCATTTATGGTTATCTCATGTGCCTGTTAATGAATGTGCCGTGTAAAAATTAAACGTGTTTTGCTGTTATTTTATTTTTTCCTGTCTAGGAAAAGCAGTTAATGGGAAAAAAAGGGCTTACATTGGCTCCAAAACTAGGCTGTCTTTTGTATGTACTGTACGTATACAGGTATTACTGAGTTTAAGACCTGGCCGACAAGTGAAGTAACTCTGTTTTTGGAAAGGAAATATTATGAACATTGCTTTTTAAGGGTGGGGTACAAAAAAAACCCTTGCTCAGAAGGGCTTTTCTCAAACCTACTTTAAATGTCTGCTTGTGGTGTTTCTTTTTGGGGGGTTTTAATGGGCTCATGTATTTTGAATGTTTTAATTACAACATATAAAAGCTGTAATAAAAACCCATCCACAGACAAACAGACATTAAATAATAACTGAAAAAAGTTTGTATATACTGTATATATAATGACTGGCTGCTTTGCTTATCTGTTTTTGTGCAATGACATTGTAGATGTGATATTTTCCAATGATTAAGTACTTTGATGCCCAGGTTTTTATGAGCCTGAGACACTGTGCTGCATTACAGTGAATGCATTTTTTGTCTACCAGGGCACTGATCGTAGGTAACATGAAGAGCAGCACTTTAAACAAAATGAATGTGAATTCAGACTAACCAAGCACACACACACTAGGAATTTGCTTTCAATAAGTTTTGGCACAGTGCATCAGAAGGAAATGGTGTCATATACATGAATATGAAAGTTGAAGCTGAAAACTGTTTAACTTCAAGGGAAGAATGAATGTTTGAGATACACTGACTAGTGGAATGGCAATTTCTTTTTCCTACAGCAATTTGTGAGAATGCCTTTAGTGATGTCTTAAATTTGCCAATCGGAGGAGAAATCCCTAATGTTTTCAAAGGGTCTGTGAAATACTATCATACCATGTGTTAGGTTGAGCTATGACACACACAGTATTCATTTACCAGGATGTAACAAAATCATCAGAAGTTGAGTCTGTCCTCTTCCGAAGCATCCAAAAATGAAAGCGGACGGTTCTCTTTGGTTCTCTTTAGTGACCGCACAGAGAATCAGGTTCTGAAATGTATGGTTAAGAATAATTCCTAAGTGAATTGACAGTAAATAGTCATATGTAGAAATTATTTAGTGAACTATTCTGGCAAAGTAGGCGCAATGCGCAAAAATAGAAGGGTGTGAAAAAGACACACTAGTGAGTCATATTATTCATTAATGTATTTGATACACAGACACACAAACACACACACACATACTCAAATACACAGAACACTCCCCTCCTTCTCCTCTGTGTGGACTATGTGGAGCATTTCAGACTGCAAATTGTATTTAGCCCCCACTGGATTCTTCAAAGAATTTCTTAATTTACTTTATAAAGAAATTATCACAAAAACCACTTGACTCATCTCTGCAAGCACACCCTTTGTTGTACATAAAAAACCTTGAATGAAGTGCCAGCAGATCCAGCATTGAGGTCGTAATGAAAATAGTCCTGGGTGTTTGTCTGAGTCTGATTTAGAATTAGATGTAGTTCATATTGTTATGAATAAAAATGTTTTGAAATAGGAAATCAAGCTTGAAAGTCTGAGTCGAAAGTAGAATCCATATTCAACTGGACCCAGTTGTTAGAATTGTCATTTCCAAGCCTGATTGGGAACAAAATCACCACAAGGTGATGTTACTTTATGACTGTACCAAATGTTGGGAAAAAAGAAAGTAGGTCTACCTTTCCATATCCAAAACTTATTGGTTGTCTTTAAAAATATTTGCTGACACATAACACATACCATTGTAGGCCTAATATTGTCTATGTGTTTATTTATTTATTTTTAAAAAATCCAGATCCCAAACCGATTATCTGACCTCAGGTGATTTCAGCAGCTAAACCTTTTTATACCCTGCCTTAAGTCCACTTCAGTCTTCTAGTCATACAATATTGAGGTGCAGTCACCTTCTGAATCAGATTGGGAAGTTACTGTACAAGCATCATAAAAAAATCAACACAGTTTTTCTTATTTTTCTCATTTATAACTCTTGGATTTATGCATTGATTTATTCCTCGAAAATAAAAGTCGGAAACATAAGGCACAGAGTTTAAGGCACTGTAAGGTTCATGATGGCATTCAAGACGTCTGTGACACATCCAGCACCATCCGTGTGAACAGTACAGGATTGAATCTAATGATTTTGTACATTTTGTGTCTGTGTTAATGTGATTATTGTAAATTTCTAGAGACTTTGGTACCTCTGTGTGGTTTGCATGTAGATATTCTTGATTACTATCATGTCTGACTTTTGTAATGTGAGCGTACTGTATGGGATGGTGTCTAAATTGTACAGCACTTTTATGAATATTTTGTATGTAAAGTCATAAATTTAAAAGTTTATATTTTATTTAACAAAATTTGCATTTTAAATTTGAACATAATGTGTATGTCTGATTTCCTTTGTCAAATGACCCTCCCAGACATCATGGTTTGGGTAACTATAGATTTATTAATGTTATGTTGTTGACATACCTTATCACACATACTGTACATGTTGTCAGTTGAACAGTAATGTGGCTCAAGGAGTTCAATGGAATGTGAAAAGCTATTGTGTTACAGGACTGTGGCCATTTTGTGAAACCAGGGTTTTTTGTTTGTGCATACATGTGCTTAATTAATAATTATAGTAAAACATGTATTTCAAGAAATTATTTTAGGGACAAGAGAGCTGACTGCAAAAACACAATAGTTGGTAATGAGGAAGTAATGGGTGTCCTCTTTAATTGTGAAGGGCTATTCATCACATTATCTATTACCTGTTTCCTCAACACTAAAAGATTTATAGCTGAGGTCTTAATTGTTGAGGAAGGCTTGTTAAAGCCCCTGCTTGGTGGCAATAGCAGAGTAAGGATTATTTTTGTAGTCCATCATCTAGTGTGAAAGGAATTTAATGAATTTCTTAACGGCAGGTTTGAAAGGTTAAGCGTTACTGTGCCTCTGGGAGAAAGTGAAGGCCTGCAAACAAAAATTTTCTCCAAGGCCCAATCCTAATTTGCCCTCGTACCATTTACATAAACAGACTTTGATATTATTTAAACATTTGCTCATAAAGTCAATAAACTGAAATAAAATATTTTTGTAAATACACTCATATTTCTAAAAGTTAAACAACCATGTACTGAAACTGCATCGATGTGAATGTGATGTTTTTTAGAGATGCTTAAATACAGAAAACAGATTAATTTAACCCTAAACAGATGCCAAACACTGTACAGTGTCTTATATTTTTGACAGACAGGAATCTACAGCTTTGGAGACAGTAGATGTAGACATTTACTGGTATTGAATCAAAATTTGAGTCTGGTCTGGTTCCTGGACAACGTTGTGTTCTTTTCTCAAGATTGTTGGTACTGAAACCCAGGTTGTTCCAAAACTCCTTCTAAATGTGCTATAGGATGCTTTTTTCACACAGGTCTCAGGTCGGCCTGAATCCTGCCTTACAGTGGTTGTTTTGCTTTACTTTATCAACTGAACACTGACGTAAAGAAAAAGCATTTGTGCTAAGATATGAAATATTAACTGATGTACAATGAAAGATATTCCATTAGGGCATCATTGTTTGATAAGGTGTTTTGCATCATATTGAAAATGGGATTTGAAGAAAAGACAGTTTCCTCTATCAGACATTTTATTACTTGTAATGTGACCAAAAGAAAACAAGACTGTATTAAAGACTTTGTAGGTGCTTAAACTCATTTAGTCACTAAAACTAATGTTGTATTGTGAAGAACCAGTAGTTAGATGTCTGAAATACCAACCATGAACCGTTACCAACACTGCTGTTCAGTCGAGTATTTGCTGCAGTCATGGTAACATGTCAATTCACTTACATTCATGTATAATTGGAATGACACACTCATTTAGGTCCAGCTCTCTTTGGATGAATATGAACAGAATATAAACAGAATTTTAAATATTGTCAAAAGCAACAATCAAACCATAATATTGATTGTAAGCTGCTGCTGTTTTTAATGTTATTTGTGTTCTGATAATATTTGATGTGAGTTGCTTCTATTGACTGAATCTATTTTTGCTCAATGTAAAATGTTTTCTCCTTTAAGAGCTGTGAATCACAGGAGTTGTTCTGTCAGGGTAATTTTCTGTCAGTGAGTATTTTTATTTCATTGATTAGTCATATCTCCAGGGGAACATTAACACTGTGTCTGAACCTTTGTGTTTTCCTATTTTACATATGTGTACAATAGTTATACTATATTGGTTTTCAGAAGATTAGCACCAGTATATTAAAATACCTGGGTATACTGAATTTTTCCCATAGAATAACCTAGAATGGGTAGTATCAGAGTGCTAATAATTCATTCAGAACAAATCTGCAACTTGATTTTGGACACAATCTTTTCTGCTTTCTTTTCTGAAAGTTGTTGTTTGCTTTCTTTATTCTTCAAACATTCAAACAGCAGAAGAAAACCTGCTCGTTCATTACTTTAGGGTTACATCGTCCATGGCGTTTTGTGCCAAGGTCTGAACCTCCAGCCAAAAACAATATTCAGTTGCTCAAAGGTCTTATGTATTCATATCATCCTATCATAAATGCTGCCTGTCATCCTGTGGTTTTAAGTTTGAAGAAATAAATGAATGTTCTACAGGAGCTGTGGTTCATTGAGTGCATATTTCTGATAATACTGTATGAAAGAACATTGAGTCATTTGGGAGGAAAGCTGTGGTTGTGTTAAAGCTTTTTTAAACTTTGAATCTCATAAGAACAAGGGAGATATTAAGAACAAGGGAGATGTGCAGAGTTGTGGCAACTACAGACGAATAAAGCTGATGAGCCATACAATGAGGTTATGGGAAAGAGTAGTGGAAGCTAGACTAAGGGCAGAAGTGAACATTTGTGAGCAGCAGTATGGTTTCATGCCAAAAAAGAGTACTACAGATGCAGTATTTGCTTTGAGGATGTTGACAGAGAAGTACAGAGAAGGCCAGAGGGAGCTGCATTGTGTTTTTGTAGATCTGGAGAAAGCTTATGACAGGGTGCCCAGAGAGGAACTGTGGTATTGTATGAAGAAGTCTGGAGTGGCAGAGAAGTATGTTGGAGCGGTGCAGGACATGTATGAGGACTGTAAGACAGTGGTGAGGTGTGCTGTAGGTGTGACAGAGAAGTTCAAGGTGGAGGTGGGACTGCATCAGGGATCAGCTCTGAGCCCCTTCTTGTTTGCTATGGTGATGGACAGGATGACAGACGAGGTTAGACAAGAATTTCCATGGACTATGATGTTTGCTGATGACATTGTGATCTGCAGTGAGAGTAGGGAACAGGTGGAGGAGAAGCTAGAGAGGTGGAGGTTTGTCCTGGAAAGGAGAGGGATGAAGGTTAGTCGCAGTAAGACAGAGTACATGTGTGTGAATGAGAGGGACCCAAGTGGAAGAGTGACGTTACAGGGAGAAGAGATCAAGAAGGTGGAGGATTTTAAGTACTTAGGGTCAACAGTCCAGAGCAATGGAGAGTGGGGAAAAGAGGTGAAGAAGCGTGTGCAGGCAGGATGGAATGGGTGGAGAAAAGTGTCAGGTGTGATGTGCGATAGAAGAGTTTCAGCTAAAATGAAAGAAAGGGAGTACAAAACTGTGGTGAGACCAGCGATGTTGTTTGGTCTAGAGACAGTGTCACTGAGGAAAAGACAGGAGACAGAGCTGGAGGTAGCAGAGATAAAGATGCTGAGGTTCTCTCTGGGAGTGACCAGGATGGATAGGATCAGGAATGAGTACATCAGAGGGACAGCACATGGTAGAGGTTTTGGAGATATAGTCAGAGAAGCCAGACTGAGATGGTTTGGACATGTCCAGAGGAGAGATAGTGAATATATTGGCAGAAGGATGCTGAGTTTTGAACTGCCAGGCAGGAGGCCTAGAGGAAGACCAAAGAGGAGGTTTATGGATGTAATGAAAGAGGACATGAAGGTAGTTGGTGTGAGAGAAGAGGATGCAAAGGACAGGGCTAGATGGAGGCAATTGATTTGCTGTGGTGACCCCTGAAGGGAAAAGCCGAAAGGAAAAGAAGAAGAAACTTTTAATCTCATGTTTGTTTGTAATTATGAAGAAATATTTTAGTGTGCCCAAACTAAAGGGTACATATGCATTATTGTAAAGTGCAAAAGATACTGATAAAAGCACAGGTCTTATTCACAATAAACTGCTAAAATCTCTCTCAGGTTTTGATTCAGAGCAGACAGAAATTGCAGCAAATTGCATCCACTGACATTAAGCTTTTTATCCACCAGACATAAAAAATGATGTTGGATATAATTATGTGTGTGGTTATTGGTCCTTCTTTCCATCTGTCTATCTGTAATCAGATTGCATCTGCAAATTATAAATTCTTGGTTTACCAACATTTCCTCAAATATTAATTTAAGTGAGTCTGGGAAACTCAGATCACATTTTTTTATTGTACGTTAACATGTTATAAGTAAGAATGGTGTACCATGTGATAGTTTTCTAGAAACTTTATTATTTTGGAGGTTTCTGTAGAGTGATAATTTTAAGATGGCTAAATACTTGTCATCTCCTACTCCAAAATAATAAGCACAACTCTAGGCTCATCAGGGGAGTGGAAAATATGTCATTTACTAAGTGGGCTGGGAAATATGTCATCTTCAGATTAAATTATATTTATTTAAATATGTGCTCATAACAGAGAGATTTTACCACAGGATACATTTCATAAACGTGAATGAATAAATTTCAGTCAGCTAATCAGTGAGGATTTTCTGTCAATACGAGTGCAGAAAACTTTTAGTCAGACTATAATTGTAAAGAAGATACTTGTGGGAAGAAGAGAAGTTGGTAAAATAAACTAATGAGACATGAAAGTGCAGAGTGGCAGAGAGGGAGAGGAAGAGGGGAAAAGCCCAGTGCCCAGAGCATTCTGGTTATTCTAAACCAGCATTAATCATTTACTTTATGTAAAGGAAATATTAGGCCTACCCTTAAATATAGAGGTAACCTCCCTGTCACTTTTTAATATTGACTTTTTACAGCCCAATTATTGAAACGTCAGTAGTTAATTACACATAATATGACAAAAAGTAATGTAAAATCTTAAAATACAAGGCAAATATGAGTGTAGTAGAATTACCTTCAGCTATTGCAAAGCCATAATCCAAAGTAGTTCAGTTACATTCAATTATTTACTCCCCAACAGTCTAAGGAGAAGTAAATATAATGTCATCAGCATAAATGGGTTATTTTAATTTTTCACCACCAACACCAAGAAGTGAAAATAATTACAAATGATGATATAATGTAGGTCCCAGGTGCAATTTGTCAAAAAACAGGGAGGATGATTTTTTATTCATGAAAAAATAAGCAATCAGTAAGCAATCAATGGGCCCTATGACCCTAAATTCTGAACAGTTTTAACATTTATATTTATTGCAAACTTAAATATAAACTTAAAAACTAATGACACATTTGATTTTTTTGTGGATAATGGCCTTATTAGGCCATTATCAGCAGGGAACGAACATACAACATATTTATGTGCATGGGGACAGTCATCAAGATTGCCAACAATTCGGGTCAGGTTGAAAGTTAGTGCCAGCAATGTAGACTATAGACTACCTGAAAGGAGACTCTGTCACAACCTGCCTGTTCCCAGATATTTATAGTCTAGTCAGCAGTCTGGTTTGATGATGGTTGTCTTGTGGTTGGAAGAATCAGTCAATCAATCAAAAAATCAATAAACCAATCAATCAGTCAATCAGTACTTTATTATCATGGGCACAAAAATCACAATCAATTGCTGGCAATGATGCTCTTAAGTTACAGGCTCCTTCATATATTAAAAAGTAGTAATAAATAAAATTAAGTATTAAAATACAACATTTATATTGTGTAACAAAATCTACACAAAGTACAATAACACAGAATATAGAAAGATGAAATTAATTAATACTTTGTTCAATTTATCAACACATAGGGGCAGAGCATTACATAACGTGCTTTTTATGAGCCTGCAAAGCTAAGAATCTGTGAAGCTGATGTCCATACAGACATCCAAATACAGTATTTGACACCATTAGCACCTGACCACAATCATATCATGTGAGGCACTTGTCGCTACAAAACAGAAAACAGATGGTAACTGTGATTGAAATGCATTGTTTTATCTACTGTTTTAATAAAACTGGTGACACTGAAAATGTTAATATGTGCAATGAGAAATAGACCCGCCTCACAACACGGCAGGTCTGGGTTCGAGTCCCACTCTATGCGGAGTTCTCCCCGTGTCTGCATGGGTTCTCTCCGGGTTCTCCGGCTTCCTCCCACCTCCAAAAGCATGCGCTTCAGGTTGATTGGCCGGTCCCAGATTGCCCATAGGAGTGATTGTGTGTGTGCGTGTTTGTATGTTTTTGTATGTGGCACCGCAGTGCACTGGCGTCATGCCCGGAGTGTCCCCTGCCTCACGCCCTATGCCAGCGGGGATAGGCTCCAGCTCCCCGTGACACGCCTCGGCGGATACAGTGGCGGTAAATGAAAATGTATGTATGTATGTATGATTGAACACATTGAATAATTTTTTTTTTACTTTGTGTGCAGCAATAATAAATGTTGTTGAGCCATGATAATTAGTTTTTTGACCAAGGATTTTTATTTACCATTCACTAAAACCTTTCACTAAAAAAATTATAGATATTGTAACAAGCATGATGTGGTTAGGTTTAAAATATTAAAGCCTATGCTCATTTTACAAACCTCATGTCAAACCGCATCAATCCATTTTCTTGTAGACAAGATTGTCTACAAGATTGTCTTCAGTTGTTTTTTTGGCCGTGCAAGTCACGGGTCTGCTGGAGCCTCTCCCAACTGGCTAAGGGTAAAAGATGGGGTACAGCCATACAAATCACAGGGCCACATGAAAGACAGATGTTCACACACACACACACTCACACCTATGATCAATTTAGATTGACCAATTTGTCTAAGCTGCATGACTTCAGGAGTGCAGTTAAGTACATGGACTCACCTCTAATGGATGATGAATATTCAAAAACATTGATCAATTAGACCAGATAAGTCAAGACATCATGGTTCCTGATTATTGAGACATGCCTCTTCCTGTTCCGTCATATCTTGTTGTGTTTGTTTGACTGCGGCGTCTTGGGTCGCTGTTAATATCTGGTTTCATTTTAGATTTGTAGAGGAAGCTAGTTGTTTCTTTCCATCTTAAAACTTGACAGCAAGAGCTATCATGTATTTCAGTTAACCTTTTACGAGTTGTTTATTATTGGGGTAGTTCAGAGCTAGCTTAGCTTACCTTAGCTGCTAAAAACATGGCTAATCTTCCTTCACTGTCCTCCCTCTCTCTCTCTATGCTGCTCAGTCTTTCTGATGTTTAGTTTTTGCCCCTCTTCCTTCAGCGAAAAGGGCATCTGCACAAAGTGTAGCACTTTTTCTCCGATGGAAGCAAGGCTTAGCCAATTGGAGGTACTGGTCCGCTCCATGACCGAAAATATAGCTGTGCACCTAGCCAGGTAGCTTTAGCCGGAGCGGACCCACCAGCTCAGGTTAGCCGTCCTCCAGCAGCTCCCAAGCAGGAGCAGTGGGTGACTTTTCAAAGGAAACATAGTGGCAGGCGAAAGCCTCGGGTTCACCACCAATCCCCACAACCACTTCGTGTATCGAACAGTTATTCCCCGCTCAGCGACACACCCGCTGTGAAAGAAACTCTGGTAATTGGCAGCTCTGTGGTGCGGTATGTTAAACTAACGACACCAGTGACCATAGTCAAATGTATTCTGGGAGCCAGAGCGGGCGACATCAAGTCATTTCTAAAATTGCTGGCTAATAATAAGCGTAAATATAGTAAAATTGTAATTCATGTTGGCGGTAATGACACCCGGTTACGCCAATCGGGGATCACTAACATTAACATCCAGCCAGTGTGCAGCTTTGCTAAATCAATGTTGGACTCCGTAGTGTTCTCTGGTCCCCTTCCTAATCTGACCAGTGATGACATGTATAGCCACGTCTTCACTCAACCGCTGGCTGTCTAGGTGGTGTCCTGCTAATGACATACAGTTTGTAGGTAATTGGCAGACTTTTTGGGGAAAACCCAGTCTCATTAAGAAAGACGGCATACATCCCACTTGGAATGGCGCTGCTCTCCTGTCCAAAATTCTGACCATGTCTATTTCCAACCCAAAACCCTGACCCAGAGTTGAGACCGGGATACAGAGTCTCAGTCTTAAACAGGTCTCTGCCCTCCTAGAATGCAACTGGACATGAAAAGTTGATAAAAATCAAAACCAAGACCAACAGCTCCAGAGTACAAGAAAATAAAATGTGGTCTCCTGAATATTAGATCTCTGTCTTCAAAAGCTGTTTTATTCAATGATATTATATCAGATTATCATATAGATTTATTCTGTTTAATGGAAACCTGGCTAAGTGAGGATGAGTCATTTCCCTAAATGAAGCTCCTCCTCCTAGTCACCTAAATTATCAGATCACTCGACTGTCAGGCAGATGCTGCCCAAAAGAGTCTGGGTCCTGCCTAGAGTTTCTTACTCAACAAGGGAGCTTTACCCCGCCATTGTTGCTTATACTTGCTCTGGTGGGCTCCGTTGGGTTTTTCTGTCCGTTAAAGTGCTTTGAAATATCTTTTGCTATGATAAAGCGCTATATAAATAAAATTTTATTGACTGAAAGACTTAAAGTTCTTTGAAATCATTCTAGTTCTAATTTGCTCTTGCAGGGCAAGCCCCTTTCTTTTATCAGTAATATTTCTCTATACTTATCATTTGATATAAATTTCACACAGAGTTAAATATTTTCTCTTCATCTGTGGACTATCCGCTCAATAGAAATTGCTTAATTTGGGTAGGTTGTGACACAGTTTCCTTACAGGTAGTCTATAGTCTACATTGAAAGAGAACATGAAGGTAGTTGGTGCAAGAGAAAAGGATGCAGGACAGGGTTAGATGGAAGCAATTGATTCGCTGTGGCGACCCCTGAAGGGAAAAGCCAAAAAGAAAAGAAGAAGTCTATAGTCTACATTGCGGGCATTAACCTTTATCCTGACTCTAATTGTTGGCAGTCTTGAGGTTCGTGAACATCCCCATGCACATAAATGCATTGTGGATTTGTTGTCTGCTCAGAAGTTCCCCGAGATGTGGATTAAAAAAAAACAAAACGCTTCAGATGACTTAGTCTGATGTTTGCCGAGTTATTTTGACACGACGTGTGAAGTTTAAATCTGTAAGGTGTTAATGTTACGTTTTGCAGACATTTTGCATTAGGTTAAATCCTCTTGCTATGTTGGTGTGATCGGTCCTGGAGCCAAATTAGAACATCTTCAACATCGTGGTGGGCACATAAATTAATTTCATATCCTTTTAAATTTATGATAAATATGAACGTTTGACTGTTCAGAATTCAGGCTTATAGGATGTACCATTAACCTAAAAAATTAGAATTAGGCCTTTTGATTGCTTATTTTTTCATAATTAAAAAAAGCATCCCCTTTTTAAATGCACCCTGCATACATGCATACATACATATATACAAACACATACACACACATACACAAGCACACCTCTTAGCACATCAGCACATATACATTACAATGCCGTCTGTATCGAGTCTCAGTTTTTGGCTAATTTGCAGGAACAGTCTTAGGCCTCTCCTGGTGATCCAGTCAGTCAGTCAGTCATTATCTTAACCTGCTTAGTCCGCTGACGTGGGTCGCTGGGGAGCCGGTGCCCATCCCGGCAGTCTCAGGGCGTGAGGCGGGGGACACTCCGGGCACACAGAGACAAACAACCACTCATACACACATTCACTCCTGCGGTCAATTTGGGACCGGCCAATCAACCTGAAGCACATGCTTTTGGAGGTGGGAGGAAGCCGGAGAACCCGGAGAGAACCCACGCAGACACGGGGAGAGCATGCGAACTCCGCACAGAGCGGGACTCGAACCCGGGTCCGCCGTGTTGTGAGGCGACAGCGCTACCCACTGCACCACCGTGCCGCCCCTGGTGATCCAGTGTTCTCTAAAAACAGTGTTCCCGTCTTCATCACTGCTCTGGCATAGTAAAGGTGGAAAGTGTGTGTCTATGAGAAGATGATAAATGTAATTTCCTTCGAGATAAATACAGAATCTGTGGTTCCTGTCTACCTGCCTACCTACCCACCCATCGACCCACTCATCCATCATCCATCCATCCATCCAGCCAGCCATCCAGCCATTTGTCTACCTCTTATAATGACAGATATGACAGATATATAAGACATTTTGACTTTGGTTTAAAAAAATTAATCTGATCAGAGAATTGAGAGGGAGGGTCATTTTTTTTCTAGTTCTCTACGGATTAAGGCAGTTCCATGGACATCCTTAGCCGCCTCTGTGTGCGGAAGGAATCATGGGTACCGCGAGAGTCTTCTTCTTTGGCATCCCTCCATCTGTGGCAAGAATCTCAGGGTCTTCATTCTCTGCAGCTGCTGAGGTCACCCCCTCTTTGATTCAGCTTAGTGTGTTAAGGAGTGTGGATGCTGTTGTTCTTGTCAAGGTTGGTGAGAAGCTTGCTGAACTTTTGTAGCTGCTCACTGGCTGTCAGGCTCTCCTCCTGCAAACGTTGCTTTTTCTCTCTCAGGTTGGCCAACTCTGTGAGCAGAACAATATTGTTCTGCTTCTCCTTCTGCAGGAATAGACAGGTTATCAATAAGAAGAACATTTACTGGTACGCAAGCAATAGTTTGACCTTTTGGAAACATGTTACAAACACACGCTTTTTTTGCTGAGAGTTGTAGTCGGGAGGCAATAACACTGACACACAGTGAGATTCAAAAATACTGGTGTCTCACATGCTATAGGACTATATTCATATTCTCCTGCCTGACGGAGCAATGAATGCACCAACTCCTGGGCTGCTCCAGAAACCGCTGTGTGACATAATAAATCCAGCCATCAGCTTACTTTAAGGTGAAAAACAAGGAACAGAGCAAGTCAGGCTGAGAAACAAGTTGGGAGGATGAAGTCAGCGTGAGCTTCAACTATTCTGTATCTGTCTGTATCTATTCATTCAGGTTTTATTACCAAAGGCACCGGTGGAGTTCTGAACTCTCTGAGTGCTTTATAGTAATGTTCTGTCTGTCAAATGATTCTACTAGAATAAACAAGAAAGACTGGGGATATGCTGAGCAGCTTAAACACACACATATATCAAGGAAAAGCTTGATGTGCGTGTTTTTATTGTTTATTGCAACTACAATTTATCAAAAGGCAGTCAGAGACTGCAACATCCCGCGACTTACCCTGAACTACTTTCAGGGTTGGTCAGGGTACCCTGAAAGTAGTACCTGACCAGTGCATAAACTAGTGCATATGGAGAAGGCCAGTGTGAGTAAGACCATAGATCAAAGCAAGTGCATAGGTAGATCAAAGCACTAGCTTTGGTCTATGGTCTTACTCACACTAGCCTTCTCCCTCATCTTTCTATCTTATCCGGTTCCTGAGTGTACAAAAGTTGGAATTTGACCTTGGCTTACTTTTCTCAAGGCCATCATCTCATTTTCATCCCCTTTGCCGCCTGAGTAATGTACTTATTGTTTCATCTTTCTATCTGCAACGGTTGTGAAGATATTTGGTGGACATACTAACAGATGAACCAACGGACGAACATACGAACACTGACCATTACAATACATCATCGCTTTGAAGCGGGATGTAATAAAAGGAAATGTGTTTCATTATGGTGTGGGATCAGGTTAGACTTTCTACTTTTAAAAAAATCACATCTTCCACCAGTAGAAAAAAAACATAACAAAATGGCGTATGAACATAAATATCATGGACAGGATCAAACATGGGTTCTCAACCAATTCCTAAATGGGTGTCCAGAGACACGTCCAAAAGATTGCCGTTGGCTGTAGCTGCATGGGCTCAGACTGTAAGCAGAACATGTTCTCCACTGCTGAAGGTTGAGGGCAGCAGGTCATAATGGGAACAAGGAAGAGATGAGGATGGCTCAAAAAGCAGTAAGATTCTGCCTGAGGTCAAGGAGGACTACAGGAGAAAACTTGTCGAAGGGAACGTGGAGCGAGCAGCTGAACTGAACACCTTTTTCAACTGGATCAGCTCCCCCTACACTCCATGCTCTTCACCCAAGATCTCCTCCAGCTCTACGTATCGCCTTCTGCATGCCTCTTCTCCCCCACTACCTCTTCTATCTCTCCTGACCTCACTCCAGAAATTGCTGCACATAAAGGACCCATTTCACCCATTTCACTCACTGGATCACCTACTTCATTAAATCCACCAGAACTCCTTACTACTACTACCTCCACTGACACGACCTCTACTGCTGACCAGGTGACGTCAGCGCTCAGGAAAGACAGCCGGACCAGAACAGGTCTCCCCAACACCTCAGCTGCTGAACTGTGAGGCACTCTTCATCATGTATTCAACCTCAGTCTGTGACTGAGGAGGGACCCATCTTTGTGGAAAACCTACTGCATCATCCCTGTACCTAAGAAGGGATGCTGCACTGAGCTCGTTTAACTCATTCCACCTGCAGATTTCAACAATAAGTACTCAAGCTGTGACCTCAATAGTTACAAGCTGTCAATCTTTAACATGCAGTAATGAATAAATGAGTCTGATCCTGTCTGAACTTGCATCTCATTTTCTGTAATCTTTGTACATAACATGAGTAAAATATGAATATACAGTTTATAAATACTACATGTTAACTCAGCAATTTATTTCAATGCATATGTATTAGGTTACAAAACAAATAAGAACAATTATTTGTCCTCACGTTGCTAAAACCCATAGATTATGAATCTGTATTGTAAATGCTGATGCAGTACAGATGCATTTTAATGTCTTGGTTCATCACTTCTTTTCTTGGGGATTGTCCTCTTGAAAATGTGTTTTGTCTTTGTCATCTTTGAAAGAGACATAATGTTTCTTTGTTTTAGAGTGGCGTGTTAGAAGAGACAGGAGAAGGCAGGAAATGAGCATCAGGGGACTTTAAGGAAGATTTTTTATTTGACTCTTTCTTCTGTCACCGTTGCTGCTCTGCTGCTTACTTGAAATCTTGAGAAATCCTTTGAACAAACACACAGATTAGGTTGGAGGTTGATGATGGTGACATGCCTTCCAAACAGTGTTTGAAACCCAAGGGGAATGCTGGTGATCCTATGATCAGACACGTCAGGAGCCCCAAAGCCATGATGGGTCTGGTGATAGCAAGAAGAATTTGACTGTGTGTGTCTATTTTGCCCCAATATGTCAAGTTATAGGGAAATAATAACTATCTCTTCATATAGCTGAAGTTTTGCTGAAGATAAACATACCAAGCATGAGTATGTAAAATCATTTTTGATGAATCAAAGGTACCAAAAAACGGCCAAAATAGGTCAGGGGTCTAAGAGTTAATAGCCAAATCTATTTGTGTACGTAACTAACTCCAACTAATCCAAACTTTGGTTCTCTTTAGACATCAGAGGAGACCATCCTGATGCAGGAAAAGAGGATTCACTGTCTCTTCAGCTCTAGCTTCCAAAAAATACAAGACTTTCTGTATGAAAAATATATATAGCATACAATATCATAAAGTGAGCTGTCAGGATAAATTGTGTTCCTTTGGGTTATCAAGGAATGCTGGGATGAATCTTCTCACACAGACAGGCTGATTCTGATGTGAAGGCACTTCAGTCTTGTTGATTGAACTTTATTACTTGCCGACAGCTTCATTGATTTAAAGACTGATTAATGATTACTCACAAGCAGTAATAAAACGCATCCTGCTTTGAGTGTTATCAGGTTTTGATATTTTAAGCATTCCAGGGGCAGCAGTGGCTCATTGGTAGAGTGGGTTGCCAATGATCACGAGATTGGCGGTTTGATTCCCGCTCCCACCCAGCCACCTTGGAGTGTGAGTTGACAGTGGGAGGTGTCAGCTCACCTCCTAAGCATTGCCAAGGCACCCTTGAGCAATTTTGAGTGACGAACCATTCATTGAGTCACTTACAGCTCTGTACTGTGGTGCCTTCTATCAAATAATAAAATGTTACAGACACAAACTGCTTGAGAAATTGTCTGTTCCTTAAGCAATGATGGATGACATATCAGAGCTTAAACATACTATGTTTAAGCTTTCCTACTTCCTAAAGCCACCTCAGGTTTAAAGTACTTTTGTCTTTTTCATAATTTTTTAAATCTGCAAGGTCTGGTGGTTTCATTGCACAATTATGGAAGCCACACAGTGTATCAAAGTTATTTAACTGCATGCACTCTGCAATGTGCACCATGAAATTATTTTATTTCAACGCATTGGATAAATGTGTTCCCAACATTTGAGGGAATAGTTCACAGTCTGTAAATATTTCCTTTGTATTGTAGCAACCAAAATGTTCTGCATCTTTCACCTTAATATTTCTGTATAATACATGATTTTTACTCAGATAACACATAAATAAGATGTGTTTTTGAAAGACAGATTTAAAGATGAAGTGCATCACAGGGATTTCAGTTTTTCAGACAAACTAAAATCTGCTAATCTACAAGGTTCATTAAAGACAGTGAGGTGGTGGGGTTCGCCACAGGTCTCCTTCAAACAGAATAAAGAGAAGCTAAATGCTGGGATTTTGGGGGTGCAGTGAAGCAGACTTAATATACTTGGCGGAACATTAGACTTAATGGTGTGAAGGCAGCCGCGCACGAAGGATTCACAACAAAGCTGACACTCCACTGTGGTCGTTCAGTTTCAGTGGTGTTCAATGCGCACTCATTAATTATAGTTAGCTTTTATGAGCCTCAGTACACAAAGAAACAATCAAAAGCTAACCCACAGAAAATGGAGAGTGCTAAGATAGTATTACTGGCTATTTCCCAGTCGGTGGGGTTGTGTTAATTTTCAGGTTGAGAGTTTTAATGTGACACTTAATCACTTCGATAGCAGTCACAGTGACACTGACAATATAATGCATAAAGAATAAATGCAAGTTCAAAAATATAACAAAACTAATCAATGAAATTAACAAACCACAGGAACCTAGTACAATAAGGATAAGGATAAGGCATTTCAATGAAGGGCTATTCTTAAAAAGTGCGTACTGATATGCATAAGGTTGTGATCATTGAGAAAAATTCTAAAATAACATAATTCACATATTCAATGTTCTCCTTAAGTCTGTCACCAGATTTCCAGTCCGTAGTATCAGCTGTACTCACCTTACCTTTTTGTCATTTCTATTTAGTTAAAGACTCCTACTATTTGGCAGCAGTACCTGGCGATAATATTTTGGTGCCACGTCCATTGCCGAGCAGGTACTAAAAGTGAGAAGTGAGACTCTGGAGGCAAGTCTTCAGTAAATGCCTGTCACATTTTCTGATTAGATACATCGGCGCAGCCAAAATTCACATGCAGGGAGTATATCTCTTTTCACACTGATATAACAGGAATGTGTGAATGAACTTGACTGTTACGTTCTACTGTTAACAAGCACTACATTTAATCAAAGTCTGTATCCGATATCAAAGGCAACGGAGGATGACCTCTCCTCATTAAATTTATTTTTAAATGAAAACTCCTGTAACTTTATTTTGATGATGAAAATTCAGACCCAGGTGCTTTGATGTCATCGATTAATGCTCAGAGCATACATGAAATTTAGCTTTAATGGAGCTCTAATTTATTTTTAAAGGCCACTACATCAGTCATTGATTTCCTGTATAAAATCTCCTGGAATGAACTTTGACAAGTCCAATATGTTATATGAATGATTAATGAATCAAGCAGCTTGGACGCATCTACACATTATTCATTGTATTTTTTATGGTCCACTGAGGCTGTGTGTCCAGAGGTTAGAGTGACATCCAACAGATAGGAGTATATTTCCTTACAAATGTATTACATGTCCATGCTTATTCCATCTTTCCTGCACCATAATATGAAGGCGGACTGGTCCCAGAGCTGTTGCACCTGCTGACAGCAGAGCAAAGTGTCTATATCCTGCTAAGATAAAAGAATGTTGATTTTTGTTGCCTTCTATGAATAAAAATCTGTATATGAAATCAAAGTTACATCTCTTGGCCTGTGCAAAGTAAAGGAAGGGCCGTAAGTGCAGATTGGCAGCCACGCCTCCGTCATGGATCCAATGTAAAGCGTCTTTGAGTGTCCATAAAAGCACTATGTACATAATAATTATAGTAATAATAATAATAATAATAATCATTATTATTATTATTATTATTATTATTATTATTATTATTATTATTATTATTATTATTATTAATGTAGCCGCAAGAGGGCACAAGCCAGTGTCTTATTGTGCCGGTCCCAAGCCCGGATAAATACAGAGGGTTGCGTCAGGAAGGGCATCCGGCGTAAAACTTTTGCCAAATCAAAGATGCGAATCAAACATATGACTTCCATACCGGATCGGTCGAGGCCCGGGTTAACAACGACCGCCATCGGCGCTGTTGACCTACAGGGCGCCGGTGGAAATTGGATTACTGTTGGTCGAAGAAGGAGAGGAGGAAAGTGCGTTCGCACGAAGAAACAGAAGAGGAGCGCCAAGAGTATAGGACTAAGAGTAGGGACGTTGAATGTTGGAACTATGACAGGAAAAGGTAGAGAGTTGGTCGACATGATGCAGAGGAGGAAGGTAGACATACTGTGTGTCCAGGAGACCAGGTGGAAAGGTAGCAAGGCTAGAAGTTTAGGAGCAGGGTTCAAGTTGTTCTATCATGGTGTAGATAGAAAGAGAAATGGAGTAGGAGTTATCTTGAAGGAGGAGTTTGTTAGGAATGTCCTGGAGGTAAAAAGAGTGTCGGATAGAGTGATGAGTCTGAAGCTAGAAATAGAAGGTGTGATGTTCAATGTTGTTAGTGGGTATGCCCCACAGGTAGGATGTGAGCTGGAGGAGAAGGAGAAATTCTGGTTGGACTTTGATGAAGTGATGCAGAGCATACCTAGAAGTGAGAGAGTTGTCATCGGTGCAGACTTCAATGGACATGTTGGTGCAGGTAACAGAGGTGATGAGGAGGTGATGGGCAGGTTTGGTATCCAGGAGAGGAACGCAGAAGGACAGATGGTAGTTGACTTTGCAAAAAGGATGGAAATGGCTGTAGTGAATACTTTCTTCCAGAAGAGGCAGGAACATAGGGTGACCTATAAGAGTGGTGGTAGGAGCACACAGGTAGACTACATCTTGTGTAGACGATGTAACCTGAAGGAGATCAGTGACTGCAAAGTAGTGGTAGGCGAGAGTGTAGCCAAACAGCATAGAATGGTGGTGTGTAGGATGACTCTGGTGGTGAGGAAGATGAAGAGGACAAAGACAGAGCAGAAGACGAAATGGTGGAAGCTAAAAAAGGAAGAGTGTTGCATGACCTTTAGGAAGGAGTTAAGACAGGCTCTGGGTGGTCAGGAGGTGCTTCCAGATGACTGGACAACTACAGCTAATGTGATCAGGGAGACAGGTAGGAGAGTATTTGGTGTGTCATCTGGAAGGAAAGTAGATAAGGAGACTTGGTGGTGGAATGAGGAGGTACAGGAGTGTATACAAAGAAAGAGGTTAGCTAAGAAGAAGTGGGACACTGAGAGGACTGAGGAGAGTAGACAGGAGTACAGGGAGATACAGCGTAAGGTGAAGGTAGAGGTAGCAAAGGCCAAACAAGAAGCTTATGATGACTTGTATGCTAGATTGGACAGTAAGGAGGGAGAGACTGATCTATACAGGCTGGCAAGACAGAGAGATAGAGATGGGAAGGACGTGCAGCAGATTAGGGTGATTAAGGATAGGGATGGAAGTCTATTGACAGGTGCCAGCAGTGTGATGGGAAGATGGAAAGAGTACTTTGAGGAGTTGATGAACGTGGAAAATGAGAGAGAACAAAGACTAGAAGAGGTGACTGTTGTGGACCAGGATGTAGCAAAGATTAGCCAGGATGAAGTGAGGAGAGCACTGAAGAGGATGAAGAGTGGAAAGGCAGTCGGTCCTGATGATATACCTGTAGAGGTTTGGAAGTGTCTAGGAGAGGTGGCAGTAGAGTTTCTGACTGGGTTGTTCAACAGGATCTTAGATAGTGAGAAGATGCCTGAGGAGTGGAGGAGAAGTGTGCTGGTGCCCATTTTTAAGAACAAGGGAGATGTGCAGAGTTGTGGCAACTACAGAGGAATAAAGCTGATGAGCCATACAATGAAGTTATGGGAAAGAGTAGTGGAAGCTAGACTAAGGGCAGAAGTGAGCATTTGTGAGCAGCAGTATGGTTTCATGCCAAAAAAGAGTACTACAGATGCAGTATTTGCTTTGAGGATGTTGATAGAGAAGTACAGAGAAGGCCAGAGGGAGCTGCATTGTGTTTTTGTAGATCTGGAGAAAGCTTATGACAGGGTGCCCAGAGAGGAACTGTGGTATTGTATGAGGAAGTCTGGAGTGTCAGAGAAGTATGTTAGAGCGGTGCAGGACATGTATGAGGACTGTAAGACAGTGGTGAGGTGTGCTGTAGGTGTGACAGAGGAGTTCAAGGTGGAGGTGGGACTGCATCAGGGATCAGCTCTGAGCCCCTTCTTGTTCGCTATGGTGATGGACAGGCTGACAGACGAGGTTAGACAGGAATCTCCATGGACTATGATGTTTGCAGATGACATTGTGATCTGCAGTGAGAGTAGGGAAGAGGTGGAGGAGAAGCTAGAGAGGTGGAGGTTTGCCCTGGAAAGGAGAGGGATGAAGGTTAGCCGCAGTAAGACAGAGTACATGTGTGTGAATGAGAGGGACCCAAGTGGAAGAGTGAGGTTACAGGGAGAAGAGATCAAGAAGGTGGAGGATTTTAAGTACTTGGGGTCAACAGTCCAGAGCAATGGAGAGTGGGGAAAAGAGGTGAAGAAGCGTGTCCAGGCAGGATGGAATGGGTGGAGAAAAGTGTCAGGTGTGATGTGTGATAGAAGAGTTTCAGCTAAAATGAAAGGAAAGGTGTACAAAACTGTGGTGAGACCAGCGATGTTGTTTGGTCTAGAGACAGTGTCACTGAGGAAAAGACAGGAGGCAGAGCTGGAGGTAGCAGAGATGAAGATGCTGAGGTTCTCTCTGGGAGTGACCAGGAAGGATAGGATCAGGAATGAGTACATCAGAGGGACAGCACATGTTAGAGGTTTTGGAGATAAAGTCAGAGAGGCCAGACTGAGATGGTTTGGACATGTCCAGAGGAGAGATAGTGAATATATTGGTAGAAGGATGCTGAGTTTTGAACTGCCAGGCAGGAGGCCTAGAGGAAGACCAAAGAGGAGGTTTATGGATGTAGTGAAAGAGGACATGAAGGTAGTTGGTGTGAGAGAAGAGGATGCAGAAGACAGGGTTAGATGGAGGCGGTTGATTCGCTGTGGCGACCCCTGAAGGGAAAAGCCAAAAGGAAAAGAAGAAGATTATTATTATTATTATTATTATTATTATTATTATTTCTCGCCGCCAAGCGTGAGAAAAGTCGAGAGAAAACTTGACAGTAATGTGCTTTTTATTTTAGTTAACTGTATTCAATAATTTTTCACTTAATTTACGTTCCATTGCTTAAATTGCTTATGGTACGAGTTACGGTACCGTAAACTTCTGTCCAAAAGACGACGGTAACTCGTACCTTAGGCTAACCTGATTACGTCAATGTTTTTTTTTCTTTCTTTCTTTCTTTCTTTCTTTCTTTCTTTCTTTCTTTCTTTCTTTTCTGAAGCTCTTTAGTGTTTTCATCTAATGTAAAATTGTAAAATGTTTTGAATGTGATTAAAGTGTTTTTTAAAAAGTCAAAAAGTCAAAGTCTTTCTTTCTTTCTTTCTTTCTTTCTTTCTTTCTTTCTTTCTTTCTTTCTTTCTTTCTTTCTTTCTTTCTTATGACTTTTTGACTTTTTCAAAAACACTTTAATCACATTCAAAACATTTTACAATTTTACATTAGATGAAAACACTAAAGAGCTTCAGGAACACTAAAAACCAATAAAGTAAGAGGAAATACAATCAAAAATCAGTGCATTATATCAGGAAGTTTGCAAAATTGAGTTGATCATCAATTAAGGTGCATAGGACATTTTTGTGACACCAGATGTTCCTAAAGTTATTTAGGTCTTTTGTCATTTTATAGAAACCAAATTCTAGTTTTAAGCGACATCTGATGTTACAGCAAAAAACAGTGGCTGCGTCTTGAACAGTATTGTTTTCAATTCTTCTCTTCCTGGTCACGTAAATTGCGAGTTTTGCTTCTCCAGAGATAAAGTTTAAAAGCTGCCACTTTCTCTGATTCGATTTATTGTACCCAGCACCGTAGACGAATTTCCTCACACTAAAATTTTCACTGAACAGATTAAAAACATTCGTTAGAAGAGTGAAGAGCACTGCAAGTCTCCCACACTCACTAAAAGCATGAAAGACTGTCTCACGAAGGGGACAGAAGGGACACTGGCTGGACACCGCAGGGTTAAAAACAGAGATAAAAGCATTGGAACCGATGGCACCGTGTAAAATTCTCCACTGGAGGTCGGCTGTTTTTTTCTTGAGGGGAGGTTTGTATAGAAGTCTCCACTGTGGGTCAGGTCCATTTCCCGTCATCCTGCTTGCCCAGGCAGTGGGCGCTCTGTTACATAGGTTTCTCTTGTTGATTACTTTGACACAGTATTTGTACAGTACTTTTTTGTTGGCCGTGTGCAGGCTGATTTGTCGTTCATCTCTGAGGAGGGGACCCTCCAGCTCCCCAAACAGGGGACTGATGTGGACCTCAGGGAAAGGATCTTTGCTGTCCGGCACAGTCCCTGTACTATAGTCCAGGAGGAGGCTTCTCTCCTTCCCGGAGAGTCTTTGCCTCCACAGTTGTAGCACCCTCTGAGCCACCCTGGTGGACTGGATGTTCAGCAGGGAGCTCACAGCCTGGGCATCCGCCAACGCTGGCCCGGTGTTGTCCACCAGCTGCTGGAGGGTCAGGGTCCTGGTCCTGTAAAGCGCTGCAGACAGCCCAGGTGTGGCTCCACTGCAGACATCCAGCCTGGCTCCATGTACTAGTGGTTCCTTCAGTAACCAGAACAGAGAGTCAGAGCGTTTCCCTGGGCTTCTTTTAAAAAGGGCCCATGACTTAAAAACACCATGATAGAAAGGAGGCAAACCATTTAACTTTAGAAGCTTAGAATCCATTAAAAACAGTGCAGCATCCAGTCCCAAGTTACTCACACGTTTGAATATGCAGCTAGCTACCTCTCTCCACGTCAGATCCGCTGGTCCGGTAAGAAACCGCTGGATGAACTGTAATCTGAACGTGGCTGTTCTACTAGCCAGGTGGATGAGGCCTTGTCCTCCCTCCTCTCTTGATAAAAACAACACTCCTTGAGGCACAGGCCAAGCGGTGCCACAGCTGTGAGGCTACTAGGTTGTTTATCACTAAAACTCGACCTCTGTACGACATTCTGGGGAGCAACCATTTCCATTTTTTTTCAATGACGCCTTCCCAATTCTTCCTGGTTGTTGTCTCATTTCCCAGGTACACACCGAGATATTTGAGACCGTCAGTCTTCCAACACAGGTTTTGAGGAAGAACCGGGAGGTTGCCATTCCACTCACCAACAGCAAGGGCTTCACTTTTGCTCCAGTTTACTTTTGCAGCAGTTAAAACATTAAATGAGTTTGTTAGACCCACCAAAACATCAACATCTCTTTGGTCTTTGATAAGAACAACAACATCATCAGCATAGGCAGATAAAATAATGCTCTCTCTAACACCAGGTAAAATTAAACCGTCGATGCTTTTGCAGATTTTACAGAGGAGGGGTTCCAGGGAGAGTGCATAGAGCATCCCAGAAAAAGTCAAAAAGTCTTTCTTTCTTATGTCGCGTTGTGATGAGAAATATTTTGCCTAGGAGTGCGTACTGGCATTTTAATTGAACTTTAGCTTTAGACAAAGGCTTTAGAGAGATTTTAAGCTATTTTTGGAGCACCTTTAGACTTAGAAAAGCTGATTTTACCTCTCTTAGGCAATGGTGGGACTATGGCAAAACAGAGATAAAACTCCTGTGCCAGCAGCATACTCTGAACGTCACACGTGACACCTGCCGGTCTATGAAAGACCTGGAGGCTGAGATCGTGGAGTTAGAGACAATCGCTTCCACAGGAAATCAGAGGTGTACTGAAATCCTCAAGTCCAAAAGAATGGCTTTAGCCGACCTGTTAGATACTAAAGTACAAGGTGCACTGGTCCGATCCAGGGTGCAAAACATCACAGAGATGGATGCTCCCTCTAACTTCTTCTTCGGCCTGGAGAAGAAGCATGGACAAACCAACGTGATCCACTCCCTGCTGTCTGACACAGGACAGGAGCTGACAGAGCCCGGAGAGATCAGAAGGCGAGCTGTGAGTTTTTATTCATCTTTGTATGACAGTGAATACCGAGAAAACCAGCCACTGTTAAAGGAGTTCTGTGCAGAGCTACCTCAGGTCTCCACGGAGACAAATTCACAACTCGACCGGCCACTGGAGTTGGAGGAGCTCCACGCTGCCCTGCAGAACATGCAGGGACGACGATCTCCGGGGATTGATGGTCTGACGGTCGAATTTTATAAAGCCTTCTGGGACATTCTAGCACGTGATATGCTAGAAGTGTTCAATGAAAGTCTGGCCTCGGGCTCTTTGCCACTGTCCTGCCGAAGGGCTGTCGTTGCCCTCCTGCCTAAAAAAGGCAATCTGCAGGACATCAAGAACTGGCGCCCTGTGTCACTGCTCTGCACGGATTACAAGATTCTGTCCAAGGCTTTGGCTACCAGGCTGAGGGAAGCTATGGAGCAGGTCATCCACCGGGATCAAACCTACTGTGTGCCCGGCAGGTCCATGGTAGACAATGTCTACCTAATTCGAGATGTTTTGGAGGTTTCCAGATCATTGGGTATAAATGCTGGTCTTGTTTCATTAGATCAAGAAAAGGCATTTGACCGTGTTGAGCACAGCTTCCTCTGGAAAACTATGGAGGGGTTTGGGTTCAGCACCGGTTTTATTGCCATGATCCAGGTGTTGTACAGTGACGTTGAGAGTATACTGAAGTTTAACGGCAGTTTGTGTGCCCCCTTCAGAGTGCACCGGGGCATCCGGCAGGGCTGTGCTCTGTCTGGGATGCTCTATGCACTCTCCCTGGAACCCCTCCTCTGTAAAATCCGCAAAAGCATTGACGGTTTAATTTTACCTGGTGTTAGAGAGAGCATTATTTTATCTGCCTATGCTGATGATGTTGTTGTTCTTATCAAAGACCAAAGAGATGTTGATGTTTTGGTGGGTCTAACAAACTCATTCAATGTTTTAACTGCTGCAAAAGTAAACTGGAGCAAAAGTGAAGCCCTTGCTGTTGGTGAGTGGAATGGCAACCTCCTGGTTCTTCCTCAAAACCTGACGGTCTCAAGACTGACGGTCTCAAATATCTCAGTGTGTACCTGGGAAATGAGACAACAACCAGGAAGAATTGGGAAGGTGTCATTGAAAAAATAGAAAGAAAACTTAAAAAATGGAAATGGTTGCTCCCCAGAATGTCGTACAGAGGTCGAGTTTTAGTGATAAACAACCTGGTAGCCTCACAGCTGTGGCACCGCTTGGCCTGTATGGACCCTCCATCAGGGTTTCTAGCCCAAATCCAGACCAAACTTGTTAACTTTTTCTGGGATGGGCTGCATTGGGTGCCTCAAGGAGTGTTGTTTTTATCAAGAGAGGAGGGAGGACAAGGCCTCATCCACCTGGCTAGTAGAACAGCCACGTTCAGATTACAGTTCATCCAGCGGTTTCTTACCGGACCAGCGGATCTGACGTGGAGAGAGGTAGCTAGCTGCATATTCAAACGTGTGAGTAACTTGGGACTGGATGCTGCACTGTTTTTAATGGATTCTAAGCTTCTAAAGTTAAATGGTTTGCCTCCTTTCTATCATGGTGTTTTTAAGTCATGGGCCCTTTTTAAAAGAAGCCCAGGGAAACGCTCTGACTCTCTGTTCTGGTTACTGAAGGAACCACTAGTACATGGAGCCAGGCTGGATGTCTGCAGTGGAGCCACACCTGGGCTGTCTGCAGCGCTTTACAGGACCAGGACCAGGACCCTCCAGCAGCTGGTGGACAACACCGGGCCAGCGTTGGCGGATGCCCAGGCTGTGAGCTCCCTGCTGAACATCCAGTCCACCAGGGTGGCTCAGAGGGTGCTACAACTGTGGAGGCAAAGACTCTCCGGGAAGGAGAGAAGCCTCCTCCTGGACTATAGTACAGGGACTGTGCCGGACAGCAAAGATCCTTTCCCTGAGGTCCACATCAGTCCCCTGTTTGGGGAGCTGGAGGGTCCCCTCCTCAGAGATGAACGACAAATCAGCCTGCACACGGCCAACAAAAAAGTACTGTACAAATACTGTGTCAAAGTAATCAACAAGAGAAACCTATGTAACAGAGCGCCCACTGCCTGGGCAAGCAGGATGACGGGAAATGGACCTGACCCACAGTGGAGACTTCTATACAAACCTCCCCTCAAGAAAAAAACAGCCGACCTCCAGTGGAGAATTTTACACGGTGCCATCGGTTCCAATGCTTTTATCTCTGTTTTTAACCCTGCGGTGTCCAGCCAGTGTCCCTTCTGTCCCCTTCGTGAGACAGTCTTTCATGCTTTTAGTGAGTGTGGGAGACTTGCAGTGCTCTTCACTCTTCTAACGAATGTTTTTAATCTGTTCAGTGAAAATTTTAGTGTGAGGAAATTCGTCTACGGTGCTGGGTACAATAAATCGAATCAGAGAAAGTGGCAGCTTTTAAACTTTATCTCTGGAGAAGCAAAACTCGCAATTTACGTGACCAGGAAGAGAAGAATTGAAAACAATACTGTTCAAGACGCAGCCACTGTTTTTTGCTGTAACATCAGATGTCGCTTAAAACTAGAATTTGGTTTCTATAAAATGACAAAAGACCTAAATAACTTTAGGAACATCTGGTGTCACAAAAATGTCCTATGCACCTTAATTGATGATCAACTCAATTTTGCAAACTTCCTGATATAATGCACTGATTTTTGATTGTATTTCCTCTTACTTTATTGGTTTTTAGTGTTCCTGAAGCTCTTTAGTGTTTTCATCTAATGTAAAATTGTAAAATGTTTTGAATGTGATTAAAGTGTTTTTGAAAAAGTCAAAAAAAAGTCATACTTTCTTTCTTTCTTTCTTTCTTTCTTTCTTTCTTTCTTTCTTTCTTTCTTTCTTTCTTTCTCGTGCTTGCTTCTTTCTTTTACATTTCTTTGATATGTTTCATTACTATACAATTTGATATATAAATTTCATTATGAAATAACATATTTTGTTGAAAAAAGCTAGTTTTCTAGCATTTTGTAACGGATTAAGACCATTTACATTATTTGTAATGGGAAAAATGTATTTGGAATTCAAACAAATCCGTATTTGAACAGCCTTCCGGAACGAATTGTGGTTGGAAACCGAGGTTTGCTTGTATTACTATTTATTATTATTAAATGGACTATTGTGATAACAATGTTGTTGTGACCACAAGTTCTGTAATTTTCACAGAGCCCCTTGCTATATTTTTAGCTAAATAAATTGACTCAACAAACCGACAATAAATTATCCCCTATACTGATGATATTTTGTTGTACTCTTAAATTCTTACCTTCTCTTAAAGAGACCCTCAATTTCAACGTCTAGCAAAATGTAAAATTATCCAGCTAACGAGGACATGTCAATATATTCCCAATGACCTCATCTGACTTCTGACAGGAAATTAATGAAATAATCTTTGACTGTACAAATGATCCTTAACAAAAATATCCATATCCATAAATGTACATTTTCTTTTTACTTACACAAACACAAACACCCTCGCAATAGAACACTTCAGCCTCTGGTTGACATGGGTATTGCATCCATACAAAAAATAGGAAGAGACACATTTTTAAAAATATCTAATTAATATTTATTTTCTGCAGTGATGACAATAAAATTGTTGTGTTGCTAGGCTAGGCTGGGTCAGCTGAAGGTCAGGGGAGAGGAAGGCATCGAGGGTAAGGAGAGAGGAGAAAAATGAAAAAGGAAAAGCATTAAATGACACTCCCTCTCTTTCTACGAGAGATCAAAATGCATGGCAAAGCAGAAGACCTGCATCGGGTCACTGGCCTCCTCTGGGTTAGTTCAGGGATCAAAGTAAGATTTCCTAAAACCAAACAACAGCAATCAATGAAAAACAAACTGCAAAGACAGGGAGGTGTTGCTGATATCATTGTTGCCTGGCAGCTACATTCCAGAATAGTCTTACTTGCCTCCTGAGTGACACAGTCTGGCATCCCCATCACTGACTAAAAGGTGATTATTTTGTTACATTGTTGTACTTCTATCACAAAACTTTTGGGATAAAATATCATGTTATAGTGATGGTACTGCTTGATCACATTCCTGCAATGACTGAAAAAGATGACAGATACAAGCTGTTAATCATTCAGGAAGGGCTCAGAGTGGAGCTGCTGGAGGATGGGAGAAGTCACACATCCCTGGAGAGGTATTTTGAGCATGTCCCAGTAGAAGTCCAAGATGGGGTCAGTTTAGGTTTGCAAGGTATTTGATGACATTTGAGCATTTCTCAACGGGATACTGTTGCACTTTTTGCAGACATGGATTGAGACATCAGTGGGTTCGAAGTGGTCCCCCAGCAGACTTCACCCATCTGCCAAGTTTTCTAGTAAAGGGCATGTGGTGCGATTTCTGAAGATAGCTGCTGTTGTTACAAGCAGCACACGTCCTGTGGCAGCCATTGTTTTTTGTTTGTGTGGAAGCTGAGGCTGACTGTTTCTAGATGAATAAATGTAAACAGTTCAAAAGCATGACTGAGCTTCAGTGTTATTAATGGGTTTATTCAGAAGTATTCTTTTATCTTTTATCCTCCCAATCAATCAGACTGAAGATGCATTTGGTTTGTACAAACTGTCACATGAAGGAAAAGTTACATGCAATCCATATTTTAAAATCAGAACTTTTGAAAAAGGTACACACATTTCAGTAAACTGCACGACACTGCTTATGCATTGTCAGTAGTTTGGGAGTTATTTGGTGCATAAATGAAAATAGCTTTTGGGCCATTTTCATCTTTTGTTTAAAGATGACTGTAATCATTGTTATTTATAAAATCTGTCATGAGATGTTATTCCACTTTGTCAATGTGGAAAGCATCTGTAATTTCTTTCTAAGGATTCTGCAGAGCAGCAAATAGACTCTTTGCATCATTCTCCTCAAAATACACTTAAAGAATTATTTTGAACCAATAACAATGGATACACACCTCCTCCATCCTCTCTACTCTCAGCACGCTCACAAGCTAGAGCCTTAAAAATGTCTACCCTCTAGATGTTGGCTTGTGTTTCCAGTTTGATCAACTGCTGAACAGTAAAGTTGTTTAGAGGCAGCAATAAGCTCATTAAAAATACTGTATAAAGGTTTACTCTAAGCAATAGTTATACCTGCCAAACTTAGTAAAATAACAAAAGTAACAAATTTTATATTTTTCCTTTCAGCTCAGAATTGTTAATCCAAAGCTTCAATGGTGTTTGAGTAAGTGAAATGAAGAATACAGGCACAACACTGAAATGACAGTTTGGCTTTATCTCATAGTTTAACTGCAGTAAATTTCAGGGAAAAGCTTGTATTGATTATTCAATGCCACCCATAAATTAGACTAGAAGAAATATGAGTACATTACCGAATCTGATGTGCAACAGAGTGAAAGGGGTTATTGTTCCTTTGTTTAAAAAATTGGTCATAATACTTGATCGACGTCAAGAGTGTAGATAAGTCACTTTAATATTAATTCAATCTGTAAAGAAAATTGATGACTGATATTTTAGCACAAAGGATCATTGGACTTGAGAGAAATAGAGTCGATCTCTCTTGAGCGGTAAGACATGTCCAAGCAGCAACAATTTCAATAACTCTCTCTGCAAAGGATGATGAACACATCATATTCACAGGTCCAGTTCTTCAGACAAACTTTCCTCAAAATTTGTTGAAATTATTGACAATGGTAGAAAAACACATTAGAGTCTATCCAAGAAAAGGGGTTATCAAAGTAAAATTATATTGGAATGGATTTTGATGATAGATGGAACACAGAAATGAAAGCTTAATCATAATGGAATTGAAAGACCGAATGGTTCATCATATTACAGCTCAGCTCTTACCTGAGTGAACATTCGTTTTCTAAGGACTGAAATGTTATTTCCTTACAATTTTACTGCGATGTGTCAGCCACACTCCAAGAGGTCGTTAAGAAACAATACTTGAGAAAGGTTTTTGAGTTGTGTTGGGTTTTATTTGACCAGAGGATCACAGGCATTTTCTTTTCAATGAGCCAGAAATATATATTATATAAAAATTAATATCACTCCTCATTTACACACAAGGGTATATGCATAAAGTTACCAACTTTTTGTCTGCAAACAAAGTTGTATTGTAAAATGAAATGAGGTGAAGTGCTCTGCCGTCTTTTAGTGGTATAATGGAAGCTGGGCACAACTGCAGGAACTTAATAATTCATGAACTGTGTTCTGCTGGATGTCAGGCCCCTTAATACAGTTTACAGAAGTTATCATTTAAAGCTTATTAGTTATTGTCGACTGAATTTATTTTGTCAGCACAGTAAAAGTGGAATTCAACCTTTTTTTTTTCTGTTAGACGATGTCTTGATGTTATAGTCAGTCAGGCCATCAGTCATTCAACACATGGAGTTAACTGTTCGGTGTACCATTCAAAACTGATCCTGGCTTGGGCCCTTTTTTTTTTCTAATTATGATGACGATAGTTTCATTCTTTAGTAAACTGGAAAAAAAAAAACCTTTTGGGGTTCTGATGTAGTCTGTTTTCGCTTGTGTGTGTCCATCCTAAGGTAAAAATGGTCATGGGGAATGCAGTAATGTACTGCAACTCAGCCTCTGGTGGTAGACGTGAGTATTACAGCCACAGAAAAACTACAGTATATACAACAAAAACAATGATCTCAAAAACAATGATCTTGCTTTATACATACACACGCGCACACACACACACACTCACACACACACACACACACACACACACACACACACACACACATATATATATATATATATATATATATATACTGTATACACACACAGTATATATATACTGTATACATATATATACATAACATGAAGGTAGTTGGTGTGACAGAAAAGGATGCAGAAGACAGGGTTAGATGGAAGCAACTGATTCACTGTGGCGACCCCTGAAGGGAAAAGCCAAAAGGGTAAGAAGATACATATATATACATAACCAATCTTGCTTCATGGTGAGCAAATGCTGTAATTAATCACCTATTCTTTCTGAGTGTAGGCAGAACACTTTAATGATACGGTTCACATCTACACACTACATAATTTTACCAGCAATGGCGATGCTCCTCTGTTGGGTTTGTTATTTTAGTTAGTGTTTGATATTCATTGTTTGACCAGCAGCCGACAATTACACAACACCCACAGGCATTCTTGCCTGTAAATGATCTGTTCTCAGGACATTTACTGATAAAATTAATGCCTAGCCCACCAAACAACATTATGTTCTACTCCCAAAACCCTAAAATTTGGAACATTTTGAACTTTTAGATTTACATTGAAGTAACAAAGTTTTTTATACTGTAACTTGAAACTAAATCAAAATAAAGTCTGTCACCAACATTTAACCCTGACTTGTGAGGTGACTAGAAAAACATTACAGTATTTTCTGCAATATAAGGCGCACCTGAAAGCCTTTAATTTTCTCAAAAACCGACAATGCGCCTTATAATCCAGTGCGCCTTATATATGAAAAGTTTTAAGAAAGGTCATTCATTGAAGGTGTGCCTTATAATCAGATATGCCTTATAATTAGTGTGCCTTATATATGAAAAAAGTTTTAAAATAGGACATTCGTTGAAGGTGCGCCTTATATTCCAGTGTGCCTTATAGTACAGAAAATACTGTACTTTGTTAGCTGTTTCTAAGTCTAAGTGGACCCCACAGAGGAACCAAACAAAAGTTCACTTTTGCGTCAACATGAATGTTGATCATGTTTTTCAAGAAAATCAAGCTTTGAAGTCATTTTGTGTTGATCTCTGTTTGTGTCAAATACTGTATAGCTGAAATGCTTCCAAAGTGAAGAAGTGAATACACACTAATCTATCACCTCCTCTTTGATTTACCTTTCTTCTGATAAGGTCATTCTTGTTTTTTGCTTCCACTTAAGTGAACACAAGTGAAGTTTTAACTGCAATTTCCACTTGAATAGGCTTAGTTTGAGGTCATGTTTGTTGAAGAATTACAAAGAAGCCCCTTCCCAGCTCAGGAGTCACACTGAGTGACAACTCTAAGTAATTGTCCTGGATTATAAAGAGCTTTAGCATGCAGTCACAGCAAATTAAAACTGCAATTACAGGTACTGTAATCTTTTAAAGGGTATGCCTACTTCACTTTTGCATTAGTAATACACTACAGTCACAAATATAACAAAACTTTTTTTCTGTAAACGTCCACAAACAAACATTGGGCTTTCTTACCTGAAAGAAAATTTTTTTGAGTTTTAAAAATATTTGAAAAAATGTCCTGATCAATTGGTTAATATCCAATTGATCATGACAATAGCCTTAACCTCTCTTAACAGGAACAACGAAAGGTGAAATGCACCCCAGATGAGATACCAGCTCATCATGGGGTCACACAAAAGACAAAATAATCAACCCTGTATGCTCACATTCACAATTTGGACCACTTCACCTTAGCTATATATTTTGGGAGGTTGAATCAAACCATCTTGCTGAGATGCAACAGCACTGCGCCCAGTGCCACCATGCCCTTAGGGGTAAGCTATATTGTGTTTTGTCACATCATTGGACAGAACAAATACATAATGATCATGTGTTGTGATATATCACATTGTTTTAATGTAGATGTTGTGCTTGAAATAATACAAGCAACCAACATTTTCATTATCATTAAATCATTTGGTCTCATTTTGGTCATATCGTTTTTCTTTATTCACTAGTTAATGTCTACATATCACTTGTCAAACCATCCAAAAACATTTATTCAAATTGCCAGTTTATATAATAACATTTATCCTTGGATTGGCCCTTCTTTACTCAGAGCTCTTTGTTTCTATGACCTTAAAGCACACCATCATTGTTTGAACATTCTGTTTATTTTTTTACAATATACATTTCATTTGAAAAATATAAATTCTAAAATAATCCATCTCCATTCCTGTTCTATGAAGTCACAAACAGTTAATCCAAAAAAATTAAAAATCAGTATTCTGCACAATTAAAATCTCAGGTGTTCCATTTCATGTTGCAGATTTTTCTCAACATGCTTATACAGTGTGACACACTCCACACAGCTCCACACACACATCTCAGACATTGTCGTACTTGTTTCCAACCAATGCTGTTAACAGCTCAAGCACAGATATGGAGAAAATATGACTTTTACTTTGTTGTTACTTCATCAAAAAGAAATTTAAACCCAACAACTACGATGGTGCAACTTTTTGCATTTTGGTTTTAGTGTGCTTACACTGTATGCATGTGGTTTGCAGAGGAGAAAGGTGGCCCATTCACAGCAAAGTAAAATTAAAAAAGGAGGTGGTGACGAGAGACAACAGCTTAAGATAACTTTCCCACAAAGCCTAAAAAATAACATTTTAAATTGCCAAAATAAAGATAAAGATTTTTATTCAAGATAAAAAATAATGACAGTCCTCGAAGTATTGTAGGTAATAATGTCCATTAAAAGTGACGTCACACCCGAAGGTTCCTTTTTTCTGTGTCAATGGAAAGAGGAATCTTATGAAGAAGAAAACTGAAAGACCTTTGTCTCATTTTAACAAAACCATTAATTTGTTAGACTGACTCTGTATTCTATGGATCTGTCTTGTCAGTCGGAGGGAGTTACTGGTTGCTGAACAACTTCATTATATCCTGCAAGAATGTATTCTTGTGTTCTTGTTCAAGGTTCAGGAGTTGGAGTTCACTAAATGAAGTTGGAATCTTTTTTTAATATGAAAATATGAAAGAGTTGTGGACATGTCCCATTAAGTATCAACCCTGGTAATGAACATGAGGGATGACTAGAATAAAGGATGCAAGTGTTTTGACTCATGCCTCTGAATCATAAATATGCAAAACACTGGAACCCATGCGCATTCAATTGATTTTGAAGTGGACCTGAAAAAAAATTGATGCAGAGGAGATGTCAGGAAAATGAATACTTGTTTCCACCAAAACTTTGAAAAGGTCTGCACTTCTTTGATATAATTAAATAGGCTGGAAATTTTTTAATGAAACAAACTTGTATTTATTATTATTATTATTATTATTATTATTATTATTATTATTATTATTATTATTATTATTATTATTATTATCTTTAGGTTTTTGTCCACGTGAATTTACTCTCCCTGCAGATGCGTCATATTAAGCATTTTCGCGAGGTATTCAGTCCACTTTTTCCAAACACTCGTTTCAGTTTGGTGGACCTACAAAGGTGTTGTGCCCCTACCTGAATGAACAACCAGTAACTCCCTCAATGTACATACAGCACTGTGAGCTCTCATTGTGTTAAAATAAAAAGAAAATAACTCACTGAATGTATTAACAAAAAAATCTTCATATCAGATAATCCCGACAGCATCTGAGACAAACAGAAATAAACCTGTCCTGATCTGAAGCTGTCTCACTGCACCAATCGCACATGGACTTAATTTATGTCTCATTTGTCGTACAGTTAGCGGATCAGTCTGTCATAAGCCACTTAGGTACGGTAGTTTGTAAAGAAAAATAATAACGTGATTTGCACTCCTGGTGGAAAATCGAATGATAATGTGTTATTGGACTGTTTTCTACCCCCGAAGAATCAAAAATGAAGAAGAAAAAAAAGTTACCAATATACACACAACCAAATCGTTTTTAAAAAAAAAAGTCAACGTAATGTATGATTTAATTCAAACAAGTAAGAAAATCTCTGAAGTGAACACATAAAAGATCAAGAAAATTAAAAAGACAAGAGGAAGCAATCAAAACTGCATCAAAATGATCATAAAAAAAATTAAGTCATCTGCACATACCAATATGCATTAATTAATTGTTAATTAAATTAAATTCCTACTTCCATACATTTCCTTCACACATTATTTAATATAGTGAATCTCTTGAATCATTTCCATTCTACAAGAAAACAAAGAAATCATCAAAACCCCAAATCAACACGTTGCATTCGCTCATATAAAGACATTGATCTAAAACAAGAGGTAGCGCTATAATAAAAACATAATTTTCCTGCTACAGGAAAATGTTATTGGAGTAATTAAATTTATATTTATATGTATAAAAAATTAGACAAGATTTTATATATACCGTATATGATAGATAGATAGATAGATAGATAGATAGATAGATAGATAGATAGATAGATAGATAGATAGATAGATAGATAGATAGATAGATAGATAGATAGATAGATAGATAGATAGATAGATAGATAGATAGATAGGTGTGTGTGTGTGTGTGTGTGTGTGTGTGCGTGCATGCGAGCGTTTGTGTGCGCGCGCGTTTATATGCGTAAGTGCGTGCATGTGTGTGTGTATAAAAATAACAGGGTGGATGTTCCATGCATGGCAAAAACTAACTGCAGCATTGATACTATTGATCCGTGTTATGTAGGATGAGTTGCATAGAGTAGAGTGGAAAGAAATTACATTTAACTCTTAGTCAGAAAATGTTTCCTGTGAAACTGTGGGAAATAAACCACACAAGATAATTAATAAAGAACTGGTTTCCTTAGAAATCTATTGGGGTGTTAGAATGCTTTTCCCTCTTTTTCTACATTACCTTCCTACTTCAGAACAGACTTCAAATTGTTTAAATGGTCTTAAAAATGATTAAGAAATTTGCTGGTGCTGCAGAATTCACCTGCCAGCCGTTTGGTGCTTTACAGAGACGTTTCAGATCCTCTGCTCTGCCAGTAGTAATGATCATCATCCGGGTCCATGTCTATTCTAATTTGAGGCACAGACTTCAGTGGACTCATCTCAGGACTGCAACAAAAGTAAAACACATCATCAACATTGATTCTTTCAAATGTGCAGTCTTTTGTAAGAAGTTCTAGCTTGGAGATTGTCTGAAAAGTAATATAAGTGTTACCAGGGTAAAATTAGCTCATGCAAAAAACTGGATATATGGAGAAAAGAAAACCAAGTTAGATGAATGAATAGCTGTATACTGATTACCTACCCTAAAGTACATATAGACACACAGCTAGTTACTAAGAACACAAGATACACTGTAAGTGAGAGTAAATAATCATGTGTCTCTACCTTTAGAAAAAGGTAAAGACACATGATTTTTTCTGCAGATGCATTATAGCTGGAGGCTGGTTAGAGTGACATATCTATAGTACAATCACTGAAGTGAGGTTTTAGACCTACATAACCTTTCTTTGAGACATCTCTTAGAATAAAAGAAATAGTCTCATTAGTTGAGTTGAAGCTCAGTGGATCAGTTGAATCATACATTTAAGTACATACCCTCACAGCTTGCTCTAAGCTGTGTGTGTGTGTGCGTGCGTGCGTGCATGCATGCATGCGCGTGTGTGTGTGTGTGTGTGTGTGTGTGTGTGTGTGTGTGTGTGTGTGTAAATTAATTCTGATTTTTACAGTTTGCTGTGGAAAACTGAATCAGAAAGAAAGAAAGAAAGAAAGAAAGAAAGAAAGAAAGAAAGAAAGAAAGAAAGAAAAGAAGAAAGAAAAAAGAAAGAAGAAAGAAAGAAAAAAAGAAAGAAGAAAGAAAGAAGAAAGAAAGAAAGAAAGAAAGAAAGAAAGAAAGAAAGAAAGAAAGAAAGAAAGAAAGAAAAGAAAGAAAGAAAGAAAGAAAAGAAAGAAAGAAAGAAGAGAAGAAAGAAAGAAGAAAGAAAGAAAGAAAGAAAGAAAGAAAGAAAGAAAGAAAGAAAGAAAGAAAGAAAGAAAGAAAGAAGCTTTTATGGTCATTCTACAATTGTACAACAAATTACAATGTTCCATAGAGAGTTGGTCCTTGTATTTTAAGCAATCACTTGTCATTCATACTGTACATATTTGTAATTCAAGAATTACTACTTTAAATTCTGCAGGTAGTTCTCATCTGAAAGTATAAAGGCACTGATTACCTTCACAAGTAGACCTAAATGAAGGGGTGTCCTGCTAGCTAACAAGTGAATGTGTGATGTAAGAACCCATTTTTAAGTGTATCAGGCCTGTGTGATGTTGTATCGGCTTCTGTTTAGAGCTAGTACTCTCCCCAAGTGGCCAAAAAAAATCTTCATTGCAGACATAAAGCCAAAGAGGAGCAGTGCATGAGGGAGATGTCAGTGGGCAAATATTTCATATGATAGCCTTTGAAAAAATATGTAGGTATTGTTAGCCAAGATTACCATTAAACTCTAGAAGCCTGATATGTTAGACATTAGGCTGACCTTTTGTGACCTTTGGTGCTGCAGTTATGGAAGAACTTGAGCAAAAATCAGTTCCAGTTTTATTTATCTTTGTTCCCCTGCTACCATTTTATTTGACCTGTTTTTGAAAAGTAGATTTTTGAGCCTGTGGATGTTTGATTCTGAACTGCATACTATTTGTATTACTTCACTCCGTCACACATAAAAACATGACATCTCACCTGGACAAGCAATTGGCCTGGTAGTAGCGAAGCTGCTCAGCACGATGTGTGTCGTTCAAGGAATGATGGGGATTTCTCTGCTGTGAGGGAAAGAATGTCATGTTCAACACATGCTGTTTGTTCTTTAGTTAATTTTCTTTTAGAAAATGTAACTGCTGCAAGAGTTTGATGAACTAATCCTTGTCTTGTTGCAGTATCAGTTACGTCATCAATTTAAAGTAGTTTTCTTTTTATCATAATTATTTAAATTTAGTACAAGAATATTGAAATTGAAAAGCTTCATAAAAAGCTAGATTATACAGTAAATGCATAATAAAACAAAGGACTAACATAGTCCTTACATGAACATAAAACAACAAAATAAATGTGTGTTTTTAAAAAACTTAAGAGCATCATACATAACAAAGTTAACACATTTAAAAACAATCAATGAAAGCAGCTCTGAACATTTGATGCAAGTCACTTGGAATTGTTCACCAAAGAAAGAAAATTATTGGGTAATTAAAAAGAGGTCAGAAGGGAAAAGACAGTCATTATTAGTTCAAGACATCGTAATCCAAGGTGACACTACAAAAGGAGAAGAAAGAAAGTTAATGTCATGCATCTAAAGAGAGAAACGAAAGAAAAGAAAGAAAGAAAGAAAGAAAGTCATGCAGTGACAAAGACAAACAGGAAACACAACATCCACTCTTAGGGACATCAAAAAATCATCAGAGACGCAAGTGGAGCAGGAGTACCGGACAGAATGGAGACGGAAAAGCAGTTGTCCTCTGGTTCAGCTGGTAGTTTTGGGGTTTACTCACTGTCAGAAGCCTTATCACCTAAGAAGGGCTCCTGCTCCATCATGTCCATAGGGATTTTAATGCTGGGAACATTCTCATTGTAAGGATAGTCAGACTGTTGGAGAGAGGAGACACATCCTGAGACAGGACCTCTGGGTTATCATCACTGTAAGCCTTCACTAGTTAACCCCTTCTTTTAAGGAAACTGAAAAATATCAGCCAATGACTTCAAAAAAGAAAATGGTGACACAACAGTTCCTGGTTCCTGAAAAGTTAAGTACAAAATAGTGAGCATTTTGTGAGGTATACTTCACACATTACTCAATCATATGAAAAAATACATCTGTCTGAATAAATGACGCCTTTTTTTTAAATGTATTACCAGATAAACAAGTCGACTCATCTGAAGCTGTGCATCTCTGTTGAATATTATATCCCAATCAGACCAAGCTACAAGTTTGATTTAATTTACTATATAATTAACTCAGCAACTATAAACAATTTATTATTCTAGAAAGTGGAAAATAATCAACATTGTCATCATCCTCATCAACTTAATTACTTCGGGTTAAGTACATTGGGTTAAGTAGTTGGTCTGAAACAAATCCATAAAAAACTCCACAATACCTGACCTGAACACACATGAATCATCAATTTATACAAATGAAATGTTAAAAAAAAAAAGAAGAGTTTTACAAAAGTAAAGGTAAGAAAAAGTGAAGAAACTAAAAAATATGAAATTTTCTTGTTTCAGATGAAAAAAGCTTCTTGCAATTAGGTAAAATGAAAACAGCAAAATCCTTACGTCTTCGGCATCGCTGTCAATGCTGCCTCGTTTTTTCTTTTTCTTCTTCTCATCTTCTTTCTTCTTCTTGTCTTTCTCTGGGATGACATCATCCAGGAAGCTTAGGTCATGCTGGGAGAACATGTAGTCCATTGCTTTTCTGACAGCTACCAGTGCGAGGATCTAAAAACCAAAGAATAATAACATAGGAATGGACTCTTCATGAATTTTTGAAACAGATGATTAGCATCATCCATACATACAATTGATTAAATTATTTATTTATTTTTACATTTCCCTTAATTTGCAACCAAATTTTCAAATAATATATTGTGCTGATGCTTCAGCAAAGAGAGACTATATTTATCCGGGCTTGGGACTGGCACAAAAAGACACTGGCTTGTGTCCTCTTGTGGCTACATTAAAGAGAGACTATAAATACATTAATTAAAAATCATCAATGCTGTAACACTCAATAAAATGAAGATATTATAAGAATGACCAAAACCTTTAAATGTTTTCTGGTGATGATAGCTAGAAAGTCTTCCTGTACTTACTCAGTCATACTGAGAGTTACATTAAATAATTCTCAATATAAATCCCTCTTACCATAACAGGGAATATAATAGCAGCCACAGTGGACTTGAGGATCCAGAGCATAGCCAAGCAAAGAACTTGGATGAAGGTGAAGAGGTGCACCTTCCTGAGGGGAACGTGTCGCAGATAAATCAGGTCTGGCTGATGCTTTGCTGGCATCAGAAGCAGCTTGATTCGGTCCATAAACTACAGACAATATTACAAACACACAACAGGACGCAGTGAATGCATGAATGTATCAAGCACACCAATGGATATTCACAGTTTCCTTGTAATGAAGACAAAAAAAAACCAAAATTATAACAAAAATGGAGTGTGTCAGGTCTTTAACATCCACAATGTTAAATTTATTTTATGGTAACATCTAAAAATCTCAACATTTACCTGCACTCCATTGAGAGAAGCCACTCCCATGTATAGGAAAACTCCATACAGGACAGGCATGGGAATGAACTGTGTAAAAGAAACAGGAATTAAATTAAATACCCAAAGTAAACACATGTATTTTAAAACCGTATCTAAAAGATGCTTTATTTTCCTGAAATGCTTGTAATGATATAATGATAAAAATAATACAAATATGTACAACTGTAATTTTAATATATCTTATGGACCTATGAACTAATACTGTAATGTGATTCATGACTTTATTATTTTGATTAGCTGACACAACAACACGATAAAGACACACAGCTTTATAACAAGGAAGATTCCGTATTTCTCTTTATATGGATATAGGAAACAAATCATAAAGCAGTCTGTCACCATTTACCTTTAAAATAGGAGACATAAATACAGACAGTCCTGTCAGGAGGAACACACACACACCAGTAACCCTCTGCTCCCTGAAAAAAAGAAGGAAAATAAAGTTATCAGCATTTCTTTTGTAGAAGACTCTGATTTGGATATCATTGCTGGTAACTTAAGGGCGTCAAAAGGTTCCCAAACACATCAAACAACCAAACACTACTTTTGGAAAGTTCACAAAGTGAACCCGTGGAAAGTTGTGGCTGGTGTATATATTTCAGGATTTGTTGGTTCATGTTACAGTCGGATAATCGAGAGCCTCTAAAAGTTCTCAAAATAATGAAAAAAAAAATTTTAAAGGAAAGAAAGAAATCTCTAAGGAGATGAGAAAATCACAATTCACGGTGTTTTGAAGTATCTGGGTCAACATAGACAATAAAAAAGAATTAAGTAGAGGGGTTTTTAAAAACTTGCACCAAAGAAGAAGCTATTAATTTTTAGTGCAGGCCTCATGTAGGGCAGAGGCTCAGAACTGCTCTACTGTCACAGATTTTTTTTCTTTTTGTTCTGGAATGCTTTCCGGAATATTTTAACTAACTTTTGTGAAAATGTGTTGGAATAATGAAGCGTGAACCAGGCAAGCTAAATAGACTTGAAGAAGGGTGCTTTAGCAGGAGTGTTCAAACAAACAGATGGGTGCGCAAAACATTTCAGATCAATTCTCTCGGATGTGTTGACTTCTCACCTACAGGTGGCGTTACTGCACCAGCATCCATTTGTCATGAAGATGACTCAGTAGCACAAAGGTTGTAAGTGTGGGTATTCTCCAAAGCATTATAATATGCAGTCACCACGTTATATATGTGCTTCTGTGTATTTCAAATCAGATCCAGGTGGACTCTAACACACTAATTGTCTCACCTCACACCCAGGAACTTGGGCTGCTCTCCCGGAGCCGACGTTTCCGTTTCCATCTTCAAACTGTCGATGTGAGCGATAGAGATGACGGTAGCAGCTACGTACCACGGTAGACCCATAAAGGAACAGACCACCATGAGAACAGACACCCAGAAGAGATCCAGATGGTAACCTGCCCCTTTCTGCAACAGACAACAACAATAAGGTCAAAGGTCGTGCACGTGTAACGTCAGGCAGAAAGAGTAAACACATATACTGTAGCACCTGAAAAAACATCTAATACCTGGTCTGACCATGACATTACTTGTTATTCATGTAAAGTAATCTAACAGATTATGCAGTTAATCCTTAAATAAACTTGTAACGCATTGGAAATCAAAGAAATCATTGCTCAGTTTCAGCAATGGCAGTCTGAACATCTCATGGTAGCTGCTTTTTGAAGTCAGCTGTGTTCCTTCACTGCCATGAAACATTTCTCACAAATGTGAGAAAAATGACAACAATATTTAGCGACAGTGTGAAGGGAGCCAGCGACCTGTACAAACGACGGTTTGTTGTGGGAAAAACATGAAACTCTTCACGTAAGACAACCAGAAGAAAAACATGACTTCTTATTACAATAAAGACATCTGGAATTTTAACATCTAAATTTAAATTAAAATGCAGATTCAAGCACTTGTCAGGTTTGATATGGCCTGCACTAAATTGAGGTCGTGTAACATATGCAGCATCGAAAAGCAACACAAATGACTCCAAATGCTCGTCTACATCACTGGCACACGTACATTTATCCCCTGCCTGATCATTCACACACAACATTTAACATTTTGTTATTGACGTTACAGTCAGATAGAAATATAGTGAGACCACAGTTCTGTCAGTCCTGTAGAGAGGTCTGACTGAACATCTCATTCTAGTAGGGCCAAATGCCATGTATGCTATTGTATTTTAAGAACTGCTAGTTTGTATGTTGGAAAATATTAACAAACAGATATAGAAAGGATGGGAAAATATTTGGCTAACGACGGGCTCATTCCAGACTAACCTTCAACTTGTGCTCCTTCCTGTTGACGATGACGGCAGTAATCTGTTGGTCCATGAAGATCAATATTGTGACCAGAAGGGCAGGAAGAAACGACGCCAGGTAAACCCACCACGGGTTTCCTCCAAAAGGGGGCACAAACCAGCCCCTCTTAGGACTTGTTGGCTGTATATGGGGGGGCAGACAATTCAACATGTCAGACATTGTGGCATCTGGGATAATCAACACAAAAACTGATGAAGATAAAAAATTTCAGAAACATGTTATGAGAGTCCACCTCTCCACTTCTAGTGTATGAATGTCTACCTGCAGTTAATCAGGATTCCCTCACCCAAACTACTGCTTCAATCTGCCGCCTTCAAACAGACGCTGAGTTTGTTTTTTTTAATATCTCTGTATTTTCAGATTGAAACCATTTCACAAAAGACTAGTAGTGTAATTTTATACTTTAAGACACAATACATTAAATCAAAATGCACACCTTGAATTCACTTGGCACGATGAGTTTTGGTGTTTCGACTCCGACGAATACATCAACTCCACAGAAGATGAGGATCGTCAAGATGATTGCAAAGTCACTGACTAGTTTCCTCACCTGGGGGAAAGTCATCACAAACACTGCTGTGTAATCTGCTGTTCAAGCATTTGGACATCTAATTAATTTCTTTCACAGATGAGCTGTTTCATTAAGTTATCTGAGCGCGGCTGACGGCAGCTCACAGTGGTGGGGAAGAACGGGCTGGCTTTGAACTTCTTCAGAAACATGGAGCAGGCGTACGTCCCAAAGAACAGGATCAAGGACATGAGGGTGATGTCTGGAATGTAGTCACAGGCTTTCCCCACCAGCTCTCCCTTGTACTTTAAGCAATCGGTCTTTGTGAGCGATGACCACGTAGCGTTCATTGGCTGCACGGAGAAATAAGGGTGTCATGACTTTTGGAACAGTTAATCACACGAGGTGACCTAATAGGCTGTAATAAAACAGCAATAACAATAAAGGCTTTACACATGTTTAGCTTTCATACTTTAGAGGAGGAAATAAGCTGACTGATAACTGTCTGAGACTTTCAGTGGTGGGAAAAGAGCAAGATTGTTTCAACAGACAATTTCCATTTTCACTTATCTCACTTGTGGTGCGTTTGTGATTTGTCTTCTTAATGTTTTCAGACCAAAAGCTTTCAGTGTTAACACTGCTTAAAGTTAAACAGTGAATATAAAGCATACCCTACAGTATAGCAGACATAAGGTTGAGACAGCATTCATTTTCCATAATCACTGTGTAAGGTTGTGGGGTTCTATCCCACGAGACCTGGGCAGGAGCCGGACAAGTCACCCATAGAGACATACAAATAACCATTTGCACTCATACTCATGCTGACGGTCAGCTCCGTGTCACAGAGTCATCTATGTACTATATGTTTTTGGTGGTGGATTTTAACCCAGAATTTTCTAGTGGTGGGGCAGCAGCACTACCCACTGTGGCATAACTCCACCCAGCATAGATTTAATTCAATAAAAAACTGTTTGCACTCAAGGTAAACTAATATCAAATGAAAGCTACTACACATGAAATATTATTAAATAATGTAAACTTACCAGATCAGTGTTGTTCCAGTACCAGACTGAAGTCCCTTCTAGAGGATCACCAATGATGTCCGTACTGTTCTCTGCAAAAAAATTAGAAATCATTTTAAGAATGTATATTGTCCCAGTGGAGGCAACCATACTCTACAAAGAGGAGAACTTAAAATAATGTTAATGCCTCTCTTCTCATATTTCTTTGATTATAACCTGATCTCTTACTATGCAGAGTCCTGGTCATGATTAACTGACTTAGGGTCCTCGCTGACATAGGTGCATCATATTAAAATATTCCTGCTAACACTGTGGAGCTATTTGAAGTGTTTCTTAAAAAATGTGTGAGTTAAAACTCACGTCTAATTCCAGTAATTAATAAAGCCATTATTGTAGCAAACAAAAAAAAATTGTTTACTATTATTAGTGATTAAACTGGGGGGTGTTAAACAAAGTTGACGACTTAATAAGTCCTCTCAAAGGTCTGACCCTTAAAATAAAAACAAATATGTAAAACAATGCCTTCTGGGGACAGCTCTATGGTTTAATGGTCAACCCGCCAACAACAGCGTGCCAGTTCTACTCCAGCTTGGGACCAGCTAGGACTGGAGAGTTGTGTCTCTAAGTCCGTTCCTGTCCAGGAGCCAAAGGACCAATTACTGCTGGTATACAGCCTGTTTAATGATGTGTCAGCTGCTGACTCAACAAAGTCAGAACTTGTTGTTTCCCCTTCCCTTGATTAGCTTTGGACTCTGTATGGAGCAGCATGGGCTATAGTTGATGTGTTTGACATTAAATAAATAGAACTACATGTACAATAATCTCTTGAGAAGTATATCTATGGGTCAACCATCACCAACGGCATCATGGGTAAACACCTAAGAGTGAAAGAGCTCACCTAGAACAGCAGGGGCCATGCAGAGGCAGTCATATTGCGTGACATAATCCATTTTATAATCAGAATTGATGGGATAGTGGTGAGATAATTTGATCATCTTCTTGAAGGCATCATAGATGAAGATGAAGCTGATGAGACAGGAGAAACCTTCCTCTGTGAACCGGGTGAAGTACTGAACCAGGAAGCTGGCGTCAGTGGCCACAAGAACCAGACATAAGAACGCCGACCACAATCCGATCCACAGACGGAACTCCAGGTAGTCAAATTCATGATCTCTAAAAACAGAACATGGAATCAAGAATAGTTTAATATCCTGCGTTGATGTCACAGTGACATTACTATGCAACTTGAGAAAGAAAGATAAAGGTTTGATTATATTTTAGATATAAACAACTGACACAGTCATATTTTATATGATAATGAAATACTGTTTCCAAATCCCAATCTCAATCGCAAGCTTAAAAACATCAGGGATTTTTAAAAAGGGCTTTGGAGAGTGAAGATCATACTTGCTGAAGTTGAAGAGCAACCGTTCAAACACCAGGACAGGACCTGTGCTGCTGAGGATGATGAGAGGCTGACCGCCCAGCAGACAAAAAACCCCACCGGCGATTGCTGTGCCTAGAAAACTCTCCAGAACACCCTGCACAAGCGAACGGGAACCGACATAGAATAATTTAGGAGGGAAATGGTAAAACGCTTGTCAAACCTTGGAAAAGTTCAAATCAGTCTGACCTGCATGTTTTCTGTAGCATCGCCCAGCAGACCACCAAAGGTGATGGCATTTGTCACAGTTCCCAAGTAAATAAACAAGATGGCCGACAAGGCCTGAATGTTTAATGCATCTGTGAAGTCGCTGAGAAAGAAAGGCGCTTTTCTTTTAATGTCCAGTATGAGACCACCGCAAAACCTGAAAACAGAAACAAAAACGGTATGTTATGGTACGAGCACCAATAAATTAACTCATGAACGTGAATTTACATGAATTAGAATGAAGACTGAGACTAAACACTACAGGAAACTGTCAAAACGCATGATACGTTTTATTTGATAAAACACGACAGCTTCTTTGTGACTATGCTGAGAACAAACTTTGCCTTTTGTAATCAAATGTGAAAAATCCTTTTCTGTTCATTGTACAAGAAAATTCAATTCCCGTTTAGTTGCGATTCACATTTGATATCACAGTTTCTGCTGCATAGAAATACACTGCCTAACATTCACATTCTACAATGGCCATTGAGGTTTTTTTTTAACAGTGTTTGTGAAGTCTTTCAATGTCATGCATGCAATGTTACAGCAGAGTGAAGGAAATTGACATAACAATCATTATCAAAACATAGTTTAACTGTTTAAAAGCATTTTTCTTACTTTCCAGTCTTCGTCAGCTCCTCCCCTACAGAGTGTCCCCCTCCTCCTTGACCTCCATCATGAGGCATATCTCCATTCATCTGAAAGTCCCCTCCAGCATACATGTTTTTCCTAAAATACAATACAATTTGTTTGTTTTTTAGCAAATAAGCTGCCTTGAAAATTGAATTACTTTCATTCATCACTCATCAGGATGCTCTCAGGCCTCGTCTGAATGATTGGTGCTGACATAGTGGCTGAAATGTTCCTGTTACAGATTTAAATAAAACAACTGCTGCTTTTCATCACCGACCAGTGTGAAGTACATCTGTGCAAGCCTCACTTTGCAACTGATACTTATTTCTGACATACAGAGTGTGTTAAACACAGCATTTAAGACAAGTTGGGTTTTTTTATATTGAGTGCAAAACAGCTTTAAAGCTTTTCTCGCTATACAAAAAGTTGTTTTCTGCTTTTATTTTTAGTGTTTCCTTTGTTGATTTGTTTCAATTGCAGGTTTTACAGTCATTTTCAGTGGAAGTTTGAATACTAAGTGACTGGGGGCGGCAGTGGCTCAGCGGTAGAGCAGATGTCTCGTAGAAGGATCGCCCCAGCCATGATGCCACCAGGAGTGTGAGCTGACAGTGGGAGGTGTCAGCTCACCTCCCAGCCACTGCCGAGGCGCCCCTGAGCAAGGCGCAGTCCCCCCTACAAGCTGCTCAAATTGGGGCGCGTTCTGAAGCCGCTGCCCGTCACTCTGCCTCCCTGATGTGTGTAGTTTGAAGTGATTGTACTAACTGCATGCTTACAGGCCCCCTTGAGGGCTGTGTTCAGGGGGCCTGCATACTTGTCAACTAACCGAGTGACTTTGTAATTTCCCCTTGTGGGATCAATAAAGTATACTTCTTCTGATTTATGAGCTGGCAGAATCTGTGTGAACTAAGTTGATGTATTTCTTTGCATGTAACTTGAGTGAGTGTGGGTTTAAATGGGTTTAACAGTAGGACTATGTATGAAAATCAAATTAGAGTTGTACCTTGAGATACGAGCTGCTCGATATACGAGTTTTTTTGACATACGAACCATCGCTCTGTTCGCATTCTTGTTTGACACACAAGAAAAAATCAGAGGTATGAGCCGCTAGTTGGTGGATGGATACATCATCAACTGAGACGGGACCTCATTATTGTTTACAGAGTAAAGACTTAGCTTGTGTGACTTTTGTGTTTCTTTTCATACTTTATTATTGTTTACGTATGTTATATATAATTCATTATGCACAGGTAAAGTATGCATGTCTATTGGTTGATAAAAATATGTTATTTCTTTTCAGTAATTTAAAGGGGGTTTGGGGGCTTTTTTACAAGGCTGGAATGGTACTACTACAAGGTACTACTGTATTTCATCATGCAGACTGTCCTGAAGGAGATGGAGAGTTTGGAGATACAAATTAGATTTCTGAATGTGCACTTTATTGACATACCAGTTGATATCAACAGGGCTTAATAATAATAATAATAATGGATTAGATTTATATAGTGCTTTTCTGGACACTCAAAGACGCTTTACATTGGATCCATTATTCATTCACTCCTCATTCATACTTGGCGATGGTAGACTGCGTGTGTAGCCACAGCTGCCCTGGGGCAGACTGACGGAAGCGTGGCTGCCAGTCTGTGCCTACGGCCCTTGCGACCACCATTGGAACAATCACACACATTCACACAACAGCGAGTGCCTCAATGGGGGCAAGGAGGGTAAAGTGTCTTGTCATCTTAATAGAACGGTGGACTTCCACGGACCTTTTGTCAGAGGAGGGGAGAGTTTTGGGAGGCTCTATCCTGATAGCTGGATCCCACTCTCCGGGAGGAAGCACGATTACCTCATCCAGGAACTCATCGATACCAGCTAGCAGGTCCTGTCTGTCCCTGGCCTTATATGCAATGTCATGAAACACCTGGACAGACAGGCAAAGACAAGGCACGTGTCACTGCAACATCAGATCTGAGAATTAACGTCTGGCATTAAAAGGGTCCTATGTAGCAGACATCAAAAACACAATATTGGTGTAGTAATTATTATTAGTAGTAGTAGTAGCAGTAGTAGTAGTAGGAGGAGTAGTAGTAGCAGTAGTGCCAATTTCACAGTATTGTTAAAACTAAAAATGTAAATATTGGTTGACAACATAATGTTAACCCTAGCAAGTAAAAACAATTTCAACACAGCTTTCTATCAATAATCAATAATCCAATTCCTATTCAATACCTTGTTCACAGATTTACAGAAGGATCTTTATATTACAGATTAAAATGCTTACTAAAGCAGCAAATAATGAACTTGATCTAAGTAGAAAGGAATAGAACAAACAGGGGAAAGGCTGGCAAAACATTTAAGAATTGATCCAATGGAACATAACTATAATATAGATTAATATATATAGTTATTGGTCAAAGCATCAAAAAATAGATAGATAGATGGATGGATGGATGGATGGATGGATGGATGGATGGATGGATGGATGGATGGATGGATGGATAGATAGATAGATAGATAGATAGATAGATAGATAGATAGATAGATAGATAGATAGATAGATAGATAGATAGATAGATAGATAGATAGATAGATAGACAGACAGACAGACAGACAGACAGACAGACAGACAGACAGACAGACAGACAGACAGACAGACAGACAGACAGACAGACAGACAGACAGACAGACAGACATACTTCATTTATCCCAAACTGGGGAATTAATAAATATCTAACTATGAAGGTTTATAATATTATATCAATATTACTGTATGTGGAAAGGCCTTCCTGACATATTGTGCATTCAGTACTTGAACGTTGTGACTGGAAAATGATTTTGATGTCAGAATTAAATGTAAGTCAGACAATGAGTGTTCATGGCAGCCCAACCTCATCTGACATCAGTGTGGCGATCGCTCTACCAATCTCACGGTACGACTTGGCTTTGCCTTTGGGTCCAAGCAAGACAAACAAAAATCTGTGAATGGAAGAAAATCAAATTAAGTTTACAGCAATTTCATGACAGATAAACCCTAAAAATAAGGGAAAAATGTATACTAAAATTATAAACACTATAACACTACTACAATACTCAGCCTAACATTTAAATGTTTTTAAAACTGTAAATCGGAATTTTTATATGGATTCACACCAGACTGCATATGCTAATAAATACCTTTGACTCTCTCTCTCTCTCTCTCTCTATCAGTAAAAATAAAAAGTTGACACTGTTGACCTTAATATTTTTCAATTAAATATTTAAGTGAATGACACATTACTGTTGCTTTGAAATTAACTCCTCCGGTTTTACAGTGTACATTATTACCTAAGAAACCACCTGAAATATCCACAGCTTTCTAAAGTGTGGATATATTTACCTCAAAGTCAATAAGCTGTTATCATTCTGGCTAACATTACATGGTACAACATTTCTCAAATAATCAGGCCTGAAACACCCACCAATAACTACAGAATATAAAATTGCTTTATGGCTCTTTGGTTACAACGACACAGCAGTTCAGGGTCAGTCTTGAAACTTTATGGCACGATGGAATAAAACACGGTGGGAACAAAAATGTATGTGTTTATTTATTTGTATTTTATATTTTTACAATAATAGGTGCTTTCCCCCAGATTCCTGGCAGTGCTATAGAACCTAAAATGTGTAGAATGTCAATGTGTGAGGCAAAGTTGCATCACTGCACTGCCTGATGATCATGAACATCTTCTACCTCGTGGGAAGAGGAACCTCTGTCAAGGCTCCCAGCATCGCAGCTTGCTGCAGACGAACAAACGCCACAAAAGGTGCATCCAGGAAGTCCACCTCCCCCACCAGCACATTGGAGGCTTCGGCGTCTCTTGGCAACTTCTTCATGAACTTGTTCCTCAGCTTAAGTGCACAACAGAGAAGAATAGAGTAGGACATTAATTGTTATGTTCGCACCAGCAGCTACCCAACACAATACACACTGAAAAGAACAACCTATTTCAAACAGGACAATCTCATTCAACTTAAATACCAAACCGGGCGGCTCCCATGCTGTCTAAATAAGTTTGTATGTCTCTCTGCCACGTCCATGTTGAGATGCATGAAGATGAAGCTCAGACAGCTGCCGAGTTCCACAACTTCACCACCCACACACACGATTTTCTAAAAATTATTCTTGTAAATGTGATTTCAAGGTTATTCTGCACGTCGGTCATCTTCTCTTTTGTTGTGATTGTTTTTGCTGGGGTCGAGGGATATGTTATCTTAAGATGGCTTTCGTTTGATCCAGGAGCTATAAACATATAAATTTAATATATTACAATCCTATTTTCATGCCACAGTCATATCTGCTTTATTAGATTACTATGATAAAAAGTGGATGGTTGTGAACAGGCATTATTAATAACAAACTTCAAAGACAATGAATCTTAAATATCTAGATATAAAACAGATAACAGCAAACTAATGCATTACACTTTAACAGAGTGGGGGTCATGGGTCTTCACAAGTCTGGATGTCACAAAGGTTTCACACTAATGGTGGTTTTAATGATCCTTCAAATATTTCAGCTTCCACAGCTCAGTTTTCTGAATTGATTGATTAGTCAAACCACAAAACCAGAAAAGAGGTTTCCTGCTGGGGCTCTCATCCTCCATTACACAAGACTGTTTGAGAATCATAAAGTTTAAACTGTTACCTCTAAAGTAAAGAAACATTCTTCACAGAAAACCAAATGACCATGAACTATCTGCATTCGAAACAATCATCAACAAGACAATCTGTCTGCACAAATGGACATTTTGTACTCAGTTCAGTTTTGAGTTTTTTTGGAATGAATTTCACTGCATCAATCTTACAGTAATTATAATATACACGAACAATAGAACAGTTAAAGAAAAAAAACAACCGGGGTAAACACATTCAAGCTAATGAAGTAACTAACAAGATTAAAGACTTGATGATGACTAACAGCCAGAATCCTTACTCCAGTAAACCTTTTGTTGTTCTCTGACTTCAGGAAAGTTGTTCAGTACTTTTCACTATTTTATTATCACCCCATAATAAAAGTACTTTTTTTTATACAAATGGGAAAGTAACAATAATTTTAAAAAAAACCGAGTTAATCAATGAGTTTAGCCTGCAGTTTAATTTCATCACCAGTGTTGTTTGTATTGCTCTTTTAGGACTCTGTTACTGTGCTTTCAATACTCTGAACATGATGACAACAACTTTCCACAGAATGCTCTGAGAGCAGAATGAGTAAGAGTATTGGCTGATAAGAAATGTGGCTCCAAAGTAATCTGTGTGAAGATTTAAATTGGATTAGAATACACCACTGTCCGGCTGCTAGTAAGGAACACAACACATACAGTAGGTCTAATGTACAGTACGAGATCAATTTCACCATGTTGAATTAGATCTTGTGTATACAATAGGATGGAACAAAGCTAAATTAATACAGAAATAAAATCGTTTAAATATGGAGGCTGCTGTCTTATTATCAAGCCTGCCATACCCAGATCATGCACTGGCAGAGCCGCTGCCATCAACCCCTGAGGACTTGAATCCCATAAACCAGTGACCTTCCCCCGGGAAGATATGAACAGATCCAATCAGAGTCTGTTGAGCCATGCTGGCAAAAGGTTTGTCTGTAAATGATTGAATTGAGAGGTTGAATCTGCCAATCCGCACCAAACTGCCCTCATGTACCACACTCACCTGAATCTGTTCCTGTTCCGTTTGTACCAAGCACAAATTGAGATATTGTTTGTTTTTTATTATTTCTATACAGCCTCAATGACTGCTGGGATATGTGGTCATGGAAATTTTATTTGACCAAGTTTGAGCATGTATCTGAGAGATTTGCCACAATCCGATATATTTTAAACAGCTTTCACCGGGACTATTTCTTTAGTGAAAAGCGATCTAAGGAAATCTTGTTTATGTTGTTCTGTGTGTTAGTGGACATTGGATCTACGCAGCGCATCAAATCTGCTGTGATTCCATTCATTTAAATATTGAAATTGCGGTGATTGTAATCTCCAAATTAAACATGTCAAAATGCCATATGTACAATATTTTCCTGTTACTTTGCCATATTGTCATGTTACCCTGCAATCCTACAACCATTAAACTTCTAACTTTCACAAAAACACATAATTTTACCCTACAGAAGGGATTTGTAACTTTGACATGTTTGTGTGGATTCAGATTGGAGTTTTTTCAGACAATTGCCCTTCAAAAAATACACATTAACCATTTAACTCATTGTTTATTCAGTAAAACCATGATTAAAATTAGTGTGAAGCATCTTTGGACCAGCTCACATCCTAACCCAATGCTTTACAGAACAAGGGCAATGACAGGACTAAATCCAATACTAAACTCTGGGCTATCACGTGTTTTGATTTCTCATATGAATGAACTGAACAACCACTGCAGTCTGGGGTAAACATGTTTCTAATCTATGTAGCGTGACAACAGTCTAGCAGTGGCTTAGGTCTTCAAAAGATATGTTTGTATAATGCAACTAATCTCATTACGGTCTTTGACAGACAGCTGTAAATGATCATCTCTGACATATCTTCCAGCACCATGACATTATGCATGTGGCCAGAGTAAGAATGATCACTGAGGAACCTTATGACTGATATTTATAGGCTGAGTGGAGGTGGAAAAGCCTCAGTCCGGTTGTCTCTTTGTTACTGTATCCGTCCCACAGGAAATCTTACTGGATCAGTCTGACCCAATTCTCATCTCCAGGAGACGCCTGGTCTGGGATGACACTAAATGAACAAATGGCTGCTGTAACATGTTTTTACTTAACTATTCCACTGTTAAAAACATGTTGAAGTATCTGCTACAACACGTCACAGCAATGTTAGTGTCAGCAAAATAAAGTGATTTGTAAAATGTGATTTCCTGCTAATCTACCTAGATCAGAAAATGAGGAAGAAATCATTTGTGAATAAGTCTATTCACAAGAATCAGTGAGCCGTGATCCCAGAAGAAGAACTTCAAAAACTAAAATGCTCTGACATACATACAAAAACAGGAGTATAGTCCAGTGTAGCTATACATTCATTGCTGCTACACATTCAGGGCAAATGCTGCATAGAACTATGAAAAACTTTAAGCCACCTCTGTTCTGAAGCACTGACCTGTCACAGACTGGCTCAAGTCATGCTTGAATTTTAATGAACTTTGTAACGGTGTCCCAGAGATAACAGGAAGTGCACTTGATGAAATGGCTTACTGTAGGTTTCATGGTATATTTTAAATACTAAAATAATCAAAAATACACAGAAACCCCTCACATTAATATTCCAAGAAAAAAATGTTTTACTAATGCCTACATGGTTTGATAGACGGATCATCTCAGCTGGAACACTAGAGGAAAATCATTTAGCAATAAAATGAACAGCAAAAGCAGATTTCAAATATCGGGCTGACTCACCTGGTCTTTTTCCGGTTTGTCTGAAATGTCAACCAGGCTGCTGGAGTTTATGTTTCGATGAGTTGTAGTGGGGCTATCTGTTAAAAATACATCAATCCAGAAAAGTTAGACCAGGTTCAACTTCAGCAGGATCTAAGAACCGAACGTAAAGAAGGAAGAGCAGAACCCAAGAAAAGACAGTGGCCCAGAAAGTTTGCTCCAAATGCAACACCGAAATAATGAAGTAACACCAATCTTCATGCAAACCATGGAGAAAAACATAAGCAGATTGTGTCATCATTAACCTTCATCACTTAGCTGGAGCAGAACAAAAGATCAATTCCTAATTATGTTACTACTCAGTTAATTTCCAAGCAACTGATAACAGCTCAACTGAAAAGGACAAAAACCTGATCTACATGAAATCCAATGAAAAATGTTGTCAACACTATTACTGTTCTAGCTGAGACATAGTCAATAATGTAATAATTAGAATTTATTAATGATACAACTTCTACGTAAGATATGAAACCAATATAAAGCCTTCATGTTAAAGAAAAAAGCATCTTGGGCATTAATTCTGACTCTTGTCGAGGACATCTGCTCGTCTTCTCCATCTTTCTTCATCTTTCACATCAGCATTTCACTAAGTGCTTTCCTCGTCTCTTGTAAACTGATTCATGATCTGCTGACTCTCGGTTTTGACTTGTCATCAACAGCATGAGGGATCTGACAGCACAAAGTGACCTTACTTCAAGCCCAGAAGCTGTAAGCAATTAGAGTCGCTCTCCAGAGAGGTCCATAAGTGTAACTTCTGATGCCACTGTAGCCTTTCATTCATCTGCCCCCTGAGCATTGTGGGTAATAACATGTTTGTCAGTATGATGCAGCCCGTGTAAATGATGAAGAAATGTCCAGTAGTTAAATAGAGTAATAAAGGAAATACACAGCTAAATTTAATTTGGCTCACTGAAATATATTTCTACTGTGCACTGGGTGTAAATCTAAGTATAGTTGGTCAGAGTTTCGTTCAAACTGCAGCTGTGTTGTTTGTTCATAGTGAATCAAAAAACATGCTGTATCTTCACAGCCACAGGGATTTGCTCTGTCGCACAAAGTACGAGACTGAATTATATAACAACTAACAACAGAAATCCAGTTTTCATGGCTGCTTTGTTAGGCCAATGAAAATTCATATAAAAACAGAGCGGAACTGACCAGTCAGCTGCAGTGTAAATGTAAACTGGGCCAAGTCAACTTACTAAGCCAGTCCAGGCTGGTACTCGTTTGAGACTGCAAGTCCTCCATCGATATGTGACCCGACAGGCAAGTCACAGAGTTCTCAAGAGGACTGCGAGCTTTTAGTAGCAGCAGCAGGTTATCAAACCCAATCCAACGAAGCAAAAAGAAAAGAGAGGGATGGAGGGGAGAGATGGCAAAAGAGTTGGTAGAAACGTCCAGTCAGCAATAGCAAGATATTTTTAGTAGAACAAAATCAAGTGGTTGTTAAAAAAAAAACATCTGCAATCATTTTTATAAGTATGTTTAAAAGCCATGCAAACAATAAAGCGAGATGAGTGGAATCACTAAATCAGTGCATCATGGGTCACTGGACAGGAACACAAGGTGTCAAATTGTGTTGTGTTGTGCACTTTATCCTTGCAAACCTCTAATGAATTAATGATTATTAGTGAAGCTCTTTATCACAGTGCTGTGATCACGATAAGTGATGAGTTGCTATTCATACGCAGCAAAATAGATCATAAATAAAGGGAGCTTTTCTTTTCATGGAGTCATAAACCCCTTTCATAAATCTAACAGCAGATAATGAATGCCTTCACTTTCCAACGACCCATGGCTCTGAACGGTTAATTACATTGTTAACACTGAGGTATCTAGTTGTGTTACAATCAAAGCAACGATACACGTTTATAAAGTCAATAAGACAACAATGTGCAATTAGGGCTGGCAAGCTGCTCATTTTTGAAAGATAATTATCCTATTTTACTTGCAGCTCTGTGTAGCTGCCTGAGGAAAATTCTGATTTCAAATTCATTAAGGATTTTGTTTGCGGCTTTTCATTAAGCCATACAAGCATTATATGCCAGACCAATGTTAAATTTGATACATATGGAATCTACATTCATAATTTCAGAACATTTGTCTATTTTTTGAATAAAAATTTAGGAAAGTAGAGTGACAGCCCGTTATGTGTGAAGAGCTGCTATGCTGTAAATAAAATATTAAAATTAAATGTGTCAAAATCATGTCAATGTTGATTTATATATCAGCAAATTCTTTTAATTTTAGCAGCTTTAAATGGTAACCTCTCTAGTTCACCATTAGTCGTATCACATCAAAGGTGTGGATACAGTTTTATAATTTCTTGTGGCCCTGGACTTTTCTCACCACTGTCATAAATTCATGCACCGATTGAATATGTCAGTGTTAAACATAACTGCTAAAGATCAGACACAGTGTGCTCAAGATCTATTAAGACTCATGCATTTGTGAGTTAGTAAAGTAGTTTTCTGTAAGTACATTGACCATGCAGTTAATGGAGGGACACAAAAATATTTTAATATTTGTTACAGAAGGTGATGAAGGGAGCACCTTTATTAAGTCACTGTCTACCTAAAGGTCCTAATTTAAGATGATACATATCTAAAATAATTCTACATTTATGTCAGTCTGTAAGAACTAATTAAATTTTTTGTGCATCATTCTAACTTCATCATTTAAAAAAAAGAAGACTGCACCAAACTGCCATCAGTATTACCGGTTTCCTGGTTGGAAAACAGCCTACTTGCACTGGAGACCGTCTTCCCAATGTCGGCCAGAGAACGCAGGTTGGACTTCTTGGTCTGGTGACGATGTTTCCGTAGGAGTGTGTGTATCACTTTGTCCTTCAAGTCTGCTTTAAGCTGGCCAATCTCTATCTGGTTGTCAGTGATCAGGTCTGGGGATGCAGAGAAGGGGTTAGGGATCGAATAGGGTCAAAAATGATGTCACTATTTTTGTGTTTACACAGAGAACATATTTCTATTTTATATTCAAAATGAATAACATCCTAATTAAAAAGTTGTTTCTGTAGATTTTTTCTTGATACATGAATCATACTCTCAAGCACAAAAAAAAGTTCAAAAAAAAAAAACACATGAAAAATAAAAGGCAATTTGATTAAACTTTAGCTTGTTGCAAAACAAATTATTAGTAATTTTGCCATTCTTCAAATCATATTTTCATTTGGGTGGATATTTTTCCTATATATAGTTTTTTTAGCCAACTGGTTTAAGATAGTAATAACTTCACTACAGATAAACAGTAAAGCACCAAATCTCTTCATAGTTGAAAGAACTCAATCAATGCCTCCCAGACTAAAATGCTTCAGTATGAATTTCTTTGTGGGATCATGAAACAGCTTAATCAAAAAGTCTGGCCTATTTTTAACAAGAAGATCAGAAGCATGAATCTTGGCAGCCTCAGGGAGTTTCTCTTGGGAGGGTGCTGTTAATGGTCCATCAGTCAAGTCAGTTGACCTCAAAGCAAGAGCCCAAGCTCTGCTCGGTCTGTAAACTCAATGCAGGAGCAGTCAATTACTTCACATTAATCACCCTAAGTCTTCAGTCTTTGTCCTGTTACCTCAAGCAGATGAGAACAAAAGATGAGAACTGAATATCATCAAATTAGGAAGCTTTGTGAGACTGTTCCAAAACTATCCAATCCCTCAGCGTTCTAATATAAATTAAAGAAAAGAAAAAAGGCTGGACTTTTGGGAGCAGCAGAGTTTTGCTGCTCTTGAGACAAAATCGGGTAATGAAGAGTCCTGTGTGCATCAATATTTAACCTGCACACAAACCTACAGACCAGCTCTGAATATCATTTACATAACAAAGCAGATCCTCCATAGAGAGCAGATGGTGATGAACTTCATCACACCCTAACCTACAAACGTGTTTCTGACTGACTTTTTCACTGCTAAAACACACTGCCAAGCAGACTGCTCTAATAAAACATCTTCATATTAAATGAATTTAACTGTTAACCAGATATCAATGCTATGTTATATAAAGTCAGATGTTGCATGAAGCAGGGCTCCATCAGGAGCATACAAGGGTTTGGGACATCTGACTAATCTTGCATATTTAGACTTCGGTCTACTGCATCTCTTCAAAGACCTAAAAACTCATAAAAGAGGATTTCTAAATATGTCTATGTTCTTTCAAATGTGGTCTTATTTAGTAATAAAAATTAAAATTGAAGAATATTAGCTTTACACAAGAGATGAGATGCACTTTCATAGCATTTAAGAAAGAGAAACTACACCTTGGATCTTAGAAACACAGCATGAACACAAAGAGGATAAAATTTGTGTTGTTTACATGGTTGACAGGTGACCTACAGCCAACCTACCAGCAACCTGAGGCAGAGTCGAGGCTTCCATATCCAGCATGATGGTGCCTTTCTCTATGCATGTCCGCAGCTCAAAAAGACTGTGCAAAGATAACGTGGCTACATGGGGTTTACTCCATCGTTCACCTCCTTTCTCTACTTTCTCCTCAAACTTGATCCACCTGTAGAGAAGATGACAGAAAAAAAGGACTGGAATAACCTGGGAATTCTGTATAGGATTTGACTGTTGTAAGGCAAAACTGACTTGGAGTTTTGAGCACAAAAATCTAATAAGTTCATCCTTGAATTCAAGTACAAATTTGCGCATATAGAAATTCTATCAAGCTGAGACATGAGAACAAAAATGAAGAAGTAGAAGCGGTATTAGCAATTTCGTTCAATTCTTTTTTTTTCATGAATTCTTCAAATCACCATTCCTCCCACTAGTCAGGGTCATGGAGATGGGGACTAAACTGGTACGGATTTGGACAGGTTGGCTGTCAAAGCTGTAGGTGGCAGACTGCCAGCACTGCCCGGAACTCACCAGAACTTTTATTGGTTCAGGGTTCCCTGAAAGCACTCGGCAAGGCACTGGAGTCCTAATGTCTTAATCCCTGCATTATTTTTCAGAACAATACATTGAGTGTTTGAGATGTATGTTAATTTATTTTGCCTTTGTAAGTAACATTTTTAGGTATTTGAATTTCAATTCTCTCTTTACCTTCTTGACCCTTCTAATTCTTTAAATTAACGTCTTAATTAATTTTTTGTGCTACTTTAATTGAGGTCATCTGGTAATCTGTGAAAAAAAAAAACATTTTTCACAGACACCATTCACCATCACATCATGTTAATTTATGCCACTGATGCAGCAAAGGAACTGATTAGATTTCAATATTGTATATTAAGAAAATATTTTTAATCTTGCACCTCTTTGAACCTCATAATCAATCCCATGTACATAAAATAATTCATTCATGAAGTGGTTTTACTGTGGGAATGACCTTCCACAGTGTCAGTGCTAATTATTCTGATAATTAGTCTAAAATTTTACTCGGGGTTACTTATGCCCCCTAATGAGTCTGCAGTATTTCTTAATGACAGACAAGCTATCGTGTCATAATTAGATTTATTATATAATGACTCAGGACAGGCGAACCTTACTGTCCTGTGCAGAAGCTGGAAAAATTGATTTGCATCAATGCTGCAGAGGACTGAGTTTCTCTGGAATTCATTTAAAAACAGATCTTAGACATTAAAAGCCTTCATGGGTTAAAGAAAAAGCATTTCTAAAGAATACTGAACCACTAAGACAACTCAGTTCACCAGCAGAGCTCTCTAACTTCAATCTTCAGTACCACTTGTGAGTTTAAGATGGCAGTGAATTCATTTGGATCAATTGGATCATTCAGCCAAAGGATCCAGCCTCCCTTTGAGAGAGTTTGACTCATCTAGTACTAATGATACATAAACAACCATCCCATCTAAACGCCATCCCATCCCTCACAGGGTCACAGAGGTGAAACACTTAAAATCCTTGGAGCTCGCTACTTAAGCTGTTCCAAAATCTTAATGTTGGAATAACTTTAACTGGATTTTAGATTACAATGGGAGTTTAAAAATATCTATAATATATATATATATATATATATATATATATATATATATATATATATATATATATATATATATATATATATATATATATATATATATATATATATATATATATATATAATTTGCTGGTAAAAATCTGAAATGTGAACTACTCAAGCTAATTCAACGAAAAAACGTTTGCCCTGTCAAAAAAAAGAGACTTTTCGTAGCAATGGTCCTTACCTGGCCGTCTCGTTCCACTCCATCTCCTGTCCATCCACCGACAGAAGCTCATCCAACTCTGTG